>CAWUFW010009761.1:600000-756448 GCA_963921515.1 Calotriton arnoldi
AGGCTCGAACCTGGTTTCCTAGTTCCTAAGGAGGCCTGGGCAGAATTCAAATTATGCCGGAGTAATCGGAGTAATCCGGCCATTCCGCATTACTGTTTGATTCTGAATTACCAATAATAGTGCAATTACGCCCGCTTTTGCAATTAAGAGTGATTTAGGGGGAAAAAAATGCTACAGCGAGGGCACTTTTAGTGAGCGTGAGCAGCTGCTCATGATGCTGTTTAGGTTCTGTTTCATTTAGGTCTATTTTCTTAGACAAAATGCATCCTTGCATCCATTTGGACTCGAGGGTGCATTTTGCACCCCGAAACTGGCACTAAATTCTGGGAGTAACCTGGAGTAAAATTCTACCCAAAGTGAACACTTGGCAAGAACAAGCGGCTTCTCGCTTTTCATGTTCTGTTCAATTTAGAGCTATTTCTTAGTGCAAAATGCATCCTCACGTCCATTTTGGACTAGGGGCATTTTTGCACTAAGAAAACAGCGCTAAATGCAGAAATTCATTTCTCATGTAATTTCACATAATCTGAGGAATTTTTGGGTAATTCATGTGATTACGCCACACGGAATTACACGAGTTACGCCCACTCCTAGTCCTAAATCGGAAGCTCTGGCCGCGACACTACGGGGCATATCTACAAGCCCCTATCGCCTCCACATCACTTTTCACGATGTGGTGGCGATAGGGGCTTTGCCTTATTTACAAGGCAGCGTTAAGCCATTTAATGTGGCTTAACACTGCCTTGTAAATAAGGCACCCTTTCACGCTATACTTAGCGTGAAAGGGGAGGGCAGTGGGTGTTGCGGTGGGCGTTCCACCGCCACACCCATTGATTTTGACGCTGCCCCATATTTACAAGTGAGGCGTAAATATGGGGCAGCGCCAAAATTAAGACCAGGGAAAACCTGGTCTTACCCTGGCGCAACAAGGAGAAATTTTTAATTTCTCCTCGTTTTTGCTGTTTCCATGTGTGGCGCGTTGTGAAGCACACATGGAAACAGCAAAACGCCATCGATTGTTTATGTGCAGGAAGGTGTCCCTTCCTGTACATAAACAATCATTAAAAAAATGACGTTTTGCAACTTCTATATGTGCTGCATTAAGCAGCACACATAGAAGTTACAAAACGCCATTTAAAGATTGTTTATGTGCACGAAGGGACACTTTCCTGCACATAAACAATCTTCCCCTGCAACGCAGACACCCTTGCACTATGGTGCAAGGAGGCCTGCGTTGGGGATAGGCAGCAAAATTTAGAGCCAGCGGAGGGGGAAACGCAGGGTTGCACCATATTGTTGTAAATATGGTGCAGCCCTGCGTTTCAGAAGTGGCGGAGGGCGGCGTGTAAAGCCAAGGAGGCTAACGCCGCACTCCGCTACTTCTATTGTAAATATGCCCCTACATCATCTCAGCCCGCTCTGTTTTCTGCATGTATCACTAATGTTTTAAAGAGTGGGAATCAGAATAATTGGATTCCTTTGTTGACTTGAAGGCATGTAAACGAATTAAAAAAATTCTGTCTGGTAGACAAGCATCTATGCTGCTTATATTTCGCAAATAGGTATATACAACAGGAGTAAACCCATAGACCAGGTTGAGATCTGGGTGAGGAAGTATAGGCAAACAACAATATCTCAACCGGTATTATTGAGGAGGCTAGTAACCAAGCATGCACAAAACATTACAAGGAAGGAAGGTAGGTAGGGAGACTCATAGTTTGTTTTAAATGTGCCAAGGGGATCATATATTTAAAATAGTACAAGAAAATGAAACAAGGGTTTAGGAAGAAATTGGGAACAGTTGTATCAGCACTGTCAGCAATGATTGCGTAAGTAACCCGAAAACTTTGTGCACGCAGGTGCTCGTGACACTCAAAGGTGGACGGCGCAGGTGACAAGTGAGAAAAAACAGCGGCGGCGCAGAGTGGAGAGGTGACAATTATATACAAAAGGACTTGTGGTTCACAGTTAGTTCTTAACATAAATTTGACAAATTTTGAAGCATTTTAGTGAACCATAGCAAAAAGGCACCGGGAGCTGCGCTGGTATGTCGACGGCGTTTCAATCTTAGTGATTAAGGATCATCATCTGGACTAGGTCACTGAATGAAGGTGCTGAAGGTCGTGTTGGTGAGAAGAAAGGGAAAAAGGGCGCCAGCGGGTCGGTCAAGCTTGAGCCACTGGAAGGAATATCAATCACGAGGAAGGGGACAGGAGTGAAGAGCGGGCGGGGGTTTGGGAAGGCCAAGGTGGAACGTGCGTGCGGTTCTGCTGTAATCCGGTGTGCACAGGACAGATGGGCTTAACGTGGAACCCGGGGCCTGAAAGTAAGCCGGTAGCCTGGGTCGGAGCCCCGATCCATAGGTGGCTGTCAGTCGGAGCAGCTAGCGGCGGGCGGCCAGGAGTGCCGGAACAGAATTGAAACGAAGCAGCCGGGGCCTCGAGGGGCTGGAATACAGGTATGCTGGTCCTGGGTCGGGTCCCCGATCCTCAGGCGGCCGTCACAAGCCGCACCCATAGATAGAGGAATGTGCCTCTGAGGATCGTTTTTGTGCAGGAAGGTGTCCCTTTCTCACAAAAACATTCCTGCATGCCACGCAGGCACCCTTGCACTGTGGTACAAGGATGCCTGCTTTGGTGCTAGGCTACTAAAAGGGAGCCAACGCAGAGGACAAGGCAGGAATGCGTCAAATTGCCTTAAATATGGCGCATTCCTGCCCTTTCCCTGTCACGCAGCGCAGCAAGGCGACTTGCTATGCTGCACAGCGTAATTTTTTCATAAATAGGCCCCAAAATATTTAAAAATGTCTCAAAGCATACTCTTCTGTCTCTTAGCTCGTCTCGAGTCAAGAGCATTGTAGCACTGTAATGTTACAAATATATTGCAACAAAGCATAACATAACAGTGAGCACATTATAGCATACCAGCACGCAGGCTACTTAACAGCCTGTTTTTTATGGAGCGCTTCAAAAGCGCCTCTCTTCTGTCACAAATAATAGATGTTATTATTACCCAATTTCAAGGTACTCATTTACCAAACTTTTGATGAATGATGTATTTCTGTCCTGCAGACTGCGGTTCATTAAGCTGTGATTATTCAGTTTCTTGAGTCTTGCTACTGGGGTGATGGGATTCAGAAATCTCACAAGGTGAACACTGAGCCATGCTCTGGACTCTAGAAAGACTGGTCTGAGACCGGTGTTCATATATTATAGAATTTTACTTATAGAGTTGTACTGTGCTATACTTCAAATTAAACCACCTACAGATGTTTTTAAAAGGGCCGTATGGAGTGGCAATTGATTGAGTAAATGCGTGCTGTTCAGTTCATGTAGGAACAGGCAGCGAGGTTCATGTGAATAGCATTCGATCGTGTATGAAGTAAAATCACCACTTCAAAATATAGGGGTGTGAAATGCACGAAAGAGAGTACGCTGATAGGATGTTATATCCAAATGGTAGATTTATTCTTCAGTACAATCAACACAGGAACATTAGATGATAAGATGGTTGTAGTAGTATCAGCAGTAGTATCAGCCCCACCGGGAGCAGCATCCCTGCTGCTCAGCCCACATACAGCAACTGACTTTTCATTCAACCATACACACACGGACACTCTGTGACATCACTCACACAATGGCTGAGCAGCAGAGTACAGAACACAGAGAAGGGACTAAACATAATGAAAGCAGAATACCACAAGGGGACAGAAACCATTGGAAGGAAGAGAACTAACTCTGCCGCTGTCTAAAACCTCTCCAAGAAAAGCTCATATCTTATTGTACTAAAATCGGAAACAAACCAATAGCTTTTTATTAAGTGGTTTTTAAGACCAAGCATGACTGCCCCAATTTATTTCAGCAGGACGTCATCTAAAAGGTGGGGCCCAGGGCAAAGGGCAACTTTGCACATTTCTTAAAGCGTCTCTGCACAGCTGTAGATTGGAAACAAAAAGGTCGCACGGGAAAAAGCCAGAGCCCAAGATCAGTGAGAAGAACGCACAGTGCTTAATTTATAGAAATAATGAAATAAAAAAAGAAACACAGGGACCAAAGATTTTCGCTGAACCCACTGCCTGTGGTGCCAAATTCCAGGGTTGCCGAATAATAAGGCTGCCAAGGCTTTTTTCCATCCCATGGCTCTTTCTTCTTCTGCCTTTCACTTCCTGTATCTTTATATCACTGTTGCAGGTTCTTTTCACCCCTACTTTTCCTATTTGTCATTGCTTTTTCTATTTTTCTCTTCATTTTTCTTTCTCCCTTTTTTTCAAATGACGAAAAATAAGTCCTGGTTCCCAAACAAATGAGTACTGGTGCCCAACACCTGCAACCACTGGCACAAATTAACCACTGAAAACAACACTGTCATACTGCATTCAGCTCTGTGTGTTTTCAAGGGTCAGTTATACCAGTATTGTGTTCATACCTTGGAGAGGGCATGTCTTTGTCCGGAAGACTCAAATCTTCTCCGTGTTTGTGTAGTTCAGTTCACCTGCATGAGGCACGGCACCAGGTAATAAATAGCGAAGGCACAAGCCTCGGGTAGACTTCACCTGGACCTACATCTAATGTATATTTATTTCTGTCTTCGCTGCTTTTGCTAGAAGCACCTCATACACCTAGACCACCAAGATCCAACATCGGTGACAGATGGGCTATAACTGCACACTCTCCGCTTCACCTGTTTCACTGGTGCATTGGCTCTTTGCTGACAGCCACCTTTGGTGTTTCCTCTCCAGGCACCAGCCCTACAGCAGCCTACACTCCCCTGGTCAGCCTGCGGGCTTGCTCTGTGGCCTCACTCTGATTTGCTCAGTCCCTCACATAGCTGAAGAACCTTCCTTCTTCCTGGAGGCTACATTCAGCTGCTGTGCCTTCTGTGTGGAGACGATATGCCGCACAGCCTTTGCCCATGCGTAGCCGGAGTGAGCCACACAGCAGGCCTTTGGAAGTGGAATACACAAAATATAGGTAGTCGCAGGGATGTCCTCAGTGATGTCATTTGAGATGTCATCTTTCATGACATTAATAATGCCATTTAAGATGTCCTCAGTGAAGTCCTCAGTGAAGTCACTCCACCCCTGGCACTGAGCTCAGGGGTGGAGGGTGGCGCTGCATTTAGAAATAACTCATGGATTTAAAAGCTCCTGCTGCAGAGTTCCATGTGTGTCCTACAGTTTTCAGGCAACAGTAAAAATATCAAGATAACTCTGGTGATTAATACTCCTGCTGGAGAGAGATCATTTGTGTGTGGCACTTTTTACTCATCATAAAGTAGTGCAGAAGGGAAATACACCTGATGCAAAGAACATGCACTATGCAGATTACAGAATTGTATTTTATGTGGATAGTTCAGTGGGTTACTACTTTTGTCACAGAGGTCCGTTCGTTACTTGAAGTTCATAAAATACAATCATAAATAATATAGCACAATTAGCTATAAACTGTCATCAAAGAGCTGCATGCAAACTGAATGGTAAAGGTTAGAAGATTATGTTTATTTCCCAGTCTTTCATTATTCTAATGCAGCTAAAAAAGGGTTTGTTTGGGTAGAAATACATTCTTATTATTAAAGCCAACCCTAATCACTGTAGTTAGCTTTAAAACATGAGTTTGTGCCTCTCCAAACCAAACACTCTTAAAATATACTGTCTACTAGTATGGATGACGTGATTTATACACCTTATAATCCTCATTGTCTTATGTAACATTTCCTACAGACTGATTTACACACGTATGATCCATTTTCTCCATATAATGTGAGTGTAATGTAAAGTGCTCTGACACTCTACACTAGGAAGAGTAGCACTATAAAACAAATGAAAGCATTTATTTGATTTGTGTTGTTGCCTCAGATTGGTTACTGTTTGTTTCTTGTTTGTCATAGATCCTGTTTCGTGCTGGATTGCGCTCTCGCCACTCTCCTGAACATTTTCTACTGCTGTTTCCCTTCCGCTCCCCACCTGCCCCACTCCTGACCAGGACCTGCTTAATGGAGGCCGCAGCGTGACCCTATTGAGCAGGTACTCACCCCTGCTCTCCCTGCTGCTGCTTCCAGCCTCCGGTCTGCTTTGCCCATTTGGCCTTTTCTGCCTGCCATTCCCAGCTAGACTCAGTACTTCTGTACTTAGCAGATAATTTGTGTTGTTGCCACAGATTGGTTACTGTATGTTTCTTTTGTGTCAGAGATCCTATTTTGCGCCAGAACACACTCTCACCGCTCTCCAACCCGTTTTCTTCTACTGTTTCACTCCCGCTCCCTGCCACCTCCCACGACCTACTTAATGGAGGCCGCAGCGCATCTGCATGCAGCGGGTGCGCCAAAGGCAAGCCCGTCTGCACCCATCCGTGCCAGAACCGTGCCCAGCGCCAGGAACCCTGGCTCTTCCACCCTGCGCAACTACATCTCCGAGCCCGGGGCGCATCGAAAACAACTGCTGCCGCACATCTCCATGCACCACCAGCTGAACGTTCTCCTGCCAGCACTGCACTTCACCTGCAACACCAAAGTAACCAACAAAGCTAGAGAAACTGCAAAGGTGACCGCGTCCTCTATACCGAACGAGGCTGAAGCGGCACAACTCCAGTGCATTCTAATTCACGGACGATCGCTTGGCAAACATGCCATGGAGATCTGGGACATGATCTCGTCCCTCACCCCAGACATCATCTTCCTCACAGAGACCTGGCTGAACCCCGTCTCCACCCAGAAATCACCATCGCCACCCCTGACAGCTACGAGATAACTAACCGGTACGGAACCAACAAACACAGAGGTGGAATGTCCATCATTTACAAGGGCACCATCCGCTGCATGACCTCCGCAGACGTCTCAACACTTATTATGGAGCATCTCAACTTCCAAATCCACACACGCAGAAAAAGCCCCATCAGAGATTCCTTCACCTACAGACCACCAGGACCATACCCAAGCTTCTGCAAAGACATCCTTGACCTCATCCCCCGTAATTGCCATAGACTCCGAGCATTACATCTTCCTAGGGGATCTTAACTTCCACCTCGACGACACAAACACTACTGACCTCCTGGAAAGCATGAGCAACATCGGTCTCAAGCAACTCATCACCAACCCCACCCACTCAGCAGGACACACCTTTGACCCCATTTTCACATCCAGCGACAGAGTCAAGTAGACACATGTCTCACAGCTCAAACAGACCGACCACTGCAGCATCCACTTCACCATCTCAGCACCTACCAGCTCCTGCACCAAGCCCCTCAGCTCCACACGCAGAAACTGAAAAAAGTTATCAGAAGCCCTATGGAACAACACTCTGAAATCCCACCTCCAAAGCACACCATCCAACCCTGACCAAGCTGCAAAGAACTTCTCCTAGTGGATCACAGAATGTGCCAACACAATCACCCCGGCCATACCAGCCAAATCGAAAGGACCTACCAGAACAGCCAGCTGGTACAACGTGAAGTTGAAATCCACCAAATGCAACTGCAGACAACTAGAAAGGAAGTGGCACACCAATAAAAAAACTCAGGAGACCGCACCACCTTTAAGACAGCACTAAACCAGTACCACTGCCTCCTGAAAGAAACAAAGAAGAACGCCCTAGCAGACCGCCTAGAAGCCAGCACAAACCACATCAAGGAGCTCTTCACCATCGTGAAGGAGTTCTCCAACCCGGCAGCCACCGGGAATGAAATCACCCCTTCCCAAGAACTGTGTGACAACCTAGCAAACTTTTTCCACAACAAGATCTCAAACACCTACGAAAACTTCGAACCGCAACCATCCGCCACCGACAACATCAGCCTGCTCACTCCCACAAACACTAAACCCGAAAACCTGCTCACCCAATTGGACCCACTCACCACTCAAGCCACCATCTCCATTATGAACTCTGTGCATTCAGGAGCACCCACAGACCCCTGTCCTCACCACATCTTCAACCTCAGGAACAAGATGATTGGAGAC
Source organism: Calotriton arnoldi (assembly GCA_963921515.1). NCBI lineage: Eukaryota > Metazoa > Chordata > Amphibia > Caudata > Salamandridae > Calotriton > Calotriton arnoldi. The sequence goes on from CAWUFW010009761.1 coordinate 607,951, forward strand.
TTGCTCAAGAAAGTCCATCATCTCGGCCTCCTTCCCTGAGGACTGGAAACACACTGAAGTGAGGCCCCTCCCGAAGAAACCCTCTGCCGACCCAGCAGAACCTAAGAACTACTGGCCCATCTCTTTGCTCCCCTTTCCAGAAAAGATTCACGAAAAAGTAATCAACCAGCAATTCACCAAACACCTGGAACACAACAACCTCCTGGACCCCTCTCAATCAGGATTCAGAGCCAACCACAGCACCGAGACAGCCCTAATTGCAGCCACTGATGACATCAGAGCCATCCTGGACCGTGGCGAAACAGCAGCCCTCATCCTCCTGGACCTATCAGCCACCTTCAACACCTTCTCCCATCACATCTTGATCATCAGACTACACCACATCAGAATCCCGGGAGACGCCCTCAAATGGATCGCATTGTACCTCACTGGAAGAACCCAGAGAATCCGTCTCCCACCGTTCACCTTGGAACCAAAGAAGATCATCTGCGGCGTCCCCAAAGGATCGTCCCTCAGGCCCACCCTCTACAATGCGTACATGACCCCCCAAGGCCAACACCATCAGATTGCACAGACTGAACATCATCTCCTACGCTGACGACACCCAGCTTATCCTCTCACTCTCAGAAGACTCTTTTACCACCAGAGCCAACTTCCAAAGATGCATAATGAACGTTGCTGAGTGGATGAAGCACAACTGTCTCAAACTCAACATGGACAAAATGGAAGTACTCATCTTTGGGAACAATACCTCGCCATGGAATGACACATGGTGGCCTGCCGAACCCGGCCCTTTCCCCGCACTGACAGACCAGGCCTGCAACCTCGGCATCATCCTGGACAGCAAGCTATCCATGAAGAAACAGGTAAAAGCAGTCTCATCTGCCTGCCGGCACTCCCTACGCATGCTCTGAAAGATCTTCAGGTGACTCCCAGTCAACAACAGAAGGACAGTCATGCAGGCCCTCGTCACCAGAAGGTTGGACTACGGAAACACACTCTACATAGGAATCAGTGCGCACCTTCTGAAGAGACTACAGACAGTACAAAACTCAGCCACAAGGCTTATGTTCAACCTCCCAGACAGACCCACATCACACCCCAGCTCAAGATGCTACACTGGCTCCCAATACAGAAGAGATGCCAGTGTAAGATGTTGACCCATGCATACAAGGCCCTGCACAATGAGGGACCAACGTACATCAACAAACGCATGACCTTCCACCAACCAACCAGACACCTACTTCCGCCTCCCTGTTCCTTGCAGACACCCCCTGAATCCGACGAGCCAACAGCGGAGGATGATCCTTCTCACACCTGGCGGCCAAAGCCCGGAACAACCTTCCCCTGCGCCTCAAGATTTCCCCTACGCTCTAGCAATTCAAGAAAGGCCTCAAGACCTGGCTCTTCGAATGACCAGATCACCACAAAGCAGCTAGCAGCCCCCGCATATCAAAACCCTCACGGGTGATTTGCCGCACTTTAAAAATCCTTATTGATTGATTGAAATGCATGAGAGAGAGGCTTAGGAAAGATGAGTGGCACTGTTGGAAGGTGGTAGTGAGGGAATCTGTGAGAAGGAGGTCTTTGGGGGACACCAGCAAAGCTTGTCGCGCTAGCCATCACCAGCGCTGACGCCAGCCCTGACCATAACATCCCTGTAGCTGTGTTTGGCAGGGAATTTCTACGGTTTCCTTTTGTTTTACAATAGGTTAATTCTTACAAGCAGTGGAAACACCCAAATCACATATTTTATGGGCTAATCAAAGTCCCACACCTTTAAACATTTCTAAAATTGAGGTACCACTGCTCTGTTCGTTAAAGAGATATGTACCACGTGATGCCAGGGGCTGGAGGGGGACGGGTGTCGGGGGAGAGCGAATGCCTAAGATCCCTTCGCGCAAACAAATGGAATTTTTTTAATTTGCCCCCGGTACCTACAGGCTTTTCACCACCGTACCTGGAATACCTTTGAAACAATCTCTTCATTGAACCCGTAGCCCTCTTTCTTGGAGCAGCCTTCTGAAAGAACAGGTGCGAGCACTCCTTTGTAGGTAGGCAGCATAGATTATTAACACAATATGGGGCAGAATAAAGGCACAAAACAGCAGGCATATTCCTTCAGCTAGTCAGCGGCTTTGAACAGCACACCTGCGCAAATACCTTACCGAAATGTAATAGAGGTTGTGTGCAAGCCAACCGACTTCAGCTCTTTAATCTTTCTGCTTCACACCTCATTCTTGTCAGGGTTGAATATTTTCAAACCGGAAGGCCCTCGACTAACACACAACAGAGCCAGGCCTCGATTCTTTGTCCGTTTGTTATTTATTTTTAAATACAATTAGCATTCACTGTGCTGTAACTTGTAACTTGAATACCCCGGCGACCGCTCAGTAATTTGTTTCATACTAAAAAAAATGGTTTTACAATGTGGCAGATGCATCTCGTTTTCCTTAATCTCTGGTTTGGCACAAGGGTTGCTTTTTGTACTTTGGCTGCGTTATTTTACAGAATTTTTACTTCTTCAAGAGGCTGTTTATCTAGGGCGATTCTTCCACCTTCATTCTTCCTCAGCTGTGGCGATAATCTTGTCTGAGTTTAATTTAAGTATGGCGGCCCTATCATGATTTCTGCACTGCCTCTTCGTGTTTCCGAGCTTGGGGCCATGTCAAGTTGGCCTCCGCTGGCTCGTCGCAGAGATGAGTGAATTTAGAGTCAATAAATCAACCGGGAGAGCCGAGCCAAGGGTCACGAGCTGAACCCTGAAAATGTTTGCTATGTAAATACTTCAACAAACATCAGGTCAATTATAATTTACAAAATTCAAAAATGTTACTTCTTTAAAATGTGGAAGTTTTCACATTAATAGGTCACATTATTACACTGCATGGAGAAGTACTTATTAAAAGTAATTGTTTTTAAGCATGTACCATTAGTGAACATTAAGGCAAGACAGTTGGCATGTAAACGCCGTGCATGGCCAGGATTAATCTAGAGCAATATTATAGTCTATAAAATCAAACAAAATAGTTTTTTGTACAACTGGGGGGTTCTCAACTCACATATTTGAAAGTGTTTCATATACCATAGATAATAAAGAAAAAAGAATTTTGGTGAAATAAAATATTTGCCTAAGATAAAGCAATTTAAGTGGGGAAACTGCGATTTATCCATGTTTTCTGGTTTCACTTTGTAAAAGTCAGTCAGTATAAGGGTTTCTCTTTGTCTTTCCTTATATTAAGGCTCTGTTTCTATGTCTTTTTATATACCGCTAACTCAGCCCAAAGGAATTGGAGCGCTTTGACTGAGCACAACTTACATTACACAAGGTCACCATTCATTGTTTATGGGGATGGAAAGATTAAGTGATTTGCCCAGAATCACAGGATGTTGAGCTGGCACTGAGACTCGAACCTGGTTCCCCAGTTTCTACATCGACTGCTCTGGCCAAAAGGTCACAAGCAAGATACAGAGAGGGAGGCAGACAGAAGCCACACGAAAGTTTGGCTGTTATGGGATCAAGCTTCCATCAGGACGTCAAGCAGAGCCAGGCTTCAGGCTCGAGCCTGGCTCGAGCTTTCAGTGGCCCGCCCACCTCCAAGTGAATTCATTTAACCCAATATTTCTCCAAGTTAATGGAATATTTTATATAACCGCTAAAAGCTTTGCAAGTTCTTTTTTTCATGTAATTCCATTTCAGCTCAGTAACAGAAAGAGGCAAACCCAGCCCACTGTGTCTGAGCTGTGTTGTCTGAAAGTCAAGCTCCTACTCAGAAAAGTATTGGGGGAAATGAATTCACTTTACACACTGCAGGAGCATAAAAATAGGCGCTCAGCGCTGTGCTGAGCCAGTGGAGTCCATCATGATAGGGACCTTATTGTCAGATAAAATATGCACTTAATGTGAGATATTTTGAGCTAATGCATGCACTCAAGACGGCAAAAAGAAATGCACAGCTCCCATTTGCACCTTCGCAGCACAGGAAACATTATCATGGTACGGCCAGTACTGTCTTCTGCATTTGTCTTGGTACTAGGCTTCTTCTTCAAGATGTACAGTGGCTGCCAGCACGGATCTGGGGTGGTGGGGCGGGGGGCGAGGGGCAAGGGGCTAAGGAGGTATAATTGCAAAAAAAAGAAACATTAATTTACTTCCTCGCCGCTCTGTCCCACGTCGTCTCTCCTCCGCTGAACAGGAAGCAGCCAGCTCCCCAGAGCCAATCACAACGCTGCATTGCAGCATTGTGATTGGCTCCCCTAAACAAATCACAATGCTGCAATGCAGCGCTGTGATTGGTCTGAGCGCCGTGGTTCAGCGCTCAGACGGGGACTGGGGGCCTGGGAATGTTCTCCATGCAGGCTGCAATGTAGCCTGCATGGAGAACATGCTAAAGTGTGCATGACTGTTTGGCCGGCCCGAGAGGGCCGGTCAGAGCATCATGTGCACTTTAGTGTGGCCACCACTCCTCCCCTGCTCTGTCAGCAGAGCAGCCCCGCCCTCATGCTGCCGCAACAGGTAAGAATAAAATGATCGTGTTATAGTCATTTTATTTTTCCTTTCTGTTACTGCTGCACAGCAGCAGTGGGGCAACGCTGCTCCGCCTTAGCGAAGGAGCCACCACTGAAAATGGAGCCTTCCACTGCGGACTCACTCCATCACCTTTAATGCAGAGTTAAAACTACAAAATCATGAAGAGGCAACATTGGATATTGTTTCCAGTAAGCATCTCACCCAGTACGTGCACAATACATTCCAAGGAAATTGAAGGTCTGATGGGTCAAAGCACTGAGAAACTCCATTCTCAATCATTTGGGGGTATATGGCCCCAAGTTTGTCACATCCTTATTGTTGTTTGTCAGTCGCAGGAAGGGGTAAGCAAAGTCAGTACACATGCCAGAAATGCCAGAAATGTTTGTTGTTGCCTATCAGGGGCTTCATCTGTCATCACAGACTGAAACAGTGCAGGAGTGGGGGACTCACCAGGTTCAGGAGATCAGAGTCTACGGGGTTCACACAATGACCACCAGACGTGGATGGGGTACTCTATACCGAACACTACTTTATACAACAAAACTTCACAATTGATAACCAAAAACCCCTTTATCAACCATAAGTGTTAAACCAATTAAATAATTCACTTACAGTTAATAAAAAAGAGAAATGGTGAAACATGCAAACAAAAAAGCACCCTACCAGCCCTACTTTATTATCATCATCCAAGGTGTGCATCTCTACATCCTTCAGTTGAGAATATGTTAGACAAGGAAACAGATTTGGTAACCAGGTTCGAAAGCAAACACAAGGGGCGCTCTGCAGACAGTATCGGGAAAAGTATGCAGCAATAGTAACGTTGGTGCAACTAGGAGAGGAGGGTTGGTTACCAATCCAACCCTAATAATCCCTTCAAAAAAGAGAACACAACAACAGCAAAATTCCTTTCTGAGCACACATAGAGTATTGAAATGTCAGAATATGTTAGAGATCGGGTGGGTCGCATGTATGAGAAGTTACCCCTGTTGGTTGTAAGTAAGCACACAAAACTCACTGGACGGTGGAGAGAAATGTTTTCTGATGCACTGGTTCAACTCAAGACATGTACATGGAGGACATGTGATGCAGTTAACGTTCACACATGTGGTGACAAGCAGGATCTCATGTAGAAAACAACAACACAACTTGAAGTAACCGGTTCTAATGATTGGAAAAATATAGAGTTGTTTGAATAGGTTAGGCTGGACGGAAACATGCTGTGTCGGCAGAGGCCATGCTGGGTCGGCAGAGGCCATACCAGCCCAGCAGAGGACAGCCCTCCACATTTAGGGATGCTTCTTCTCAGTGGGGATTTTTTCATCAAAAGTGCCCTTTCCGACACAGCAGGAATACATCTGGTGAAAATATGATGCCATCCTGGCCTCCATGTCAAGGTGAACTGGTCAGAATTTTTTTGGTTTACCAGAAAGAAAACCCTAACTAGGGAGTTTGTTTCTGCAAAACAAAACAGCAATATCTCTGTGAAGCTGGGAATTGTGTCCTAAATAGTGAAAGCCATCCAACACTGTTAAGCCAATAGCCCTGTGGCACATTTGTCATCAGTGAAAGTTTTCCTTGTTTTTCTTTTCACAATGAATAGTTATTCACATTTCATATTTTTAAGATATATAAACACTGAGGTATTCCCCCATGACTTATAAAGCCACCCATGACAGGTAGACAATATCATCAATACAAAACTTTGGTACTCAATTTCAGTGTGACACAGTTATCAACTGTAAGTACTCTATATCAATACCAAAATCTACCAGAGGCTTCCACCAACCAGGATCTTTAAACAGTATCTACCAATATCCGACTCAGATCCCACTCAGAGCCGAGTGCTTCACAAATCTTTCAACCATCTGGCACTGCCAAGCAAGGGATAGAACTAAAGTCATCAACGTTCTGCTCTAAGAAACAAGTCACCATGATACTTCACACACCACCCCCGTGTCAAGGTGGAGTCACCATTCCCCTTATAGGAGTTGGCCTGCTATGCATACCAGAAAAAGTACCACTTGTCTCAAAGGGTAGCCCTTAGTTTTGAAGGGAAGATGCTCCCTGCTTTTACTCCAAAAGCCAAGAAAGCCTTCTTCCCTGGCTCTAGTTCCTCCCTTCTCATCTCCTTAGCAGCACTCACATTTTGAAACATGAGGATCCCCTGGACAAGACCTTCCTCTTCTTTCTCATCCAGGTCAAAACTTACACTCTGGGCATCTCTAGCAGAGAATGCCATCTCTACCATCTACATGTAGCAGAAGCTGCTGATTCTTATGTGGATGCAAGAAATGGCAAAGGATATTGAACTGAAGCTGGTGAAGGCATATACTGCTTCATGTTGGCTGCGAGAAAAAGAGATGAATGGTTATTTTGCGGTGTTTTGGAAGATAAAGGATGAGTTGACGTTATGTAATGAGGTTGCTTTGAGGGGGATACGATTGTACCCCAATAGTCTTTCGTATAACAATTGTGAAAATATGTCATTAACGTCATGGTAGCATCTGTAGTCCTAAGAGAAAGACCAAGGAGTACTTTTAGTGGCCTGGTATTAATGGTATTGTTAATTTATGTGTGAGGGAGTACAGTGTTTGTTGTCAAAGTGATAAAACAGCTAAACCACGCAGAATACAATTAAAGACCATAGACTTACCTGACAGGCCATAGTGTAAAATGGGTATTGATTTTATGGACCCTTTTTCTAAACTACCTTCTGGAGAATCTTGTGCTATTGTTTTTGTTGACTGCTATTCAAAATGGCCGGAGGTGCACAAGCTCAGTAACATCACAAAGCAACCCTGTTGTGACAGAGTTTTACGAGGTTGTCTTTTGCCGGGAAGGAATTTCCGAGGTGCTAGTGTCTGATAACGGGGTGCAATTGACGACTGAGAAAATGTGAACATTTTTGAAGAATTGTGGAATTAAACACATGAAGGGGATGAAGAATCATCCTGAAACAAATAGTCAGGTGGAACATTTTAATAGAGCTTTGAAGGAATCCATTTAATCGTCTCTTACATCAGGTATTTCTTGGAAAAATCCCTGCACTCTATGTTGTTATCATACAGTATTAGGCCAGATTCTGTAATAGGAGGACTGCAGTTTACAATGTTGAGAGGATGAAAACCTACTACAAAATTGGCACCTTGGCAGGTGATTAGAAGACACAAAAATACATTTGAGGCTCTTGTTGATGTTGAAATGAGAAAGAAATTTGAGGTATACCAAGCCAAAACAAGAACAGGGAGGGGTGCTGATAGGTTCTCACAATCCCTTATTGCACAGGTGTGGCAGTATGTTAGGTTTAGAAATCTTGGTGTAGTGGAGAAGGGGATGTCTCGGTCGTCTAATGCACAAACAGTGAAGGTGTTGAGAGGTGCTGTTAGACTAGAGAGTGGGAAGGTGTGGAATTTACAGAGTGTAACGCTGTGCCGCAATACAAGGGTCGACCCAATGATGAAAGAAAGTAATGATAGGAGGAGAGCGATTATGTCTTTTTGTTGTAAGTGGATTAGCAGAAGTGCTGAATCAGAAGGTGGTGATTCAGTGAATGTGGTTTGCAAAGTGGTGGTGTGGTGAATGGGAACATGTTCAGTAGGAATGCAGGAGCAGTATCAAGTGCTGTGTGTGCGATTAAGTCGGGAATTGATGTGCATTGTAGTTCGTGTGAGAGAAAATGTCCTAAACTGTTAGAAGACTTTGTGGTAGCTAAGGGTTGTACTTTGTACGTATATTATTTGTTTCAATTGTTGTTAGTTCTTTTTGCTATTTTATATGGGGGAAGATGTGTGGTGGCTCAATGTGTGTCTGTGAGGCAGTAGAAGATTACATGTGATAGTGGAACTGACAACCATGGTGTGTAATGTAGACTGTGGTTTGTGGAGTGTGTGAGGGATGTTGGAACACGTGGCTTGAGGAAGGACGGTTACAGACATCAGAAGTTGACCTTTACAGTGCTTTCTTGCTCTGCTCTTACTATAGTTTATTCTAAGGAAAAACTAAATCAGAGCTGCACCACTTTACAGAGAACTTAAATTCATGTAAATAGTCAATGTTCAATGAAGCAGATGTACAAAAATCCAATTTCCTCTTCTTTATTAGTCCAATCTTTTAAGAACAAACAGCCAACGTGTTTCGTCCTGTAACTCAGGACTTCATCAGGGCTGTAGATTTAAAAACATAAAAACTACATTTACAATACATAAACCATACAACACGTACAACATTACTTCATACATATATATAAAAAAATTTGGACAACAACATTTAAAAAATTCAAAAAAAAATTCCATCTACAAATAAGACATTCCGACAAAGGACAACATATATTGCATACTTTCACAGAAACCATACCCCACATACCACATGAAACAAAACAATTATTAAACTAAAAAGTTTTTGTATCCTAAATAGATACACAAAATCACAAAAACTCCACATATGGTGACCCCAAACAATATATATCCAAAACCACAAGTGAAAAGGTAACAGTCACTGTATCAATACACCCAAAGTGATATGGGTACCTACCAATGATAAGTCTATGTGAACCAAGATGAAAATGATGGTAGTAGCCTCAAACGTATAAATGATCAGACAATGGTGTCAATCTCACCAATACGTAAAGCTAAAAATCCAAAACAAGAAAGAGAAACAACATCGATAAGAACCATGAGATAGAACCGGACTTGGTATAACCTAAATCTACCTATTAATGCTATGTATGTAAATCGATTACTACTTGGCCTACCTTATATATAAAACCAGCAGATGTTCCAATTAGATAGAAATGATAAACTGTCCAATAACCGTCCAATTTCTTTATAACAATTAGAGATGAGTAGTAAGTGCTACAGAGCATGTGGCATGATAACCAAGATCTTGAGCTGTTATTGTTCAATCAGCGCTCCTTTGTACATACCCAGAGCTCGGTGAACATACCTATAGATGGAATCACACGAAACGAAAAAATTTTTGATTGACATTGAGTCCCAGAATATATATATACACTTGTGATATTGTTCGACATGGCCTAAAGTGAATGCTGTAAAGACAGCAAGACCATGTCTTGATGCCCAATGCAAATGATTAAGTAACGGAGAATCATCATCTCTAGAGAGTGGTACATCTCGGGGAGATGGAGTTACTCCAGTAACTTCTCCAGGTCGGCGGAATTTTTTATTGGAAATGGAGCGGTTAAGGTTGGGCAACAAAGCCACAAAAAAAGACCAAAAACAAGGAGGGGGGGGAAAAGGTGGCAAGATAAAAGAAAGAAAGAAAGAAATGACCGAAGGGATGTCAACACGGTCAAAGACATCGTAGTGCCTGGTTTGCATGACACTGTTGAATTAAATGAACTTACAATTGTCAATTTATCTAGTCGGACTTTATCTGATGATGAATGTAATGTTTTACAAAAGGGTTTAAGTTTTTGTCCTTCTCAATGGGGTGACCCAGTTGACATGATGATTGATTTGTATAAATTTGTACGCCTTTTGAAATTAAAGGATTTCTTCTACTCAAATCCTCCTAATGCATGCCCCATGATAAGACCAGCACAGACTGTGACACATACTGTTTCAGACCTACATGATCTACAAATGTTACTATCAATTCCAGATGACGAACATTTAACGATACAAGATCTTAGGGATGATTTAGACATTAGAGAAAACATGGGGGTTAGTAGTGGACTTAAGCCTCGGTCTAAATTTATGCCTGTCAATACACACATCAACATTGACCTTTTAAGGAGAAAGTGACCAAGGATCTCCATGCTCTCATGGATGCCCCACGTAGATACGATCATCACAAACAGAACCTCACTAAAGTTGAGAGGTTAGCACTCCAGACCCTTGGTGGTGATGATTCTATCACCATCAGGGAGGCTGACAAGGGAGGCAATGTGGTGATTATGAATACTACTGACTATTTGGATGAAATAAATAGACAATTGAGCGATTGCAACTGTTATCGTAGAATCACTAGTAATCCCATTGCCTCCCTCGTCACTCATATCAATACAAGATTGCATGATTGGTACGAACATGGTTTACTTTCGGATGAAGAACATAGATATTTGACTGTTAATAGTCCATTAGCCCCCTGTATTTATATTCTCCCTAAGATTCATAAGGAGGGTATATTCCCACCAGGGCGTCCGATCATCTCCGGCATAGATTCACCCACAGAACGGCTCTCACAATATGTGGATAAATTTCTTCAGCCTTTTGTGATTAATCTCCCGGCGTATATCCAGGATTCCCGAGACATATTACAGAATTTGGATGGTGTAGTATGGTCAGACGAGTTGATGTTCGTTACCATGGATGTGACAGGGCTATATACATGCATTAAGAAAGACTTTGGCATTATGGCTGTACATTCTTTTTTACGAACACGCACAGCAGACCATATTGAACATAATGAAATGCTTATGGAAATGACGGATATCATCTTGTCGAAGAATTTCTTTTTACATGATGGGATCTGGTACCATCAGACCCAAGGGACTGCCATGGGTTCAAGATTTGCTCCCTCTTACGCCGGACTATTTATGGGCTGGTGGGAGAGGGAGCATGCCTGGGGTAAATATGCCTCCCCCTGGATGGACATGATTGTGTTCTGGGGGAGGTATATTAATGACATCATCTTAATATGGAATGGGTCCGTTGCACAGTTGATTGAGTATCACTCTTTTCTCAACAATAATCCTCACAATGTACATTTGACTATAAAATACAGTCGGAGCAGTATGGAATTTTTGGATTTATTGTTCTATATTGAAAACAATTCCATCCAAAGTACCATCTTTCGCAAATCCACCTCATGTAACAGTACTTTACACGCCACCAGTGCCCACCCTCAATCGGTGATTAGGAATATCCCATTTGGGGAAATGATACGGGTTCGTAGGAACTGCAGTACCGATTTATCATTTAGGGACAATATCCAAACTGTTAAAAACAGATTTAGGCACCGTGGTTACAAAGAGGAGAGTTTGAGAAAGGCTGACCAACGAATACAAATGGTAACGAGGGCCAGCACACTAGTGACCAAGACAGATGGAGGCCATATTGAAGCAAGGAGCTCACATCTGTCTTTCATTACACAATATACTAATAACAGTACTGGTCTGTTCAACATCTTGAGAAAACATTGGGGCCTTTTAAATGATATTCCAAGTTTGAGGGAACATATTACACCTATACCTAAAGTGACATTCCGGAGGGGCAAGACACTACGAAATTTACTCTGCCCTAGCTACATCAGAAGTAACACTAATAAAACTTGGTTACCTTTAGCCCCTAATGGTTTTGTCACATGCTTGAATTGTAATATGTGCCCATTTGGGAGAAATAAGATCAAGAAGTTCACCTATAATACGACAAAGGAATACGAAATAAGGCATTTTATAAACTGTAATACCAAATACGTAGTGTATATACTTGGTTGTGATTGTGAAAAAATATATGTGGGGAGCACTATTAGACCTCTTAAGCTACGCATACAAGAACATGTACGTGCCATTAAGAATAATGATCTTAAGTACCCCATGACTTACCACATGAGGGAACACCATGCTAATGATTGCAGAGTGTGGTTTCATGGCATTGATCATATTCCCACACACCCACGAGGTGGGAATCGGGAATTAGCGTTGCGCCGTAGAGAGGCAATCTGGATATGTCGTTTAAGATGTATCCAGATGGGACACAATACCGATGATGAAATGCATTACCATCTATAAAGTAATGGTTCCCGTCTCATTTGGCTTTCTCTTTTCTTTTGGTCAAATCATATGATGCGTTTCCCCGTGTTTCTTTGGTGATCTTTGTTATTCCTGATCTACAGGGTCTTATTTTGGATAATACATTAATTTATATATGGGCCATTCTACACATTATGATATTGTTGGTACGTCTGGAGTTAATACATCTTTATCGGATTGGCGCTCTGATCCATATTACACGTTCTGTGGCATGCTATTATGCTGGCATTTATTTATATCATTTTTTTTGTTATTAGTTCTTTACTGCCTTTCCAATTTTCGAACGTTCTGGGACTTCAGTGACTTTCCACTTTGATAACCCCTTTTCAAATATGGCGGTAGTCACCTACTTAGCATGATTATTACGATTACTCTTACGGGCGTATTACGTAGCTCGTGTGGATCATATGACAACGTGACCTTTTTGTGGCCATGCTCATCTATATTTTGATTATACGGGTGTTTTGAGAATGCCTAACAACGAGTGGCGTGTTACTTCCCATTACGTAGTAAGTACATTTGGGTATGGAAATTTAGAACTTCCAAACGATCTTAAATCACAGTGATTTTCTATTTGGATAACCACTTTCCAATATGGCGGTGTCCAATTGCTTGGGATTACTACGACGATCACTTTCATGGGCGCATTACGTAACTTGTGTGTGTCACATGATAATGTGACCCTTCTGTGGCCACGCTAATTTATATTTTATATTTTGAACTTATGGGCGTTTTGACAATGCCGAATACTGAGTGGCATGACACTTTTCATTACGAAGTGAGTGCACTTTGATATGGAAATTTAGAACTTATAAACGATTAGAGAGTACAGTGGTTCTTCATTTTAATAACCCCTTTCAATATGGCGGCATCCATCTGCTTAGGATTAACATTACGATTAACCTTATGGACGTTTTACGTAGCTCGCGTATGTCACATGATTACGTGACCTTCTGTGGCCATGCTTATGTATTGTTTGAACTCACGGGCGTTTTTAGAATGCCGAAACACCGAGTGTCGTGATACTTCCGACTACGAAGTAAGTATATTCTGGCATGGTAGAAATTTTTTGGGGGGGACAACGCGCAAGGCTTTGCCACTTTTTAACTGTGGCATTGCACTTTTCATGCTGTACGCATCTTTGTTTGGGTTCTCTTTCTCCTTTTCTCTTTTTTAAGTTTGGTGTATCTGTATTTGTGTAAGTCATTACTCTCCCAGCGTACACCTTTATAAGGTGCTAGAACGAGTTCATCATTTTATTACCAGTTAGCGTTGCTACATGTAGATGGCACTATCACGCCCCAATATATGTTGTGTATATTCTTCGGCTTGTTCAGTTTGTGTGATAATCTTTTCGAGATACCCATAGGTAAAGCGTTGACAATATGTGTCACGGAGTTCTCTGCTCTGTTAATATATACATCTCTGCCTATTTATATGGTTTCTTATAATCCTCTGGGCTTGTCCAGTTCTTGAGACGTCTTCGAGGCACCCATAGTTTAAGTGTTGATACTATTTGGCATGGAGACCTTTGTTTTGTTGATATATACATCTGTGCTTATGTGTACAGTTCCTCGAAATCTTCTGGGCTTGTCCAGCTTTTGAGATGAATATATAGTGGCAGTCATGAGTAGAGGAACAGTAACATGTTTTATTGGGTCCTCCCCCCTTTTTTTCTCCGTTTTTTCTCCGTTACTTAATCATTTGCATTGGGCATCAAGACATGGTCTTGCTGTCTTTACAGCATTCACTTTAGGCCATGTCGAACAATATCACAAGTGTATATATATATTCTGGGACTCAATGTCAATCAAATCTTTTTTCGTTTCGTGTGATTCCATCTATAGGTATGTTCACCGAGCTCTGGGTATGTACAAAGGAGCGCTGATTGAACAATAACAGCTCAAGATCTTGGTTATCATGCCACATGCTCTGTAGCACTTACTACTCATCTCTAATTGTTATAAAGAAATTGGACGGTTATTGGACAGTTTATCATTTCTATCTAATTGGAACATCTGCTGGTTTTATATATAAGGTAGGCCAAGTAGTAATCGATTTACATACATAGCATTAATAGGTAGATTTAGGTTATACCAAGTCCGGTTCTATCTCATGGTTCTTATCGATGTTGTTTCTCTTTCTTGTTTTGGATTTTTAGCTTTACGTATTGGTGAGATTGACACCATTGTCTGATCATTTATACGTTTGAGGCTACTACCATCATTTTCATCTTGGTTCACATAGACTTATCATTGGTAGGTACCCATATCACTTTGGGTGTATTGATACAGTGACTGTTACCTTTTCACTTGTGGTTTTGGATATATATTGTTTGGGGTCACCATATGTGGAGTTTTTGTGATTTTGTGTATCTATTTAGGATACAAAAACTTTTTAGTTTAATAATTGTTTTGTTTCATGTGGTATGTGGGGTATGGTTTCTGTGAAAGTATGCAATATATGTTGTCCTTTGTCGGAATGTCTTATTTGTAGATGGAAATTTTTTTTGAATTTTTTAAATGTTGTTGTCCAAATTTTTTTTATATATATGTATGAAGTAATGTTGTACGTGTTGTATGGTTTATGTATTGTAAATGTAGTTTTTATGTTTTTAAATCTACAGCCCTGATGAAGTCCTGAGTTACAGGATGAAACGCGTTGGCTGTTTGTTCTTAAAAGATTGGACTAATAAAGAAGAGGAAATTGGATTTTTGTACATCTGCTTCATTGAACATTGACTATTTACATGAATTTAAGTTCTCTGTAAAGTGGTGCAGCTCTGATTTAGTTTTTCCATTTTATCGTCCCTGGTTTCAGGGGAGTGCCTTTGGACAGGGGGTACCTTTGGAGACGTGCACACATGATACCTTTGCATTACTTGATTCGAATTGGTGACCCTATGTGATTGGTGCCTTATTTGTTGTTTTTGGTCCACTGTCCAAATTTTTGTGGTTTTATAGTTTATTCTAAATATCAATAAAGTACACATGTAAGTGTACCCTGTCTGCAATCTCCTTGAATCCACCTCTACACCCATCTATTCCTCATTCCACAGGAAAGTGCAATGTCATCAACCTCTTCTTTAGTGAAAAAATACAGAAAATCCGATAGCACATCAGCAACACCAAGACTGCTTTACCTATTACACCCACCCTTTTCCTTAGAAACCTGAACTACTCAGCCTTTAAAGCCCTATCTTTCAGTGATTTTGCTTACATACTCAACTCCCTCCAAGTCACTACTTATGAAGATGATGCCTTACCCTTGTCCTTCATAAAAGCCCTCTCTGGTATGTTCTCTTATCCTTATTTACCACTGTGAATGTGTCCCTCAATTAAGGCATCTTCCCAAAAGTGTTCAAGACAGGTGAGATCCTCCCAATCCGAAAGAAACCTACACTAGACCCCGGTTACCTCCCCAACTACCAACCCATCATATACCTACCATTCATTGGCAAGATTATTAAGAAGCAGTCTATGTTCAACTCCAAGATCACATCAGTGCTAACCATCTCCTGCACAACTACCAGTCTGGCTTCAGATCACGGTGCAGCAAGAAGACTGCTAGCTTGCACATCGTAGATGATCCCTCTTGACCACAGATGGAAATGTCCCCTGTTTCTTGATATTTCTGGGCCTCTCAGCTGCCTTTGGCACAGACATCCATTCCACCCTCATATACACCCTGGAGTCTTCACTGGCAATGTCCTTTATTGGTTCTCCTCATAATGTTCCCATCAACACCAGTTTTTTTACATGAGCACTTCCAGGTGGGATATCCAGGTAACAAAGGATTTCTATCACTTGCAGAGTCCCCCACGGTTCCATACTTTCTCCTGTCATCTTCAACCTTTACATGGAGCTGCTTGGTGCTCTAGTCACTAATAACAGCATCAAGATTTACCAATATACTGATGATACACAACTCTGCCCGAAAGTCTCCTCTGCTTCAGGTATACAATGCCTCAAACACTGCCTGCACATCATCCAGACCTGAATGTCGAGTGCCTACCTGAAACTCAGACTAACCAAGACAGAATTCCTGTTATTTGACAAGAGCAACAATCAAAAACCCGAACTCAATGATGTGAACCTTAATGGCTTCGAAATCCAAATTTCACCAAACTTCAAGTCACTTGGATTCACTCTGGCCACCAACCTCACCCTCAAGGAGCACATTCCCAAATAAAAAGATGGCCTGGTACCAGCTCTCTCTTCTAAAGAAAGTGAAACTGTTGCCTCCAGAAAGAGACTTCAGAACCCCTGTTCTAACCCTTATATTCTAGCATCAGGATGGTGGTAACACCTCACACCACATCTCATCCAGGGCCTGAAAAATATGATGACATTGCCACTGTCTTGCTAGAACTCTTTTAGCTTCCTTTGCTGGCCCGCGCCATCTTCACACTAGCTGCATCATTTACAGAGCCATCATGACCAGCTTGCAGACAAGCCTACCGTCTCTGGAGTTTCTTGGCACACCCACAACCAGGACATCATCAGACTAAGAAGTGTAAAAAAGAAAATACATAAGTGCAGGCCTTTTCTAGCAATAAACACAGAATCTGGAACAACATCACCGGATCGATCAGGACTGACCCAGAAGTGCTCCAATTTAGGAAAGAGTTGAAGACTCACCTCTTTAAAGAACACTACATCACATTGCATTAACTGTTCACAACCGAATCATCTCTATCACTCGTTAATTTCACTTTGATGTTGACCCTGTACAGTGCTCTGCTTTCTTTTGACCCAGGGCGTGACTTAGAAATACCATATATGTACATACACACCAACCAAAAATCTCAGGTCGATTAGAGAGCACTAAAATTGAATGAAATATATTCTACTGGGGAAACCTTCAGGCGCACCTGTCTAGGAGGGCGTTGTCCAGAGGCATTGAACTTGCTAAACCCAGTGCCATGGCACGAACAGTACCACCTCACATTCAGAATTCTTAAAAAAGCACATTGTTGCACCAAGCCATCAGGATCTAAAATCCTAACACAAATTGGTACTAAATTAGTGCTAGGATATGCAACCATTGGTATAGTACATACATGTATGAAAGCAAGACTAAATGTACATCCTATACGCTTACTTCTGTACGCTGATGCCATGAAGAAGCCTGCATGAGACGGCTGGCATGCTACATGGTCCCTAAGATATGAGTAAGAAATAAAATAATATTTCTACGGCACAATGTTCTGGATTGCTCACAGTAGGGCTGATGTGTATGTTGTATGCAGGGTTCTGTATGTTGCATGTGATTTATTTCACTCTCCTTAGTGTATCCTGGCCTGCAATACTGTGTATGTTGGGTCACTCTTCAAACTCTATCACAGCGCTCTTGCCTGTGCATCACTCACAACACTTTGGTTAAAGATAGACTTCTTTTAAAGTCTCTTCTCTTCCTATCATAATGTGCTTTGCTTTGAAATAGGGAGCCACATTTATCATACTTTCACATAATGTAACACAGCAAGACATCTTGCTGCACTGTGCTGTGTGAAGGGAGAGGGCAGGAATGTGCCATATTTAACATTATATGGCGCATTCTTGTCCTCTCCTTGCACTGGCGCACAATGTGCTGCCTTGGTCCGACGAAGAATGCCATGGTGCAAGGGTGCCTACGTTTCCAGGTAGGATTGTTTTTGTGCAGAAATGAACACCTTCCTGCACAAAAACAATCCTCAGATGCATTTTCCTCTTTCTAAGTCTGCTGCAGAATACTGCACATTTAGAAAGAGAAAACGAGAAGAAATAAAGATATTTCTCTTTGTTACGCCTCCGCTGGGAAGGCATAGCTTTTTGACGCGTTCTCAGGTTTACCTGTCATGGTAAATCTGGGAATGCGGCAAAAACCCTGGGTGGATGTGTGGGAACACCCACGCTCCACCGATGGACGCCTTCTCAGGGCAGAGTAACACAAAGCAGCGACTTGTGCTCCTTGTGTTACTCCAGATTTACCAAGCAATACAGGGCCACGTAAGGTGGCCTTGCGTTGCTTGATAAATGTGACTTAGGTATTGCCTTGTCCTTGCAACACCCTGAGTGACGCAAGGGCAACTCTATTCCTTGATAAATGTGGCCCAGGTTGTTTACTCTAAGTCTTTTAACTCTCCCATAGTGTCCTCTAACTCTCCCATAGTGTCCTCTAACTTTCCCATAGTGTCCTCTAACCCTTCCATTGTGTCCTCTAACTCTCCCATAGGGTCTTCTAACTCTCTCACAGTGTCCTCTAACCCTTCCACTGTGCCCTCTAACTCTCCCATAGTGTCCTCTAACTCTCCTATAGGGTCTTCTAACTCTCTCATAGTGTCTTCTAACTTTCCCATAGTGTCCTCTAACTCTCCCAAAGTGTCCTCTAACTTTCCCATAGTGTCCTCTAACTTTCCCATAGTGTCCTCGAACTCTCCCATAGGGTATTCTAACTCTCTCATAGTGTCTTCTAACTCTCTCATAGTGTCCTCTAACTCTCCAATAGTGTCCTAGGACTCTCCCATAGTGTCCTCAGACTCTCTCATAGTGTCTTCTAACTCTCCCATAGTGTCCTCTAACTCTCCCATAGTGTCCTCTAACTTTTCCATAGTGTCCTTTAACTCTCCCATAGGGTCTTCTAACTCTCTCATAGTGTCCTCTAACTCTCCCATAGTGTCCTCTAACTCTTACATTGTGTCCTCTAACTGTCTCATAGTGTCTTCTAACTCTCCCATAGTGTCCTCTAACTCTCCCATAGTGTCCTCTAACTTTCCCATAGTGTCCTTTAACTCTCCCATAGGGTCTACTAACTCTCTCATAGTGTCTTATAACTTTCCCAAAGTGTCCTCTAATTCTCCCATTGTGTCCTATAACTCTCCCATAGGGTCTCCTAACTCTCTCATAGTGTCCTCTAACTATTCCATAGTGTCCTCTAACTCTCCCATAGTGTCCTCTAATTCTCCCATAGTGTCCTCTAACTATTCCATTGTGTCCTCTAACCTTCCCATTGTGTCCTCTAACTCTCCCATAGTGTCTTCTAACTCTTCCATAGTGTCATCCCTCTAACTCTCCCATAGTGTCCTCTAACTCTCTCATAGTGTCCTCTAACTATTCCATAGTGTCCTCTAACTCTCCCATAGTGTCCTCTAACTCTCCCATAGTGTCCTCTAACTATTCCATTGTGTCCTCTAACTTTCCCCTAGTGTGCTCTAACTCTCCCATAGTGTCTTCTAACTCTTCCATAGTGTCCTCTAACTCTTCCATAGTGTCCTCTAACTCTCCCATAGTGTCCTCTAACTCTTACATTGTGTCCTCTAACTCTCTCATAGTGTCTTCTAACTCTCCCATAGTGTTCTCTAACTCTCCCATAGTGTCCTCTAACTTTCCCATAGTGTCCTTTAACTCTCCCATAGGGTCTTCTAACTCTCGCATAGTGTCTTATAACTTTCCCAAAGTGTCCTCTAACTCTCCCATTGTGTCCTCTAACTCTCCCTTAGGGTCTGCTAACTCTGTCATAGTGTCCTCTAACTATTCCATAGTGGCCTCCAACTCTCCCATAGTGTCCTCTAACTCTCCCATAGTGTCCTCTAACTATTCCATTGTGTCCTTTATCTTTCCCATTGTGTCCTCTAACTCTCCCATAGTGTCTTCTAACTCTTCCATAGTGTCCTCCCTCTAACTCTCCCATAGTGTCTTCTAACTCTTCCATAGTGTCCTCAAACTCTCCCATAGTTTCCTCTAACTCTCCCATATGGTCTTCTAACTCTCTCATAGGGTCCTCTAACTCTCCCATAGTGTCCTCTAACTCTCCCATAGTGCCCTCTAACTCTCCCATAGGGTCTTCTAAGTCTCTCGTAGTGTCTTCTAACTCTCCCATAGTGTCCTCTAGCTCTCCCATAGTGTCCTCTAACTCTCCCATATTGTCCTCTAACCCTTCCATTGTGTCCTCTAACTCTCCCATAGTGTCCTCTAACTCTCCCATAGTGTCTTCTAACTCTCCCATAGTGTCCTCTAACTCTTCCATAGTGTCTTCTAACTCTCCAATAGTGTCCTCTAACTCTTCCATAGTGTCTTCTAACTCTCCAATAGTGTCCTCTAACTCTCCCATAGTGTACTCTAACTCTTACATTGTGTCCTCTAACTCTCCCATAGTGTCCTCTAACTCTCCCATAGTGTCCTCTAGCTCTCCCATAGTGTCCTGGGCTGGGATGGAGCTCTTTTTTGTGTACTTTATCATCCTTCTCTAGCTATGCGGTTCTCCTGGTTAGGAATGGCTGCATGTTTCTCTCCATCTCTTCCCCTAAGGGAACTTTTTTGAGGTAATGTTCGCTGTGTGTTGGCGAGGATTCAGACATCTTCTAGAGTCCCCTGATTTCGGGTGGGGTACATTTCGTGGCAGTGTCCACTCAGACAGCGAGTTAAGCTGGAAACCATGTTGTGTCGCTTCTCATCGTCTCTGAGGTGTTTTTATGTTATGCTCAGTACATTGCCTCTCATATTCTCTTTAGAATGTCCTGGGTCGTCATGGAGAGCATTATGGTTTGGTTTGGCACGCGCCGGGCTGTCATTCCAGCGCAGTCGTTTTTGGCTGCTCTGGGACCTGAGACATTCCATTTCATAACTCTCTACTCTGTTTGTAATCCGTTGCCCGGGCAACCATGACATGTTATTTTTCCAAACTCTGTTAAAAATGTTGATTTAAAAAAATGAAGAACCCGGAGGAGAGAGGAAATTCTAAGAAATAAAAAATAAGCAGAGGATGTGGAGGAATGTGAGGAGGGGCACGGGGGATATTGAGTACCCCGTCAATCTGCACTGCTCACAGCTGCAGCAATCCAGAGACACATGGGGGCCACGTGGATGCGTTGTAGAAAAGATGACATTGTTGTCAATGTTTATCAATACATTGCACTGCCATGAACTAGAACAATTAACTATTTTCACTGCCTTAAATTGTATGAATTTCTTCATCTCCATTTAATCCTTCCAGTCGTGCGTTATGTTTTCATATCTTTTTCTGACCCCACACCGCCTTTCCTGTTTCTTTTTTTCTAGTGTGAAAACCGGCATTCTCAAATAGTTCTCTGTTTCTTGATGGAGGTTCTCTGTATGAAATACGCCAGAGTTTGAGACTCATACCAGCTTTTGGGTATTCAGCAGACATGGCCACACCAGAGAAGGCCCTACTCCAATCGTCTTTCGTTGCGTTTCCAAGACGGTTCCTGGAATGAACCACATTGGGCAGGTAAGGGAATTGTGGTACAAATATTTGCAGCCATTTTCCCCGGATCACCCCAATTGGTAGAGTGACCAGAACAGGATTAGAATTCTGACCTTCTAGCCCCACAGACAGGAATGTAGCCGCTAAACCAGGTCACTGCTCTGTCTCACTGCTTTGTCCTTCTGCTGAAATACCAATTAGAGGACTGGCCACTACATACTGGCCAATGGAAAAGCTGGGATATGTTGATTGACCTATCAAACCAGGAGAAGTAAGTATTACTAGTGCAGCCACTGGTGCCCTCTGACAATGCCCCTCTTGTGGACAGGACATAGCTCCCATTCTTACTAAGAACAACCATCTATGCGCTTTCCAATGGCTATTCCGGGACATATGCCGGGACTGAAAGCAGTGGGCACCACACAGTGTGCTGCACAGGATATCTTTATCAATTAAAAAAAAAACATGTGCAAAAATTATGGCTAACGAGTTTTGGCTGCTCCGCCTTCAGCTGGACCATAGAGTCCTCATTGTGTAGAACAGAGGTCTTCAAACTGCGGGGCACACCCACCTAGGGGTCAGTGGCTGGATTCTTGCACTAAGGTAGTGGCAGGGTCATAAACGTGGCTAGAAAGAACAAATAATGCAAAAACCTTAAACGAAAATTACATGCAAGTTAAGCTAATGAGCTTGATAATACATTCTTTTACGTTATGGAGTTTCATTTGAATATTGTCATCACTGCAGAAGTGGGAATCAAATCTCAGTTTATGGTGCTACAAGGTCCCAGCCTGGAATGGAAAAGACCGTGAATATGCAAGTCATTATTTTAAAATTGTATTATACACAGTATAAGGTACGCTGCTGCAAAATTATTTAGTGTTTAAGAACAACTGCTTAAAAAGTTTATATTTTAGTAATAGGTAAACTGTACCTAGCACAAATATTTTTATAAATGTCTAGTAAAAGTACACTTTATAGAATTCAGCTTATAACACCCTGTCATTACCTATCAAAAAGAATAACTTTTCACCATGAAGCTTCAAGTGTCTCCATCAATTAAAGTCTATGCTGGCTCCCAAGCAGCCTTCACATTTGCTGATTAACAAACTGCACACATTTACATTTCTTTCAAGTAGCATGCAACCCTGGCGAGAAGGCCTGTTTCTTCCTTAGCTCTCCAACCCTACCTGGGCTTCACAGCACTGGAAAACCCATTAACCCTTCCCAACCCCGCCCTCCCTTCACTTTCATGCAGAGGCACCTCAAGGGCCACATTAACTATTCAGTGTTGGTTGTTTTGTAACGAAAAGTATGGGAACTGCTTATGTAAAATTAAGAAAGCCTGGGCATGTAGGTTCCCAAAGATCCCGCCCACTTCAACCTCTGTTTATGTGCAGATGCCCTTCAAGGTGAGTTGAGGGTGTGTCAGGGAGGAGACCAGCATGGTCACGTTCAGACGCAAAGCTCTGGTTGGTTGGACCCCTTGAGTCTCAGAGTAATGGCTCAGGAAAAAGAGGAAAGCAATCAGATCTTTGGGCAGCGTTAAAGAGATGGCCTAGAGGTGTATGAGGGGACATTTTTTAGGTTACAAATGACAGAGACAGCTTCCGCAGAGAGATGTCCTGTTGTGGGGAGTTATTGGAGCTCTTTTTTTTTTAAAGGGCCCAGGGTTATGAGAGGCCTTCACACACAATTTTGGCTGCCTCACCAGCAAAAAGGGGATGGGAGCCATTTTTCATTGCTAGAACTAGGGGCAAGGCCACGCTTATGCAGAGAGAACAGGGCACAGGGAAGGGGCAACTAAGTTATGGCTGTTATACTATGCTTCCTTGCTTGCATTAGGGCCCAGTACACATTTGCTGAGCAAGGGTTGCTTTGGGCCTTTGACCAATGGCCCATCAAAGGTGAAAATTGAAGCAGAGGAGATACCTTAGCTGGCTCTCAGAGAGATGGCAGAAAGTGGGTGGGGCAAAATGAGGGACCATGTTTTTAGCAAAGGGCAGAGGAGACTGCCTGCTTTGCAAGGCAGTAGCAATCATTAGTGAAGCAGTGGCAGTGGCACTGGGGCCAAGGACTGTGAGGGGCCCACTGCATCACAATTATGACTGTCTGCATTTACAAAAGGGGCACTGGGTCATTTTCTCTGGTAGTCTTAGGACAGGTGGCATCTTTGCTACAAAGAGGAGGCAACACACTGGAACAGCTTACAGTGGAGTGGTGTAGAGTGAAATGCTGTGGAGTGGAATAGTGTAGCGTGGAGGGGCGTGGAATGCAGTGGCGTGTAGTGGTGTAAAGTAGAGTGAAATAGCGTACAGTGGAATGGCAGTCAGTGGAGTTGTATTGAGTGGAGTGTTGTAGACTGGAGTGCCATAGAGTGTAGTGTTTCAAAGTGGAATAGCATAGAATGGAGTGGCGTATAGTGGTGTAGAATCGAGTGTCATGGGGTGGAATTGCATAGAGTGGAGTGGCAAACAGTGAAGTGGCCTACAGTGGAAGTGGCGTATGGTGGCGGGTTGTAGAGTAGAGTAGTGTAGAGTGTAGTGGTGTAGAGAGGAATAGGGTCAAGTGGAGTGGCATACAGTGGAGTGGCATACAGTGGAGTGGCATACAGTGGAGTGGCATAGAGTGGAGTGTCGTAGTGTGGAGTGGCACACACTGGAATAGCATAGAGTGGACTGGCGTAGAGTGGAATAGTATACAGTGTTGTGGCATTCAGTTGTGTGCCATAGAGTGGAATAGCATAGCGTGGACTGGCGTACAATGGAGTGGAATGGCATACAGTGGTGTGGCACAGATTGGAGTGGCATAGAGTGGAGGGTCACAGAGTGGAGTGGATTAAAATGGAATAGCTTGGAGTGGAGTGGAGTGGCGTAGAGTATAGTAAAGTAGAGTGGAGTGGCGTGGCGTAGAGTTGAATATTGTAAAGTGTAGTGGTGTAGAAAAGAGTGGCGCAGAGTGGAGTGGTGTAGAGTGCAGTGGCTTTGTGATGTAGTAGAGTCTACTTTAAATAGAAATAGCATGGAAGTGGGTGGACGGATGTAGATAACATTTGGCAGGAATAGAGATTACTGGATGGAAAGGGTAATTTTGGGTAGTAGTGTTAAAGCTATAAATCACAAAGCACTTAGTTATATATTGGGCTGCAGTATACCACAGTAGCATCATGGTATATCACAATACATGCTGATCACAAGGCAGTATATAATTGACTAATGGCTGCCTTTACAAAAGTAAAAAGCAGCCATGTAACTTTCACCACACCTTGGCTGTGTCTGCGTTAGGGCTTTGACATAGGTAAGCAGTAGGTTTTATTGTTGTTCCCTAACTAGTTTCACGTTATTAAAGTGGCAATAGATAGGGAAATTAATTTATATTTTTCCATATAATTTTTAGAAAGTGGCGTGGAGCGTGGGCAAGGAACGAATATCTGGCCCCACCCTGCAGGAGCAGCAAAAATTTTCTCGCCGGGTGGGAGCAGAATTCTGTTTCCCAGCCCGCACTCCTGCAGGCAGTATAATAGATATTACTCCCTTCTTTTGGGAGCAAGCATTAGCAGCTGCTCCCTCTGGGCTGAAGCAATGACAGCTACCGCAGCATGCCTACCTGCGGGGTTGGGCGCAGGGCCTTTCCACAGGCCTTGCAGCCAAACTCACAACACTTTGGCCATGTGCGGCGTGGGCCTGGCTACATACAGGGGTGTTGGATGCCTACAGGATTGTTGGCGACAGGGCCTGGGTGCAGGTAGTGTGGGGACGGCTTCCTGCAGGTGGTTGGCCAAAGGGCAAGGCAACAGGCACTGGGGCTAACACCCTGCTTCAGCCGTGCAGAGTATGGGGTTGGCAGCCTCCAGGGGGTTGGACGGTCGGCCTGGCTGAAACCCAGGCCCTTAAGCCAACCCCGCGCATGACCCACGCAACAATAGAGTTGCTTCAAAGGTACTTGGGAGACCGATATCCTTAGAAGAGCATGAAGGTTTACTTTTATAAGTTGTCTGAAAAGGTTTTGTTGGACCTGGCCCTTTCTGCAGGGTCATCCCAAAACATTTTGGCTTCACTCCTCCTATTTTATGCCGAATTCCTTTTTGTTGCCTTGGTACTGCTAACCAGTGCAAAAGTGCTTGTGCTCACTCCCCTAAACATGGTTTGATTGGCATACACCTAATTGGCATAATTAATTTACTTGTAAGTCCCTTGTAGAGTGGTATACCATATACCCAGGGCCTGTAAATTAAATGCTACCAGAGGGCCAGCAGCACTTATTGTGCCACACACTCAAGTAGCAACTTAAAACATGCCGTAGGCATTCCATTGCAGCCTGACTACAGTGTCACACTATTATGTTGACTTGGCATTTAAACAGCCCTTGTCAAGCCTTAAACTCCCCTTTTATTACATATAAGTCACCCCTAAGATCTGCTGTAGGCAGCCCATATGGCAGGGTGCTGTGTAATTAAAAGGTAGCACATGTACTTTTAAGTTTTACATGTCCTGGTAGTGAAAAACTCCCAAATTCGTTTATCACTGCTGCAAGGCCTACCCCTTCCATAGCATAACATTGGATTCCTTATTACATTTAATATGCTGTAATTCATCATTGAGAGGAGGCAGATGTGTCATGTTTGGTACCTATGGCATTGTAATGATAAACTCTCTTTAATGGTAAAGTCGGATTTTTCATTACAATTTTGAAAATGCCACTTTTAGAAAGTTGGCATTTTTCCTGCCCTAAGACTTTGTGCCGGCAGCCTCTCTTGGGTCACATAACTGGGTGTAATTGACAGTTAGACTTTGTGAATTCCCCCAGACAGTCCCACAATTGTGGGATGAGGTGTGCCTCAATGGGCCATCAACTGGAGGATGGGGGGCGAAGATGAGCACAGCCCCACTTGCACCTGGATAGGCTGTGTCTTGTCTCCTTATCATAGGCCTAGCAACCCTGTATTGTCTCTGCAGCCAGCTTGGAGCCAGGGCAGGGGAGTCAGGAAATTCAATGCATGTCAAAGAACATTTCTAGAAACTTCTCTCACTTTCCATAGGAAGGGCACCAGTGTATAAAAATAGGGCCTTCAGACTCACTCTTCAATGCACTTCTGGACCTGCGGATAATCTGCCAGGTAGAAGGACTGCCACTCTACTGGACTTCTACTCTGCTGAAATCCTGCTTTGCTGTGCTGACCTGCTGCACTCCTGCCTGGGTGAGAAGGACTGGACCTACCTCTCTTGAACCCAGAACCCAGAGTGACTCCAAGGGCTAGCTGGCTGGCCTCCTATCTGAAGCCTCAGGAACATAACAGGCTTCCAACAACCTTGCACCTGCAGCTGGACTCTACTATCTGTGAGTTTACCCTGCCAAGTGGTGCCATCACACTCAGGTACCCTTAAGGTGCTTTCCAGCAGAACCGATGGATTTTCTCTGCTGGACAATGAACCCCCGAGCAGAACCCATGCTTCTCCTCGGCTGAGCAGCACACCCTTGAGTATAACCGACAGATCTCCACTGCTGCATGGACTGAACCCGGTCCAGAAGGCCCTCATCGCCCTCGCCATCCTCGGAACCGCCGAATTGCCAAAGGCACGACGCAACTCCGGCCCAGGTCCTCGCATATCACACCGACAGCAGACTCGACAATGACATTGGCCTCCTCATCGCAGCCTCTCTGTTCCTCAGAACCGACTAATCGGCAGCTGAGTGCCGCATCCCCAACTCCATACTTCGCATCGCAAGCCCCGTCAGTGGGATCCTCGATGACGACGCAGCAGGACCTCGCACCGCAGCCTCTCCGCATCTCCGACTCAACGCATCGATTCAGCTGTGCAGCGCATCTTCGACCCGGACCTATACAGCGCTCTGCAACCAGGATTAAAGGTACTGTGTTCAGCGGGCCGAACTGGGTTCCTGTAGCCGGCCCACG
The DNA here is from genome assembly GCA_963921515.1 of Calotriton arnoldi. NCBI lineage: Eukaryota > Metazoa > Chordata > Amphibia > Caudata > Salamandridae > Calotriton > Calotriton arnoldi. Next base: position 635,371 of record CAWUFW010009761.1, read on the forward strand.
CTACATCGCAGTCAGCCTGAACTTGTGACTTTGTCCTGGTCTGGCGTGACCAGATATCCCTTGTTGGCACTTTGTGCTTTTTGGTGCTATTTTCACTAGAAACTTTCAAAATCAATATCTCCAGTTCTACTGATTGGATTTTTGTCGTTTTTATGTCAAACAATTTATTAAAATTTACTCTATTTTTCTAAAATGGTTGAGGATTTTTCTTGTGTTGTGTTTTCACTTTGTTACTTTCCGTGTACTGTATAAATATTTTACACATTGCCTCTAAGTTAAGCCTGACTGCTTTGTGCTAAGCCACTCAAGGATAAGCACAGGTTAATTTAGTGATTTGGGATTATTGCCTTTTGCAAAATGTGCCTTGATGGATTGTCACGATCTTCAGAGTAAAGAAGGTGGAGATTATACATACATGAGTACCTACTCCACTCCTATTCTGTTCATGGGGTTCTGAGATGTTGCCTGAAGTTTCAGCCTCTGACTTTGCACCAGCTCTTTTCCATGTGGCAGCACAACAGGGTGGTTTGGGGCACAGTTTAGACAGAGGGGCATATTTACAAGTCATTTTTGCAGTGCTGCCCTATGTCAATTCGAAAGGGCAGGAATGCACCATATTTATAAGATACAGTACATTCCTGTCCTTTCAGCCAGCCAGCGGCGCACTTTTAGCAGCCATGCGCCAATGGAGGCACCATTGCACCACGGTGCAAGGGTGTCTGTGTTGTTCGCAGGATTGTTTTTGTGCAGGAAGGGACACCTCCCTGCACAAAAAACAATAATTGGAGGGGTTTTCCTCATTCCATGTGTGCTGCAGAATGCAGCACATGTGGAAAGAGGAAAAAATGAGGAGCAATGTAAACATTTCTCCTCGTTTTGCCTGGTCTAGGGAGACGTAAGGTTTTGGAGCTGCCAGGTTTACGAGATATTGTCCATGGGTGTTGCATGAGAATACCCATGGAACGCCTCTTTGCCGCAGAGTAAGACAAGGCAGCGACTTGATCTACAAGGCCATGAAAAGCCATGCAGGGTGGCGTTACAAAAAGTGACGTTCCGGCGGTGCACAGAACTTGCAAATATGCCCCTGAGTTTAGACAGACAGATCAGGGAAGGAGAGGAGGTGATGAGGCAGCAGTCACTTCATGGCTGTTCATATTGTGGGGGAAATATGTTTTGCGTGGGCCGTGCCAGGAAGCAATGTAATGGAGACGACAGTTGCCCCTGAACAATGCAGTCAATACAAGATAACAGTGAGATGAGGTGTCCAGGAATGAGGAACGTTGTTTAAGTGCTGAGTTAAGGCTCACTCTGCTCACCAAGAAGCGTAGTAAAGCGTGACTTGCTATGACAGTCAAAGAGCTCCGACCAGGGCTTTAAGTGGGCCGGGTCTCACCGGTGCTGCCCTCCAGCAGTTTTTTAAAGGGGGCTCTGTTTTGTGCCCTGGCACAGGCGGTCAGTTTTTTGCCTACTGCAGAGACAGCAGGCACATCGAAGTGCGCTGCTCACACTGCTCACTTCTCTCTAGTGGAGAAGTTACCGCATGACGTCATGCCAGGTGAGCGTTCTAGGGGAAGGGAAATCCTTTCAAGAGAGTAATTTTCTCTCTGGATTTCCCTTCTCTTTTTGAAACTCAGGAGCAGCAACATTGCCGTGGTGTCACCAGGGCTTTAAGTGGAGGCTTTTTCAATATTATATACAAGCCAGAGTTGCTGCTTATTTATCTTATGCAACTAACAACCATTGACAAAGGCAATAGTCCTGACTTGTTGTAGGTATGATGTTACTTATTGTATCATATATCTGGATGCAATGACAGAAACAGCAAAATACAAGTCGGGCGCACACTATCCTAAGCACAGATTTTTAGCTTACGTGTTTTTAAGCCACGCCCTTAATTACATTGGCCACGCCCCTTTGAGAGACCCCCCCCCAGTTTTTTCATCCCACTTAAAGCCCTGGCTCCGACTGTTGTATATACATTTTCAAAGTCCCTTTGTACAATTGGCAGAGTTTGAATAGCTCCTAAACTTCCGTGTAGTGTCAATTCAAGTTATAAGGCCCTACGAATCTGCGAGGTCTAAATCTTGCTGTGGCACATGTTAGTTTGAGTCTTTTGTAGATGTCGTTTTCTACCACATAAATCTAGTAACAGCATATGGTGACATATTATCCCTGAGGTGGGAGGCGGCAGCTTTGTTAACCACATTAAAACCAACTCATGAATTAATAATTAGTCCACATTTTGACAGTGGGCCTGTTTTTGTTCACTAACCAGCCAGCAACTCAGGGTAAGTCAAAGGGGGGGGCGGGGGGGGGTACAATCCTAGGAAGACTACACAAGATATGAGCGACAAGATTAATAACTTTGTATAGAGGCACAAAGGAATATTGTGGTAATCCCATCGACCAGCTTTACTCATTACTAGGATCTGGCAGGGTGTAAACGGGGTCATGGGGCGAATGTTATGACCATTTATACGTTGCAGGGGTGAACTCGGGTGAATCCTGGAGCTTATTTTCACTTCTTTTACATCATATTATTAGAACACTTTGGTAATCATACCAGTGCTTACGTCATATTCACACACACCCCTCCCCCCGCCTGTATGCAAACTGTCTCTTCCTGCCGTTTCCTCTGTACTCGGCTGTCACCCTCTGTTCTCCTCACTCACACTTCCGTTTCCTCCCTTATTTTTTCTCTCACTCAGACCCTCTGCCCTCGCACTTGCCTCCCCTTCGGTTCCTCTCAATCTGCCTCCAATAATGCAGCGCTTTCCTCAAGGAAATATCTAATAAATCTCTCTGATGGGATCATATTTTAGGGGGAAGGAGGCTGCATGGCAATGTTCCTTGACAGTGAAAACCGCAACACAGGAATGGAAACAACACCAATTGCCAGGGAAAAATGAGAACACGAGCAAAGAGGCGAGGATGGGCCTTACTCATTTCTGCATTTCTCTTTCCTCGGCTTTGTCCTTCTGTACATTCAGTTTTCATCCAGAATAAAACAATAACAGTCTTCCCTCGTGCCTAATCAAAGCCATGCCTACTGCCCAACATCTGATTCGAATTTGCAGCCATCAGCAAACTCAGTCAGGAATGCGAAGATTGCAATCAGCAGATCTTTTATGGCATTCTATGCTCTTTAGGGATGCATGGGGAACCGTGAAGGCAAACCGCCCCTTTTCAAATCACAGGTACTAAGGGAATGCGTCTAAAGTGTTCTACGAGACAAATTCACTTAGTATAGTACGCATTCATTTTTTTGTTTCATATAGTAATTTTGTGGTGCCTTGCAATGCTTGATTATGCTATGGTATGCAGATTTGTAGAGCGCACTATCACCTGGGAGGGTATCCTGACTCTGAGCAGGTGTGAGTCCAGCCACACCTAGGGCCTAGTGGGACTACTCGAAAAGCCCGGTCTTCAGCTTCTTGCAAAATTCAAGAAGTGAGGAGGAGGCTCTTATGTGTCACAGCAGGTCATTCCACACTTTAGGAGCGATGTAGGACAAGGCTTGACCACCGGATCTGGTCTTTGTATGCGTGGGATTTGTGCAAGTAGGAGTCCAGATGAGCGGAGGTGTTTGGAAGGTTTGTGAAAGCAGATGCAATTTTTGAGGTATGCTGGGCCAACGTTATATAGTGCCTTGAAAGTGTGGGTGAGGCATCTGAATTGTGCTCATTTATCAATGGGGAGTCAGTGAAGTTCCTTCGGGTGTGATGTAATGTGAGTGTGGCATGAGAGATTGAGGGTGATTCTGGCTGCAGAGTTCTAAATGGTCAGGAGACTTCAGGTGAGTTTTTTGTTGATCGGGGCATAGAGGTTGTTCCCATAGTCCATCTTTCTTGTGACCAGGATGTGCGTGACAGTTTTCAGTGTGTTGATTGGGAGTCATTTGATAATCTTCCTCAGCATCTTTAGGGTATGGAAGCATGAGGCGATGACGGCATTGACTAAGGAGGTCACGTCGAGTTTGCTGTCAATGATGATCCAGAGGTTCTTGGCGTGGGTGCTAGGGGTAGGTGTTGGTTGTAGCTCTGTTGGCAATGAGGTGGAGTCTCATGGTGATGTACTCTTCCCAAAGATCACAATTTTGGTGTTGTCGGTGTTTAGCTTTTGACAGTTGATCTTCATCCAGTGGGCAATTTCAGTCATGCAGGCATTGAACTTGATCCAGGTACCGGAGTGAGGGACAGAATGAGTTGCATGTTGTCGGCGTAGGAGAGTACGTTGATGTAATGAAAGCGGATGATTCTGGCTAGAGGGATCATGTATGCATTGAAGAGGGTGGGCTCACAGAGGATCCCTGCAGTACTCTGCAGATGAGGTCGTGGGTATCCGAGGTGTACGGTGCCAGGTTGACTGACTGTGTCCTTCCAGTCAGGAAGGAGCAGATCCATCTGAGCGCATGTCCTTGGATTTCAATGTCTTGTAGGTGTTGAATGAGGATGGGGTGGGAGACTGTGTGAAATGCTGTGGCGAGGTCCAGGAGGATGAGGGCCGCTGTTTCTCCTCTGTCCAGAGTCATGCAGATGTCATTCATGGCGGCGATGAGGGCATTTTTGATTCTGTGGTTGGGTCAGAAACCAGACTGAGTGGTGTTGAGGAGTTGGTGGTTGTTAAGGTGTTTGGTGTGGTGTCTGGTAATGATTTTCTCTAAGACCCTGGCCGGGAATGGTAACAGGGAGATCGGTTTGTAGTCAGCAAGCATTGAAGGGTCTGCAGAGGGTGTCTTTAGCAATGGGAGGACAGTTGCATGTTTCCAAGAATCTGAGAAGGTCGCAGAAGAGGTGGAGGCATTCAGAATGGGTGTGAGGATGGCGCTGTTAAGTTGCAGTCTTCTGGAGTGGGCGCGGTAGGGATAGGGGGACCCTGAGAGGATGGACTTCATGGTGGCGGCGGATTCTTCTGGGGTGATGACGAGCCATATGGATAGCATTGTTTCTTTAGATAAGAACAGGAGGTGTTTAGTGAGGTATGTCAAGTCCAGTTGCAGGCTGAAGTTGCTGTAAATGACAGTGATTGTGTTGCTGAAGAATTGAGAGAGATTGTTGAAGAGGTCCTGCGAGGGGTGATCAAGCTGGAGGCAGCTAATAATGAAGTGAAATCTTTCACAATGTTGAAGATTTCGTTGCTTCTGTTGGTGCTAGCATCAATGAGGTCCCCCAGAGTGGCACATTTGGCGGTCTGGATCATTGGTGGTAGTACCTTATGACAGATTTGAATGTGCTCCTGTCTGCATTGTCCTGGCCCATTCTCCATTTGTTTGCAGTGGCGTTTCATCAGTTTGAGTTCCTTGGTGTACCAGCTGACCTGGGGTGTGGAGCTTGTTGTATTGCTTGTTTGAGGGGAAGTCCTCGCAGGAGGTGATCCAATTGTTGAAATTCTTGATGGCTTTGAGGAAGCTGCTGCTGCATTTGGGTCGTTGGGTGTTGAGAGCGGTGTTCCAGTCCTGGTCAGTGATGCTGTTCCAGTTTCAGCGGGCTAGTATGGTGGTGGAGCAAGTGCGTTGGGCCGGAATGGGGATGCTAAACTTTACAAGGGTGTGGTGTGTCCAGGGGACTGGTGTGAGGTCGTTGACTCAGATTTTGTTGAAGTTGGTGAAAATAGGGCCAAGGAGGTGCCTGGTAACATGGGTAGGTCTCTTTATTCATTGGGTGAGGACCAGGCTTCCAAGGTCTCAAATGAGTGCTCTTGAGTTGGAGCCAGCGTGGTTTTCCAGATGGGAGTTCAGGTCTCCAATTAGGATGAAATTACTAGCATTGAGGAGGAGTGGTGCAATAAAGTCCGTGATGGTGTCGGTGAAGCTGGTGCGCAGTCCCGGTCTGTAGCTGAGAGTGCTGCTTAGGGTGAAGTTGGCTGTGATGTGGAGCTTGAATGACAGGTGTTCCATGTTGGAAAATGATGTGTCCATGAATATGGTGCAGCTGGTGGTGTTCTTGTGGATGATGGGGAATCCGCCTCTGGGCTTGTGAGGTCTGTCTTGCATGGCAGGGGAGGATGGCAGCGGCGATATCAGATGCCAAACCAGGGTTCAGCCAGGTTTCTGTGAGGGAAAGTAGGTCAGGGTAATTGTCTTGCAGCAGGTCTGAGATCTCTGTGGTGTGCTTGGTGAGGTAGCGAGTGTTTAGTAGGGCTGGGCAGACCTCGCGGAGTTTCACTCTGTGGAATTTAACAGAGTTACCGGAAAACTCCACGACATTCTGTGGAGTTCCGTGAGCAGGCAGAGTAAGCGCTGCAGTCATCCGAGTGACGCTCAGTGTGTTGTGCACTTCAGTTTTAGAGTAGTCATCTTTCTCACTTGTACCAGATGCAGTGGCATCTATGTCTGTGGCATCAGAGCTTTTGCTTTCACAACCACAATTGTGTTTTTCTTTCAGTTGAATCTTTGTACTATGGCTGGCTTTTAGATTCTTTTGGGCATTCGGGATGTGTCTACTCATTGTGCCAATCTGTGATATCTGATTTCCCATGTTCTATGCCCATTGTTCAATCTAGTCACAAAAGCCTTTGTTCAAGGAAAAAAAAAACAATTTCATTCAATTCAAGATTTTCAGTTTTCTGGGAAGATGGGTATTTCAATGAAAGAGTTGTGCTGTGCCTTAACTTCTGCAGTGCAATTAGGAAACATGAAGGATTTTTTGTTTTACTCTTGTAGAGAGTCCCTCTGTTGTGCCCACTGCAGAAGATGGCCATGCTCCCTGTAGTTTAGCCTGTAGCTACCAGAAGGTGAGGTGCTGCCAACGCTAATGCAAACAGCAATCTGCATTGACTAGTAACCATGGCCACAGACGTTTAGCGATGCTGTAAATATTGAGACAATGGCTGTTGCAGTGTTGATGTTACCGGCAGCCATTTTAGAACCTTCCTGCGGTTTTTGGGGAATAACTGGTGGAATTTGCAAAACTCTGCAGCAGTAAAAGCCTCGAGGGCGCAATTCCAAAAATAAGTATGAACATTACAATTTTGGTCCCCAAGTGTTAAACGCGGGTACATATCAATCCGCAAACAGCCGCCCAAACAAACCAATAAGCTAACCATGCACAGCTGCCCTCACTATAGCATACCACAGATATTGCAGAGTTGTGTGTTGCACTTAAATAACCGAACCCATGTCTTTAAAGTTTTAAGCAGGGAGGTGATTAGGCAGGCACAGACGCCTGTATATTTCGGTATTGGGACGGGCAGACCACGGCATGGGATTACAGAACTGCACATTGATGGGTACAGGTGAGCTGTAATACAGTAAACAACTAAGTATGTATGTTAAGGTACTTTAATGATTATGCTTACAGCTTTAAATAGTTTGACATGTCACTCTACTGGGCAGTAGTTACATTTAGTATCCCTTCAGATAAATATCTGTGCTTATGAATAGCATTGGACAGCTGCTGTTCAACAGTGCCTATCTGGTACATTAAATAAAAAAATGGGTGTGGAGAAGGCACAGAGTGTACTTACTTTGTCTCCGTCCCACACTTTGGCTTCTTTTCCTCGGCCACGTTTGAAGCCACCTCCTCCGAAGCACCTATTTCCAGAGAAACCTCTCATTCTCGAACAGGGTATGATTTCTGGGAGAAGAGGGACAGGGTTGGGGGAACCGGAGATGCAAGAACCCTACCGACCCATTGGCTGTGGCTCATTCCATTGTCCGCTCATGCGACTGGGAAATACCGGCATGGGACTGTTTTTTGGCCCTTCTCTGCCCCTGCTTTGACCCCAAAGTTGCTGCGTGCTCTGGGCTGGAACTGGTCTCTGTGTTTACCATAGGAGCTGTCATAGCGAGCGACCTTCATAGGCACTGTCCCCATCATGTTGCGCCTCATCATAGTCGAATCTGTAAATGCAGCCTACATATATCTCCTTCCCCTGGAACACATACCGCCACTCTGGCCTGCTTCTGTGACGTCACCGGAGTGCCACCAGTGTTGCCTGGTGGAACAAGCACAATCGCTTGCAAAAAGCGTCCCAAAAGTAAAATAAGCCCAACCTGAATAGCAGACTCCAAATAGACGCTCAGAAGGCAATTTTTCAGTCCTGAGGCAGATGGGGTGATTGCGGGGCCTCGAAGGAGGTGAGGCGGGGTTAGGTTGGTGCATGGGAGACAGGCAGCACCTTCCCTGGTGGGGAAGGGGCGGTAAATCAGAAGTACACTTCTAAGCACACTTCACATGAGAACTTAGGGGTGAGCGGCAGCGCGCTGATAATAAACTCCGCTCTGCCGGAAGTCGGTGGAGTTTTTTGCCGAGCTCCACTCTCCAAGCGGAGGGTGGAGTAGCAAAACACCATGAACTCCACCGGCGGAGCGGAGTTCACCGCCCACCCCTGGTGTTGAGGAGCATGCATGTGAGTGTAGAGCGTTGTGTTGGTGTTTGCAGGACTATGTGAGTGTGAGAAAGGAGGGTGTTGGGTGCTGTCAGTGCAGTGAGTGTTGGGTGTAGGTAAGTGTATAAAAACTTGCAGGAAGCCATGTGAATTCTCCCTCTGTGTTTTGTGGTGCAGCGAGACAACAGCATGTGGAGCGGTGGCCGGGGTTGTGGGTGTGGAGGGTCACAATATGGTAATGGTGGGAGGGCCAGGGTTGCTGGTGCTGGGCACGGTCCAGACATAGACAGGCTTGCCTTTGACACGCGTTTATGTGCCCGTTGCCAGCATCCACACTGTGGCAGCCATTAAGTCGGTCAGGGAGAGGAGAGAAGTGTTGTCACTTTCTGTGCATATGGATGTTGGGAAATCCAGTGATGCCACTTCCTGTGCAGATGGATAATGGAAATCCAGTGATATCACTTCCTGTGCAGATGGATGCTGGAAAATCCAGTGATGTCACTTCCTGTGCAGATGGATGATGGAAATGAGTCCTCTTGCATTGCTTCTATTTTTTAAAGACAGTTTTGGTGGGACACCAGTGATGTTACTGCCTATGCAGATGGATGATGGGAAAGCCAGTGATGTCACTTCCTATGCAGATGGAGGATGGGAAATCCAATAATGTCACTTCCTGTGTGGATGGATGCTGGGAAATCTTGTGATGTCACATCCTGTGCAGATGGATGAAGGGAAATCTATTGATGTCACTTCTTGTGCAGATGGATGATGGTTAACCATGGTTAATTTATAAATGAACAACTGGAATAAATAAATAACTAAATAATTAAATGAATGAATGAATGGAAGATTGCAAAGTTGTTCCCAGGAGGCCACTGCCAGCACTACCTAATGCTGATGTTTCCAAAAGCAAAGGTTGCTAAGTCATGATTTTAACACAAGGCACTTTGTTCCACAAACCTATTGTAGGAAAGTGGAATATTATGTGGTATGGCTGAGTAGCCTTACTATGTAACATTATCACAATACCCTAAAGATGGTCCTTGGAATCACACTAATAAATCCTTAACTCAGTCCTGGTATAGTGGCAAAGAGAGGTCAGGCTTTACTAGAGGAACATGTGTTAAGCATTTCAAAGTACCAACATGGACGATAAGCAATTGATACGACTCGAGAGAAATCCGACAAAAATGTATAAAAATATAATGTTTTTTATCTTAATTAGATACCCAAATCAACGGAATAGCATACATATAACCGGAGTTTTACATTTTTGAAGCAATATTAAATTAGTGCAGTAAAATGTGACAAAAACCACTAGCGACAATCAGTCACTTGCAGGTCGAGTTACATGGAACCCTTAGGTCATGCGGGCCCCAGGACCAGACCACAACAGTCAGATCAATATAACCTAGCCTGGGGACTCCGGCTGCAGAGTTGATCTGGCTGTCCTTGGTGCTGAACGGGAGCCACAGGCGGTGCAATTTTTTAATGCTTACACGGTGCTGCAAGAAACTGTATGCAAAAACACGACAGATACACAGCTGCTGATGGTGGATGATGGTTGCACGGTGTTCCCTGTAGATGCAGTGTCGAGTGTGCGGGTCGGTTACCGGATCGGTGAGCAACAAGCCTTGGCAGCAGTAAGCACAGCGAAAAGATTCTGGAACTTCACTGGGTCTGGGTGAGTAACGCATCAGCCTGATACTTTGGGGCAGGTGAGACTGCAACTCCTACAATGCATTGGTCCACCTGGATTTGGGCGATCCCTCGGAGGGTCAGATGGCCAGTAGTTCCATGGATCCGGCGAGTGTTTTTACCTGCGGTTTGCAGGGGACTAGTATCACTAGTCCAGGGGAGACTGAGGGTGCTGCTGGCTTCCACAAGGGTCCCTCTCTTTGAACGTGTCAAGTTTTAGCCAAGGACGAGGGTCGTTCACTCAGTTCCAAGTCCGATGCCTCAGGGACAAAGTATCCCTCTTTTGCTTTGTGCTGTGGGAAAAGTCCTGTTTTCGGCGACACAGGTCTTCTCTTGGTCATTATTTGAAATAAGTTGTTCAGATCTGAGGTTCTGGTATCAGGGGGGGTCCATTAAGTCCTAGATTTAGGGGAGTTAGGGGTGTGGGAGCTGTTAGCCAATGGGCAGCTAGTCCCTGCACTGAATCCGCCCCTAAGGTGACCACATCCGGTGGTGTAGTTCACATTTTATACCCAGAACCCACCATTTCTGTCCTCCCATAAATGGCAGAATTCTATTTCATGTATACAGATCAGACTGCCCAACCTAGATATGTGGCCAGCCGTCCTGGGGGTGTACACCTCCTGCATATCTAATTTCTCGCCTTGCCTGGGTGCAAGTGTACCTGAGGCAAGGGGAGGGCTGTGTACTCCTCAGGGGTACAGCCCAGATCCATATCAGAGACGGTGCAGCCTTTGAAGCTCACCGTCTTGATGTGCCAATTTACTAGTCTGCTTGGGAGGAGGGAGGTGTGACCTCTTTCCTGCCAAAGCCTTTGTTCCTGACTCCTGGGAGTGATCACACTGCCTGGCAGGAGATCATAATCCTGTCTTGGGGGCAGCAGGCGGGGAAAGCAGTGGGCTTGTCAGCCGGAGCACATTGAAGCTGGGGCAACCAGGTGGGAAATCCTCTAAGGAGCCACCTGGGTGCATGCCCACCTCACGAGAATCATGTCAGGGGTGAGAAGGCACGTTGTTTGATACCAAGCATGACATATTTTAGTGGTACCATAATGGAGCTGAAAATCTTGAGAGCGCCCGATTGGCAGCCCAGGTTATCCTATGGACCGCCAATACTTATAGCAGTTTCCAATGGGGAAAATCATTATAGGGACATATAGGCTTGCACTTGTATGTCCACACCCTTAATATAATGCACCCTGCCTCCTGGGCTGAGGAGGCCTTCCTTAGGGGTGCCTGTCTATATTAAAGACAGTGCATTGACTGTGCCACACATGGTGAGGGCATAGTTGAGTTCGACCACTTTGCACTGCTACTGCAGTTTGCAATGGCAGGCCTGCTGTCAGTAGTTTGCTTGGTTCACCCAGGGTGGCACAAGACCCTGCTGCAGCCCAGGGGACCCCTTTAACATCTATGCTCTGGGTATCCATGGTACCATATACTATGGACTTATAAGGGGGGAAAGTCTTTGCCAATTTGGGATTACCAAGTCAAACATACCAGTTTTGAGAGAGAGCACAGGCACTGGGGTCCGGGCAGCAGACTCAAGTGTGCTATCAGAGTCATAACCATCAGCACTGGGAGCAGAAAGTGGGGGGGTGACCATGCAAAAAGGGCACCTTCCTACACCTATACTTCTGTCTCTTTATCTCAGTCTTGCAGGTTCTTTTTCTTTCCTGCTTTCTCCCTTTGTCACTGTTTTTCTCTTTTCTTCATTCTTCTTTCTCCACTTTCTTTCTCCCTCATTCTTGCTCTGGGCCAAAATCCGAAAATGTTAAAAACTAAGTTCTGGTCCCAATACCCACCACCTGCAACCATCGGTTTAAATTAAGCACTGTTGCTTACCGATGAACAAGCACCAATAATGGCATGAGCGATGATCATTCTCAAACGTTGTAGTGAAAAATGATGGAAACAGCTCAGCTCACCTCAAAATCTGAGTCTCGTGAGGGAGAGGAGACGGGAGGTGCTTAATGGGGGAAGAGGTGTGTTTAGAAAAGTGTTGTAGTCCAGTTGTTTCCAATCCATAATCGAGGTGCAAGCTCTGCCTGGCCTTCTTCGATAGCTGGGGGCCAAATCAGTGTATTGAAATCCATCTGTTGATAGTAGTGAGGGGCCATTGGGTCACATGAGTTGTTCCTCATCCCATTTGGTTTGTTTACTCTGTTCTGTTCTTTATTTTTTGTCGTTGCACCTGGGAGTATTGGATTGTTGTTAGAGTGGTGTTGCTCTCTTGTAAAGAGTGCCTGTAGCAAAGGCCTGCATGCCCAGTTGTAATGGTGATCAAAGTCAGTCAAAGGCTCATTAACTTTGTCCTTTTCCATCCAACTCTAAATTGGACCCAAAATTTGGGTGCATTGATTTTGGATACTTTAAAAGTTCTGAATCTCTTTCTTTAGGGCACAAGTGCAGACCACATTGTAGTTTTGAGCCAAAAGAAGACCAAAGACAAGGTCAGTTGTCGCTGATGTCTTGTCTCGAGGAGAGGGAGCAATCTCCTCATCATCATGGGCTAAACTTCGGTGCTCTTTGCAATGGCTATAATTTTCTGTAAGAAGTTGAGAAATGGCTCGAACCAAACACCTTGGTATTTCATTTTCTGCATTGGGAAGGATTATGCCTCCAGTACTGGTGGCCAAGTGAAAGGCAGTGAGGGCGTGCCTGGCCCATCTATTACCTAGATCTAGTTTTTAACATGATTTAAACACTCATTTTTATCCTTGATCCAGTGTATGTCTTCTAGATGACTCATGAATTTATTCTGGTGATCTTGATTGTTCTCTTGTTGGATGTGAGCCTGTGAATCATCCGTGTACATTTAGAAATGGAGTTGGTGTTGTCATACTTTCCTTGATCAAGGGTTAATAGTGCGGGATAGTGCAGATACCTTATTTCGTTGGTGGTTGTGTCAGTTCCAATATGTTACTCCTAGCCTAACAACAATGATACATAATGTGTCCGATAAAGTATTCTTCATGCTACTGCCATTCAAAATTGTGCTCACAGAATTTGAAGAAGCAGTAAAATAAACAACACACATTAATCCATGATTGTCAAAGAAAGTGGAATGTTGTTCTTATATCATTGTAGGATTGCGAGGCCCATTCAAATGAATCGCTCAACAAAACATCAATGTGTGGGTATCACCCTTTTATACATGCACCATATCATCCCTCCCAAGTTTAGGTGGAGAGCAGTTTCTTTATATGAAGCACTCTAAAACACCACTGACCCTCAGAATCTGTTCACCTCAAATGTCTTTTTTTCTAGCTGCGTTTTTAAGCATAGAATTAGCACAGTACCTTCCATGCCGAGCTCCTGCCTGACACTGCCTGACAGTGGGCAAAGAAAAAACACAATTTTATATTAAAAAAATAAAGTGCTTACCTACTCCCCTCCAGTCTTGCAGTTCATGGCTCCAAGGCAGGGAGGAGTCTCAGAGCCAACTCCACTAAACAGTTGAGACGCTGCTCTCATGCTGCTAAGCACCATGAGAGAAGAGCCAGGATTGGTTGGAGCGGCTGGCTCAGTGCTCCACAGGCACTGGATGTCTGTGCCTGCTTTCCACCCAGCAATCTAACACAGCTCGGGTTGGAGAGTTTTAAAGCACGCATATCAGGCTGGCTGTCGCAAGACAGCCGGCCAAAGTGGCACCACTCCTCCACTGCTGCCAATCAGTAGCAATTGCCCCGCCCTGACACTTGGATCGGGGGGGCCGCAATGAAAAGTAAAATGGCAATAAAATCATTTTATTACCATTTTATTTTTCATGTTTGCTGCGCTGGCAGCAGAGTGTGGGAAGCTCCTCCGCCCGAATGGAAGAACTGCTGCTGTTGGTGACTCACTATTGTCCATTACTGGAACCATGTGTGATCACTAGACCTTCTTTGTGTTTTCCTCCATCTTCAACCTCCGGTGTCAAATTCACCTGGATGCATTTCATGGAGCAAAGCTCATTTGTGCTTCCTATATTTCAATGTCTGTTATTTTTGAGTCTGGTCCCTTTTGCTTCAGTTTGCTCTCTTGCTACCCTTTCAGCAAAAGCCAGGTCACATTTTTTTTTACTCTTATATTTATTTCTCAGTACATCTATGAATTAATTTTTGCTTGCCTCTCTTGAATTGCATCTCTCAGTAAAGTTCCTTGCATGTTTAGTTTGTTTTAATGCACTCTACTTTGTTCTTTGGGTGCCGAAATGAAAATTTGGAACCTTCATCGATTTCACTCAGTATGTGCCTGTCTTTTTCACTTTAACTTATCCTTCACCTTTAATATCTTTACAATATTTTTCTATTCCACTTTTCCATGCCGACAGTTCAACGCAGTTAACCAGCTGTTGATACTAAGGGGCTTATTTACTAGTTTTTGACGCAGGGCAGAGCAACCAGTCACTTTCCTGCGCTGCCCTACATCAAAAGAAAAGGGCAGGAATGTGCCTTATCTATGAGATATGGTGCATTCCTGTCCTCTTCCACTGTGCTGGTGCACAATTGGCTGCCTTGTGCCAATGCAGGCACCCTTGTACCATGGTGCAAGAGTGTCTGTGTTGTAGGAATGATTGTTTTTGTGCACGAAGGGACACCTTCCTGCACAAAAACATTCAATTGAAGCGTTTTCCGCCTTCTGTGTGTGCTGCAGAATGAGGAAAAAAAAGAGGAGAAATAAAGTTATTTCTTCTCATTACACCTCCCCTGGGGAGGCCTAGACTTTTGACGCATTCCCAGGTTTAGAAGTCTTTGTAAATCTGGGAATGCGTAAAAATCCATGGGTGTTGCGTGAGAACACCCATCGCAAACACCGATGGAATGCCTCTTTGAAGCAGAGTAAGGCGACTCAGCTACTTGCACTGCTTTGCCTTACTCCATATCGATGAGGCCATGAAAAGCCACCCGCGTAGTTAATGGTCTGCACTCTGCACCACCGGTGCGTCAAAAAAAGTGATGCACCAGCAGTGCAATGGGCTTGTAAATAAGCCCCTCTGTATCTAACGTTGTAGCCAGGGCTGCTTATGAATTGAAAGTCCAGAGAACGTTTCAATTGGGAATACCTGTGCTTGTGAGTGTCCTAGGTTTTGGTGCCTGGACCTTTTATGTTCCCCAACTTTAGGCCCTCATTTACAAGAGGCCTGCGCTGCTGGAAATATCACTTTATAATGACGATCCGGTGACGCAGGCCTCTCAATCATATCTGTGAGGCGACGCATAGCCACCCTGTGATGCTGTGCATGGCCTCATAGACAAAGTAGCACAAAGCTCTGCCTTGCCTTACTCTACGTCAAGGATGTGTTCTATTGGCCTTGCTGTGGGTGTTCCCACTCAAAACCCATGAATTTTGACACTGTCCCAGATTTACAACATCACGTAAACCTGGGGCAGCGCCAAAAACGTACGCCTCCCCAGAGCAAGCGTAACGAAGAGAAATTTTAACATTTCCCCTAGTTTTTTCCTCTTTCCACATCTACTGCATTCTGCACATTCTCATGATTGTTGTGGAGCCCCTTCCTGCACAAAAAACAAGGACAGGAATGCATCACATCTTGTAAACATGGTGCATTCCTGCCCTTTTGAATTGGCATAGGGCAGCGCAGCAAAATGACTTGCGGCACTGCCCTACACCAATTCTTTGTAAATGAGGCCCTTAGTTTGCTGAAGGGACTACTTTTGTCACCATATATTTATGGATAAAACCAAGGAGGGCTCCCTCTACCTTGCCCTCTTTGATCCTTGTTTCATTTGCTAGGCGCTCCACGCTGCCATTGTATTCCTGGCTTGAAATGCCCATGCATGTACGACTGATTGAAACTCTCTGTTGGTCCGAGGGGTCTGGTTATGCAGCATTTGCTTGAGCCGGATCATTCCCATACTAATCTAAGCAGACTCTTTGTGACTAAAGGGATTACCAAGGGGTTATATTTCAGAATAACGTGTACACAAACATCCCTGGACATAAATATGTGTTCTAAAAATTGTTTAGAAAGCAAACATCCCATTGAGTGTAGATTTTCTATTAATAACTCCAAATAGGCAATAATTTTGTAGACAATATTTATGACACAATATTTATGTCAGACAATATTCTGACAGTATGTTCTGATGCTGCGCCTTCTATAAGTTACTGTTGCCCCTTCCCCATCTTATACCTGAGACTTTCCTCTCTGGTTTCGATTGTATTTTCCTGCACCTTTGGATTTATGATACGGCTCCACACCTCATGTTCCATCCTCCAGTTTACCCTCTGGCTTGATCCAGGTATCTTATTTACCCCTACATAACCAGTCTGACTTTCAGATCAAAAGACTTCTGCAAAACATTGATGATATCCAAATATTTTTGTTGCAGTAATTTCGGCATAGGTATCAAGAAGGTTGTGCAAGGTCTTCCTTTTATGAACACTATTTGGAACACTTCTACCTCTTCTCCCTCTCCGTTGTTTGGTTTTCCTCCCTTTTTTGTTTTTTCTGTTTTTTAGCACTGAGGGTAGGTTGACAGCATTCTTTTTCTCCACTTTTCAGATCTACCTGTTGCTATCCTCCAAAACCACAACAGCTGACTATAATCATGTCCTGTTATGGATCGATGTAAACAGGTAACCCCTTCTGTGCAAAAGGAGAATTGCGAATTTTCACCATGTATCATAGTTTCTCCTACTCAACTGAGCCTCTACTTTTCTCTTGGCAGAATACTATTGCATCTTCTATTGCTCACACTGTGACCACTCTTCTCAAAATTCACATCGTACCAATATAGATCAAGCAAACAAAATAGAGCAATTTTGATTCCTGACACATGTCCCTACAGCATAACAAACACTCAGTGACTAGTTGTCATACGAGAAGTCGCCCTAAAGAAGTTGACTTTATTCGCCACCACATCACATTTAATTAAACTACTGGTCAATACTAACTAAATGAGGTCTCTTATCACATGGTTAAACCTCTCTGCCAACCCAAATGACTATGGATGAACCAAAGACATGCAAAAATGTTAATAAGACTTTCCCTCCAGAAATTCAACCGTCTCCCAATGGCACAACAGTCCTGCATTGTCAGCAGTCATTTGCATCAGCAAGCCCTCATGCCCAGACATGTCCTTCAAACGTTTTATAATCTCCTTTGAAGCGACATCCTAACGAAACTACTATTCAAAGTACATTGCACGCTATTCTAGAAGCAGCAGTATACATCTCTTACCATCTACAGAATATTAAGTTGTCACTTACTATCAACCATTTTAACCACGATCAATATATTCCTAAATTGCAAAAACACATGAACAGTACCAATAGCCATGCACCAACCCTTTAGCCACCTTTTACTCCACAAGGTATAATTCACCTCTGATTCATGCTTAGTTATTCCTTTTTAATCCAAGTAGACCTTACACCGCTAGCTGCAACTACCCACATTTCCTCACTCAGTATTATTGTCTTTGTCACCTAAGCGTGTAGATATTATCTGTAATTAACAATCTGCAGCAAAGTTGTACACACCTCACAAATAAAAATTAAAAATATCAATTCCAACAAATCCACAACCCATCTAGGAATGTGAGGTGTAGTTAACCTTGTACATTCTGAACTAACCTCTTATGATCTAAACTTATGTTACAGGGAATGCCCTAAAGAGATAAATACACCCTGATTATGAGTCTAGGTGCTAGTGGAGAAGTGTGACTCAATGGTTAGAGTGGCAGACCCTGATGCAGAGATCTGGCCCGGGACCAGGGTTCAATTCCCGCCTCAGCGGGTCTTGGGCTCAATTTCCTCAGACCTGATCATTCTCGCCTCGGTGCCTCTTCTAATCATGGGTCCCACTCTGCAACTCTGGGCAATAGCTTGCTTAATCTCCACAACGGCCCCAACAGCGCTGGGATGCCTGGCTTCACCTTGGGGGTGCCCAGGAGTGGACATTTCACAGGGAAAAGCCAGGAAGGGTTCCACAGCGGTATGCGTACAGCGCCAGGAAACCCCAGTTGGGGTATCAGTGCGCTGTACAAATTCATTCATTTCATTTATTGCACATAATAAATAACAATACCACAGGGTATGTTATTTATCTGGTGTGATAAATAGCTCCTATTATGAGTTTCTGGGGAATAAAATGTAGATTTTGGTGTTTAACCCACCACAATCCGCATGATACAGTAAATACTGTATTCTTTCTTCCTGTTAAATTATGGCTGGTTTGACCTGCAAAAATGTAATGAAGGGTTGAGGTTTTTAAAGCATCTGGCAATTATCACATTAAATTGAATTAAACTTGTAATTCCGACCCCTGCACAAACAAAGGGTTTACACATGGGTCGGAAAGCAATGAGCCACTCATGAACAGGTACCAAAATCTAATCCCCTTAAAGCACCATCCACATGCCATTGCCTCTCTCCATGAAGAACAGAATATTTATTTTGCAACTGTCAGGGAATGTAAAGCATAGGCAATCTTGACATATTTCCCAATTACATTTTTTGGACCCATACCAAAAGTTCCAAAAAAGACAGAGCTTCTCTAATTGGTCTAACATTCAAGTGATCACACAAAGGGGCATAACCACAAGCCCTCAGCGTCACAGGAGCGTCACTTTTTTTGACGCTCCATGGTGCAGCACCATTTTCCATATTTACAAGGTGGCGCTAAGCCACTTTGCATGGCTTAATGCTACCTAGCAAATATGCCCTTTCCACCACAGTCATCTACGGCAAAGGGGCATGCAATGGTTGTTGCTGTGGGCATTCCACCGCAACACCCATTATTTTTTTAGGCTGCCCCAGATTTACAAGCTGAGGCAGCGCTAAAAACTAACGCCAGGGAATACTTTTAATTTCTCCTCGTTTTTTGCTCTTTTTATTTGTACTGCATTCTGCCGCACACATAGAAGGTGGAAATCGCCATCATCAATTGTATAAGTGCAGGAAGGGACACCTTCCTGCACATAAACAAAATCATCCCTGCAGGCACCCTTACAACATGGCGGCAGGCCGGCGCTATGCAGCTTTTTTTGCACCAGTGCTAGGGGGAACACAGGGGTGCGCTGTATTCTTTCGAATATGGGGCATCCCTGCATTTTGAAAATGTCGGAACGCAGTGCTGCCAAATTTGGCACATGCCCTAAAGTCTTTATTTACAAAACAATGAAACAGCGAGCCAATGCAGCTATCGCACCTCCCTCTTTATCCCCCCCAATTAGAATTATGTACAAGTTTATAGAGGACAACGTTGCGTGCACATCCACTGCACCTGCTGTTTCCAAGGTGCGACCTCGAACGATCAATTAATTTCCATAAACAAATGTGAAATGCACCGCGCAATCAAAGTTCCACATAAATTTAGTCCATTTTTTGCAAGTGATGTCCGAAAAAATCTTTATGTTTATTTTTTCATAGAAATGCCTAAAGTCTTTATTGTCTTCAACAGTGCTCTCAATATCACTTTTGCCTGATAACTTAGGGATGAATTTAACACTATACAAAACTAAAGGTGTCCTAACTGTTGTAACCTTTCTTGTATTTTATTGCTGCACCTTTTGCCTCCTCATCCCCATGGTTCTTTCCTCCCATGTACTCCCCTCCCTCCCTGTGCACAATGGAATGTTCCGCTTAGAGTTTGCAATAGAATGTTGGCACTCTCTCAGTGTGGAGAGTGGAGGACCAGAATAAAGAACTCATCTACTTAACTCGTCTTGCCTTCCTTGCTTTTGAATTTTAACACTGACGACGATCCTGCGCAGGGGGCAGCTGGTCATCTCCCCTTTCAGTGCTCTCTCCAAGACTACGTCCTGTTGCCTGCATCTTGGGACTGACGTGCAATCTGTGCTGTACTTTCACATCATCGCTTCAGATGTCACGCTGTTGATTTATACGGAGTCCCGCGCCACAGTGAAGATTTATAGCCGCCTACCACAGGATTCCTTGGAGCCCCGTGTCTCCGTGTAGGCTTTGCAGCGGCCCCTGTGCTTGTTCTGAGGTGTTCCTGAGGAGTGCTCTGCCATTGAGCATCTTCCTTTCCTCAGTGACCACCCCTGCCGATTTTGGAGCCCCTCATCTCCGTGAACCCTCCAAAGCTTCAGATTGCCAGCATCTCTCCACGAGCCAGCCCTGAGGTGTTCCTGTGGCGTGCACTCCAATATTTGTGTGTCAGCTTTTCCTGGGCTGTTCACCCCTGCGGATTGTGGAGCCCCCCGTCTCCATCAAGATTCCTGCAGCACTGTTTTTGTCAGCTGCTCCGATTTGTCGGCATCTCTACACAGCGATGATCTGCTTCGCCCACCGCTGATCGGTTCCTGTCAGCTGCTTCCGCGGACCCGCACACGACCTGTTGGCGTCTCATCGCTGCTCAGCGCCGGTTGCCAGGAGAGCCTTCGACACAGTTCTTCTTCGGACGACGCAACCTGAGGTACCCGGGAGTTCCGCTCGTCAACGTGTACGTCTCCTCAGTTTCCAGTCACGTTCAATGACGCTACTCTCCTCAGCACGGTGGGCGTGCCTTGTGGAGTTTCCGTGTTTAGCACTCGTTCTTTGCATCCCGTGGTGAGCATCTTCCCTACATTGCCATTTTCTTGGAGCCTCTGTACCTCCTCGTGCTCCAGCGTACCGCATTCTGAGGTAAATTATTCTATTCCTCCACTCGGTGACACACTCACCTTTCCAGTGTGTCATCCATCTACGGTGACACACACACACCTATTATCGCCTTTGTACAAGTATACAGTTGTAATCCAGGGGCACTTGTTGTGGCAACCTCAAATTCTTATCCCCTGCGCCATCTGTGACACACTCACCGTGACTGTGTGTCAATCTCCTTGGTGACACTCACACCACTTTTGGCATGTTATTTCATCAATGGCTTCTTGATGGTCTTTTCATTACATACTTCATTCTTTAAGAAATTCATTGCCTTCATTTTCCCAGCATTGTTGTACCTTCATTTCTAGCTAATTGTTCCCCCTTGTAACATACCTTGTGGTGTAAAAAATTTATATTTCAGCTTATTGTGCTTATATTTTTGCATTATGGGAACCCCAGGTATTAGCCAACCGCCATCCTTTTTAAATGATAGTGGGGAGCCAGAAATTCACTGGAAAGATTGGACAAAATTATTTGAATCATATTTAATTGCCATGCGGCGGGGGAGAAGTTTTCTGCAGAACACAAACAACATATTCTATTGCATAACCTGGGAGTGCATGGTCGCAAGGTATATGAAACATTGCCAGAACCGGAAGTTGAAGATGATGATGAACTAGATGTATATGATGTTACACTTATGAAGTTAGAAATACATTTTGGGGATAAAGTCAATGTGGTCCATGAACGCCACAAGTTTTTTAGCCGTGTGCAGGGCAAAAATGAGTCTGTCAACAACTACATAGCAGCATTGAGGGCACTCACCCAACTCTGTGATTTTGGGGAACTCAATGACTCCCTTATAAGGGATCAGTTAGTCAGATTTACAAATAGTAGCAGAATACAAGAAAAATTGCTCACTAAAAATCCCACACTTAGAGAAGCGATTACTTTAGCGCAATCCATTGAGCACACAGCCAAGTGCATGAAAGAAATGAAGGTTACTGAAGAAGTAGTTGCTTCCGTCCAAGTAGAGGAAGCACACAGTGAAGTACTCAAAGTGAAAAACAAAGATGTACCTGTTAACAAACCCATAAGGGAAAGTCATGGTTTGAAATGTTTTAGATGCGGCAGTAGTAATCACCTGGCTAACAGTCCACATTGCTCTGCTCGTAGTGTCACATGTAAGAGATGCAACAGAAGAGGGCACTTTGCGAGAGTATGTAGGGATGGGGATAACAACCAAGTTAAGATAGTTAATGTGGAGGGTGAACAACGTCAGAAGTTTGTGTTCCAAGTGAAAGAGGAAGATGGTGCTTCCAGACCTGACTATCCCAAATGCATGGTTCTACTTAATAATAAGCCAGTAGAAATGTTCGCAGACTCTTGTTCCCCATTTACTCTACTCAATCTTGCTGATTACAAAAAATCATTGGGAGATTTAAGTGTAGAAATGAGTCAACCAGATATTTCTCCGGAAGGGTATACCAAAGACCCCATTCCCCTTGTGGGAATGATAAAGGTACACATAGACTTTAAAGGAAGATCCACTGTGGGTAAGGTGTACGTTGTAGAGAAAGGGTCTAATCTCCTTGCCTGGCAACACCAGAAGGAATTGGGCATCATACTTGACCCTAACAATAAAGATCAAGTCATCGTTGTGGAAAGTTCCAATAGTAATTGTACGCTATGTGATGCATTTCCTGAACTATTCGTGGATGAACTTGGATTATTGAAAGACTTCCAGCACAGGATAAAGGTTAAACAAGGAGCCAAACCAGTGGTTCACAAAACCCGCCCGGTTCCTCTCCTTATGAGAGAGCCTCTCAAGAAGGAGCTAGACAAGTTGTGTGAGATTGGTGTCATCCAACCCATAGAATCCTCGGAGTGGTTGGCACCCATAGTTATAGCGACCAAGGCCAATGGGGAAGGCATTCACCTCTGTGTGGATCTGCGTAGCCTCAATGACAATATATGGGCAGAGAGGTTTCCCCTCCCCAATATAAACGAAATGCTGAGCACCATGGGGAAGGCCAAGTTTTTTTCGGTCATTGACCTATCAATGGCGTACCACCAAGTGGAACTACACCCAGACTCTAGACCATTAACGGCGTTCACCTCTCCTTTTGGAGCATATATGTTTGTCAGGATGCCCTTTGGACTTGCCTCTGCTGCGGCAGTTTTCCAAACAATGATGCAGCAAGTCCTCATGGGCATCACAAACACCCTGTGTTTCCAAGATGATATATTGATTTATGGGACATCTGCTGAAGAGCACGACATAATTTTTAAGACAGTTTGTAAGAGACTTTCAGAAGCAGGGTTGACAGTGAAACTCGACAAATGTAAGATTAAAGTAAGTTCAGTGGACTACCTTGGGCACACCATTTCTTAAGAAGGTTTTAGACCTAAATACAGTTTAATTCAAGCTGTTAGTGATGCTCCATACCCTACTAACAAAGAGGACCTTAAATCCTTCTTAGGCCTTATCGAATATATGGCCAAATTTGTAAACAAAAATTCTGAAAAGTGTGATGGGTTACGTGAATTATTTAAAAAAACACAAAGAATTCATGTGGGAAGAGAAGCACAGCATAATGGTGGACATGTTGAAGAAGGAGATCATTGAATCACCTGCCCTGGGATCCTTTGACCCCAAAAAGAAAACTATATTAACCACAGATGCATCTAACAAAGGGTTGGGGGCGTCATTATCTCAAAGAGGGGAGAGTGGTGAAACCATCATAGCTTTTGCCTCCCGTTCCCTGAGTCCTACTGAACGCAATTACTCGGTCATCGAGAGAGAGGCCCTAGCATGTTTTTGGGCCGTTAATCACTTTAAATTTTATCTATGGGGTACCAAATTCACCATCCGCACAGACCACAAGCCCCTAACATTCATGTTTTCATCAAAAAAAAGTTCAATGCAGTTCCCCACGCATATCCAAGTGGGTCCTTGGATTGGAAAACTTTTGCTTTGAAGTTGAATACTTACCTGGACAAGAGAATGTTGTGGCGGATTACTTGTCAAGGTCCCCCTTAAATGCCAGCACTCATGAAGAACAATTGGATATCCCCATTTTAGCCATCCAACTACCGTCCTTGACTAGAGAAGAATGGGAAGAAAGCATGAGAAAAGATGTCACTATGAACACCTTGAAAGACTTAATTGTCAACGGCTGGCCTGAAAAATGTAGTGAGGTTGCAGAAGGAGTGAAGGAGTTTTGGGAGGTAAGATTTGAACTAACACTTATAGACAACAAAGTGTATCGTAATGAAAAAATTGTTCCTCCTTTTGACCTCAGAAATAAAATAATAGATCTGGCCCACGAGGGGCACTTAGGCAGGAGCATCACGAAGAATAAAGTAAGAAATTGCTTCTGGTTTCCCAAAATGGACTCAATGGTAGAGCTAAAAGTCAAAGAGTGCATCAGCTGTGCAAAAAGTGATAAAAGCAAAACCCTGCGCAAAGTTCCTTTATCTCCGGTGGGCCTGTTGTGCCATGGGCTAAACTAGCCATTGACATAATTGGCCCAATGGACGTTTTGGGGCCCCAAAAGAGGTTCATGTTTGTTTTGATAGACTATACCTCTCACTGGATTAATTTCAAATTTACGTCTTCTACCACAACAAGCCGCCTTACCGCATTCCTAAAAAATATCTTTAGCAATGAAGGGATACCTGCAATTTTAGTCACAGACAACCGAGTGCAATTCACTTCCGAGGAGATGAGAGAGTTCCTAGAGGAATTAAATATCAAACACGAGAAAACTGCACTCTACTGTCCCAAGGCCAATGGACTAGTGGAAAGAACAAACCGCATGATAAAGGAACATATCCAACTGGCTATCACGAATGGCCACAATATAGATGACTCCCTGAGAGAGTGCACATGGTCGTATCACACTGCACCTAATCTCATCACAGGGATATCTCCCTTTGTTGTTCTAAGAGGGAGAGAGCCAAGCACCAAGATGAACCCCCTGCGGTTGGAGGGAGGTAAGAGAGTTGATTCCAACTGCTGGAAGGGTCAAAGGAATATTCTACAACATCAAAGGAATTATAAAAATTGGTATGATCAGAAACATGGTGTTAAGGAGCATAACCTCAAGGCTGACAATCCCGTACTAGTAAGAAAACCCAACCATGTGCATATAGGTCAGAGCAAATTCCAACCTCCTCAACGGTTGGTCATGGTAGGCAGGAATTTGGTTCGCCTGGAGAATGGACAGACATGGAGTGGTGACAGACTTGTGAACTTAGCATAATTTCTCCCTCCCCTATATAGGGAGATGTGTTGTAACCTTTCTTGTATTTATATTGCTGCACCTTTTTCCTCCTCATCCCCATGGTTATTTCCTCCCATGTACTCCCCTCCCTCCCTGTGCACAATGGAATGTTCCGCTTAGAGTTTGCAATAGAATGTTGGCACTCTCTCAGTGTGGAGAGTGGATGACCAGAATAAAGAACTCATCTACTTACCTCATCTTGCCTTCCTTGCTTTTGAATTTTAACACAAACCTCAGCCCTTGCTAAGTTAACTTTGGTACATATGCCCTCAGCTGCCAAAATATAAACCTCGAACCTTCCACTGTGTACCATCACCAAAATATCTTTATTCCATTTCTCATCTCAAACATTGCCACCTTTCCTCTTTATTCTCAGCAGAAACTACCAAATATGTTGGATAAGTGTTATACTGCTTAACTTTTGAGTCTCTGATCACTATTCCTTCAAACCATCAGCCATCATTAAACTAAATATCCTCTTTCGCACCCATGGCACACTGTCTGCCCTCTATGATTCATTGCTGACTAACATCACATATTCGCTTGATTTGCAACACCTTAAGAAATCTAAATATCTTCAGTCGAGGGGGGACTTTCAGCAGCCCATAATCTCTCTTCAATTTGGGTACTAGATATATGCAGCATTAACTCCTTTCTACAAGGGTATCAATGTATTTATATGCAATTATAACACATATATGCATCTCTATGCCATAAATGTACATTAGATCAAAAAATGCTACAACTCAGCTACATCAATTTCATGCTTTCACTTCATGATCCCTAGAGATAAACCTACAGCTTTCTAAGACAACATTTGATCTTTTCAAAAAAATATTTGCAATATCATGGGCACTTTATTTTGCAGCTTCAACCTTCACATAAGTTTCCATTAGCACCGGAGTACCCTGAGATCCTCACCCTCCACATAATGCAAAAAATTGGCCCCATTACATTTATCAGCTTATCTTTGCACACTTATTGCTCTCATGTACACATTAAACACTACTTGTCAGTTCACAGAGACACCACAATGCATGAGTACTTGTTCTGCTGCTCTGTGGGGATCCCTCCTGAAAGCACCAGTAATTTAGCTGCAAGTCATAATATCATTAGCAAAAATATTGTCTGACAGAAATATGGTGTCTTATATATTATGGACAAAAATATTGTCCCAGTGGGCGTAAATGTTCAAATATTATCTTCAAAGCAAATATATTTTTATTAACGACTTTTAGAAAATTATATTTATGTCAGACAATAGCTTGATTACAGTTTGCTGGCAATATACTTGTTATTCTACTGCAAGCTGATGTAGCACATCAGTAGTGCAATGGCGATGGGCACGAAATGCGTCAAGTCCTTGACCGACATGCCATCTTTTTGGAGGCCAAATAATGAGGGTACAGGATCATTGCTCGAGCCACTGTAGAAGAATACAACTCAGCTTTAGGACCGGATGTGAGCTATGCTCTCTAGGTTCTCTCTTTCTACAGACTGCAAATGTATGTTTCAGGATCAACACCACATTACACATAACACAATACAACACATGACACTGAATTTAACAGTCTTCTACCTTACCCTGGTACCCAGCGTCCATCAATACACTGCACACTATTTCAGTTACAGCAAGGATATATTTAATGGATTAGTTTATGAACCAGAATGGTGATTGTAGCATCCTCCCCAGCCTGGGTACCCGCAATGGACTACACAACACACGAAGCTTATTCTTACACGTCTTTATTCGTCTGCGTGTAACTGCGAACCCAACATTCTAAACTAGCCTTCCATGCATTCTGCTCTAACACTTACGTCACAGTTCTACGGAGTCCATCTGGAGCCAAAAGGGCTCCATTGTTTCTAATTCGCAAGACGCACATCTACCCCTCTGTTAAAAAAAATTACAATTATTTTACAAAATATTTATATAGAAAGACATATACACTCCAATCTCTTCAATCAATCTTCTTGGTGCTTTAATTGTTCGACCTGATCTTGTTCTGGGAAATTGGGAGGTGTCATCACCGATGTCGAGGATCTGCGTCAACGGTGTAGAAGCAGCAGCAGTTGCTGATGTTTCAGAACCATTCTCTCTTTCAACTACTAGATCTGATGAACGATTGGCCAAGTGCCTGAAATGAGAAGAGTCTTGGGTAATAGACTTCCCTGGGCACCACATAGAAAGGTTCTGCATCAAAAGGAGCATCAGATTTTCTTTTCTGTATTTTGTCATAGAAGCACAGGATCTCCTCTCTTAAAGATAGGGGAGAGGAGTTGGCCTAACGGCTAGGGCGGTCGACCTCGAATCTGGGGAACTGGGTTTGAGTCTCGGCAATGACGCTGAACATCCTGTGATTCTGGGCAAATCACTTAATCTCCCCGTGCCTAACAAAAATGAATGTGTCCTCATGTAATGCAACTGGTGCTATGTAAAGCGCTCTGATACCCGATTCGGGTCAAGTTCGTGCTATATAAAACTCTGTCAAATATTTAAAAAAATAAAGATGATGTTTTTCACGTCATCTTTTGTCAGCATACGTTTTAATCTTTTGTTTGTTAACCAAGTCCTTCTCATGAGTTGTCATCTCATTCTTCTTTCTCTGATTGGTTCATTGAGGTAACTTGGTGTTCATTGCTCTCCTGAACATCAAAGTCACAGGACTATCACCTGTGGTCGAGTGGGGTGTCGAATGATAAGCTCTCAAAGTAAAATGCAGCACAGTTTTCAAATTGAGCTCTCAAGAGAAGCATGTTGCACTGCTTTCTTTAGCATACTCATAAAATGCTCAACAAGTGCATTGGCTTGCAGCCTCAGAGGTGTGTTCTTTTGATGCTTTATATTCAAATGCTCCAAGAAATCTCTGAACACTCGACTATTGAAAGACGGGTTATTGTCAGACTTCACTATGGCTTGAACATCCAATGTCAGAAATATGCCATCTAGTCTTTCAATGACTCGTTCTTGAGTAGTATTTGAAAGACCTAAATCGTGAGTATTCATCCATATTCACCAACAGATGATGTCCATTGTCAAGTGGACCGAAAAAGTCAATAGCTATTCTCTCCCATGCATGCTTCGGGAGTTCTGACATGTTCAATGTGTGGTGAATACTTTTTGTAGAAAGGCAGCTGCATAAATGACAGGCCTTTAGTTCCTTTTAAACCATGTCATCAAGGTAAGGAAGCCAGACTCGGTCTCAGAGAGCTCGATTTGCGGCAACAATTCCACAATGTCCTTCATGGGCCACTTCAATTATTTTCTGTCTCTGACTCTCTGGAAGTAGGTTTCTCGACCCTTGTAATATAACTCCTTCCTGAATTATGAACAGTTCATTCTTGACATTTTTGTATTTTTGATATTCACCATCACTAGTGAGCGGACGAGTGTGCTGGTTCCAAGACTAATGTGTAATTATATCCTTCAACTTTAACATGTCGCTATCATGGCTCATGGCAGTGATAATCTGGACTAAGGAAATGGCAGCTGGTGTGTTTCATTTTACAATGAAGTTGATATAGGCCTCAGCCGTTTTGGATAGGGTACCTTGACCTTGTATAGGCACTCTGGAAAAGTAGTCAGCAAGGTTCTGATCCTTTACTGGACACTGCACAATGCACAATGGTATAGTAATACTCTTGTAACCGTAGTCCCCATCATTCAATGCGAGGAGGCCTTTTGGCCTTTGGATTGCCAAATATAGTCATTAAAGCTGGATGACCAATTACCAGCGTAAACTGTTTTCCATATAGTAATACATGGAAATGTTCACAAGCCCATACCACAGCTAAGCTTTCTTTTTCAGGTCGTGAATAAGCACTTTCTGTTTGAGACAAACTTCTACTTGCATATGCCACAATATGCCTTCGAACATTTGGGTGTCCACTGTGTTGGGCAAGGATAGTGCCTAACCCCACTGGGCTAGCATCAACAACACCCTCTGTATAAAGCTTCGGATTGAAGTACGCCATTTTATTAGCATTCTCAATTGCTTGTTTGATCTTCTTAAAACTTTTTTCACATTCATGTGACCACTGAAATGAAACATTCTTTCTCATCAAGTCTCTCAATGGAGCACTTACAGTGGCAAAGTCTTGTATGTATCTGGAACAGTAACTTGCCATGCCAAGAAATGAGCGCACCCTAGAAACATCTTGTGGGGGATCAGCATTTGACAGTGCTTGTACTTTAGCAGGATCTGGTGTCATACCCCCATCAGAAAATATATGGCCAAAGAATTTTAGCTTTGCCTTAAGGAACTCACACTTGTCTGCATTCAAAGTCAAGTTCCAATCAAAAAAATGGAGTAAGGAAGAAGCAAAGGTTCATTCGGCTTCAAAGTGGTATCTGTCATCAATCAAAAAAGAGGTGAGAATGAACCACAAAGGTCTCAATACCAGAGTCTCAGCAATATTGTTTCGGAGACCCTCAACCACACGTTCACAGTTCACTGTCAACATGTTTCGGCCTGGAACAGCCCATACAGGTCTATGGACTTCATCAGGACCAGAGATGCGGAGGGCTTATACTTTAGGACCTTCGGTAATTGTATAGATGGGTGGACTAACTCACCAGTCTTCGCCAGGGAACACACTTTGCTCAAGACGGAACTGGTGATAGATGCCGTCTTTGACCTATAACTTAAAGTAGATATTAAAATTACTTCCTGGTATGGAGGATTTAAGGACATAGGTTGTCCTTGTGTGGTACATTTGGATGGAGAGAGACATGCAGCAGCTCTGCGAAGGCCGGTTTTGAAAGCCAACCTAGAACTTATGTAAATTACGGAAGGCCCTACAGTATAAGGCCTCCGCACTTCTGGTCTTGACGAAGGCCATAAACCCATATGGGCTGTTCCAGGCTGAAACATGTTGACCCAACCACATGGTGTCGTGGGATCAGTGACTCACCCACTCAGCACTGATCTGTTTTTAATCATAGTCCTATCCTATTCTCTTCACTCAATAAAGAATTACCTACAGGATAGGAGGTCATTTTAATTCACTTACCACTGTCAGCATCCAGACAGTCTTCCTTCTGGTGGAGGTTATTTTGTCACTTAAAGAACGGGACACTCAAGTGACAGACCCAATGATGGCACTATCCACCAAAGCACACTAAGCAGAGATTATATACACCGCAGACTGTGAACGCGTGGTTGAGGGTCTCCGAAACAATATTGCTGAGACTCTGGTATTGAGACCTTTGTGGTTCATTCTCTGCCCTTTTTTGATTGCATTCAAAGTCAAACCTGCTTCGGCAAGTAAACTGCATACTTGTGCAAGAGGTTTACCATATTCTTTTTGTGTAGCTCCTAAAACTAATATGTCATCGCTTTAATTGAACACATTCATGACAAGCTGTATGATACGTCGAATTACGTCTTGAAACAGTTCAGCAGTGGATGACACACCAAAACTTGGGGCCTGATACCAGTCTTGGTGGATGGAATACTCCATCACAAACATGAAGGATATCCCGTCCGCCGTATTACCATTCCATCATATCCAATGGAACATGTATAATGGCGGATGGGATATCCTTCACGTTTGTGATGGAGTATCCCATCCGCAAAAGACTGTAATCAGCCCCTTAGCCTTTTGTGTTGAAACAGACCAACATGTGTAGAAAAGCTTGTAATGTACCTGTAATCTTCTTCAAGTTCTAACTGAGAATAACCTTTATTTAAATCAAGGTGAGAGAAAACCTTAGCTCCATTTAGTTGCGTGATCATGTCAGCAATGTGTGGACCTGGATGTTGTTCTCGTTCAATTGCCTCGTTTGCCTGACGCATATCAACGAATATGTGTACAGCTCCTTCACTGTCCTTTTTAGTCACTACGACTATGGGAGAAACCCATGGCTTTGGACCAGTAGAACGCTCAATAATACCATGCCTAATTATTGATTCAAATTCTTTCTCAAAAGCTTCTTGCAAATGAAAAGCAATTTGTCTATGTCTTTGAGCAACAGAACGGATGTCCTCATTAATATGCAACTTTACTTTCATAGTCTTACGTTATTCCAAACCATGTAATAACGAAGGAAACTGACTTACTGTTTTGTGGTGAGCATTCATGTTGTAATTCACAGAAATCAGTCTCATATCAGCAGCTGGGCTGAAACTGAGTAGACAGGCACTTGACGCTGTGCCATTAAGCACATGGATGGGTGCTTGCACTTTCGTTTTCTTGTGTTTCATTGTCGCTATAAATGAACCTTGACTTTTTAAGGGCGTAGATGCAGCCCATGTATAGATTTTGTTTTTCAATGATGTAAGTTGCATTAATGACGACAATTCATTGTATCTCTCCTCAGGCTTAATGTTTATTGATGCACCAGTGTCGATAATGAAAGGTATTGAACAACCATTTACTTTCAGTGTAATCTTCGGACAATGTTTGAAAGACTTTGGTGCTTTGGCATGTCGATCTTTCTTTGATTGACAATTTTCTTCACAAGCGACCAGACCAACATGTGCACACTTTTCCGAGGTAAACATTGACATGGCAAAATCATTTTTTTCACTCTCACTTGATAGTGATACAGAAGAACTGTTTGATGATGATTTAGATGACACGTTCGGTGTCAATTTGTCTTAACTGATGTTGCCACTTGGTCTTGTGGGTGTGCGTCGAACGGTGCTTCTGGAACGTTCTGGCGGCCATTTTGTCCTCACGTCATGACGCACTTACTTTTTCTTTCACTTTGCAAAGTGTGACAAAATGGTTCTCCTTCCCACAGCCTTTACAGATCTGTTCAAGAGTGGGACCTTTACCTTCATGTGGAAACAAAAATCCACATCTAAAACACAACTCCTTTTTACGGGTAGACATCACTTTGTGTCCTTCAATCTTTTGTTTTGGCATAATTCCCACTCTCATGACAGATTCATTCTGGGCACCTCCAGGTCAGCAGCTTGTCTATCGGTACGCTCTTCACCTCTGGCAGCCATTAACACTCGCTCCAGACTAAGAGTTTCCCTCAGCATTCATCATCTGAATGAATCTGACAAGCATCCATCAATAACTCTCAGACACATAGCTTCTACATCATTAAATTCATTGAACTTAAAATGTCTGATGAGTGTGTTGAGTCTCTCTACAAATTCACCTATGGTTTCACCAACTTTCTGGTGTTCTCAATTAAATATGTATCGTTCATAACCAACATACGGCACTGGATTAAATTTGATATTCAACCCTTCTTTAATCTGATGATATGTGACTTCTTTATCAGTTTGTGGCATTTTCTTCATGACTTCTTTTATTTACACCATCACCAGCCAGATTTTTGAGATGCTTGATAATCTTTTTGTTATCAGTCTCTTCAAGTACATCAATGAAATCATCAAATATCTCTATCCAAGCAGTCCATCTATCTATGCTTTTTGGCGGTATCGAACGGTGGTGGTTTCAGGAAAATGGCAGCATTGTTGCCATTTCTGTGAGTGGCTGATATTGAGGGTGGAGCTCTCTCCAACACTGTCTGCTCTGCTTAATGCATACCATTTCTAAGGCCCTGTGCTGTTCCGGCCTCTGGGCCATGTTGACCAGTCGATGGAACTGTGACCTCCCTCTTGGTCTTCATGGAAGCCCTTCACTTTTCTGGAGACCTCAGGAGTTGTTCTGAGCCACCACCCAGTAGCTTTGATGGCATGCTGCTTCAGATATGAACAGCTCCGTAAACACAACCCCTGTGCTTGGTCTTGCCTGGCGATGAGGTCGTACCTGGTCACTTTGCTCTGGTTCTGGTGAGTAAATATCTGTTTTATCCTTTGGCAGCTTTTTGTGCGCTCTTTGTCTTCATCACTTCTAATTATAAAGTTATCTTGCACTTTGCGATTATCAATAGTTGCTCTTTGAGGGCCTGGTTGTATCTGTCTTTAGCGTTAACGCTCCAGATTACATATGCTGTATATTGCGTAGCAGCGCGGTACCTTTATGTACAGTCTGACCAGCAAGATCTCGGTCATCGATAATAAGATTGCTTTTCAATGCTTCTGTTGTTTTCAACTTCTTTACAGCAACTGGAGTTGCGATTTGGCTTAACATACGTTAAGCGTTGGTTCCGTACTTCCACTGCAACACATGTTGCACGCACAAGCAGTTTGCTTGGACCACGGCAAACTCTCAGGAAGAGCACTGCCAATCTTCAGGTTATCTATCCCCTAACTCATTTTTTTGAGTTGGAGCATCCTCCCCAGCCTGGGTACCCACAAAGGACTACGACACACACACAGCTTATCAATACACATCTTTATTCGTCTGCGTGTAAATGCGAACCGAACATTCGAAACCAGTTTTCCGTGCTTTCCGGTCTAACACTGATATTACAGTTCTACGGAGTCCATCTAGAGTCAAAAAGTTTCCATCATTTCTAATTCGCAAGAAACTACAGTGATGATCTGTCCTTAGAGTTCCTACAGCCTCATGTCAAAGTCTTCAAAAAGATGGGGCAAATTATTTGGCCAATACACTTCCGATGAAGCACAAGCCTATACAATTTTTGGTATTTTAGATCAGCAGCTTCACTAGGTGATGATAAGAGCATGGTATCTTTGCCTCACATTGCTGCACTTTGTGTCACTCTGCGTTTGCCACATTTGCAGAATACTGACATTCAAATCTGATGCACATATGCTTCGGGGAGCCAAGTTACAGAACAAGATTAAACAATGCAACAATCGTTAGCCCCTCTTCAGGATTACTTTTGACTGAATATCGCACCCACTTGGGAAATGTTTCAGCAATTAAAGTAAAGAGACAACCTCCTTGTGGCCATTACAGGCATGGTCTTGAGTCCTGGACTTTCATGTGATCACCTAATCCATTCTTGGTGTTGTAATGCTGCTTTGCTTCCATTTAACTAATTAGACTAACACCTGAAAACAGTGATTTGTAAATGAATAGATGAGGAATGGAGGCAGCGCCCATAATGACCTGGAGTGAGGCGGTCACCCTATTTCTCCTGAAAAACAATGGTCCTTCCTGACAGGAAAACAGCAGATTACTTTCCCGCCTTACCTCAATGTGTGGCTAATGTGAGGTTCTTCCAACTGCCTATCAAAAAAAGAAAAGACAAAAACGGGTAAACAAGTAATAAATGATGCATATTCTTCCAACCGCATAAGAGAAATATGTGGAAACTTGAGAAACGGACCGCACAGACGTTTTGTATTTCCCATCGTAGTGAAAACAGCGTTTTTCGGGAACATAAAAGAAGAGAGGGTAGGAAGCGAGGAAAGCATACAATATATTACTAGCAGTGAAAAGAGGTGTTGCCTGTATACATACGCATTCAAAATATATTAACTGAGCCCTGGATTATTAGTAAGGAAAATAAAGAAGCACACATATTAAGGAGAAAGAGAACTCGAAAGAAGTTTTAAATAAACGACATTAAGGTTCGCATACCCCCAAAATGGAAAAGAGGCATTTATTAAGTAATGTAATGCAGAGGGACGATTTGAAATGAATCAAAACCTCTATTAAGTATATTTATATTATTGGTAATCATATGAATGTCATCAATTGACATAATTAAACAGGCATTTAATAACTCTGGCTTGCCTGTAATACCAATAGTTGACCCACAGAGGCGTAATTGGTCCAGAAAAGGGAATTGGGAAGCAGAAAATGACTGTGCCCGATACAGACACGACATAATGATGTCTCTAGCATCTATGTTCCTGTCTCAGTAAAGTATGCATCGTATTTGCGCTGGGAGCACCAGACTGAAACAATCATTGGCAAAGCCAATGAGTCCCTCCTCTTTTGACCTTTTGGCTTTGCCAAAGCGTTTTACACATACTGTGCAACATCAGCAAAATACTTCTGCCGATGCTGTGTAGCATCAGGAAAAAAATGTGCCATGATTTCCTAGGCCACGCATTCATGATGACGTATGCATGTGTATGTGTTACCACGAATGCCACGCACCACGCCTTGGGAATGACACGGTTGCCATTTTTTAATGAATCCAATATGGCGGATGCCATTTCGATCGGTAAATTTTAAAAAATCACTTTATCTGTGCGAAAGCACTGTTTGCACTGCAGAGTGGCCTGACAGCTAATGGCAGCTGCTGGACTCTTCCCAAAACACTAAAATAAAAATAAAAATATAGAAGACCTTGAAGGATTTTGGCAGCAGTGGAGAAGAGGGTGAGTGGGAAGCAACAGGGAGTTGGCAGGGGTGAGGGAGCAATGGATACCATTGAGGTTGGGCCTCAGGGATAATTAAAAAAAAGAAAAGCCATCAAGAGGTGGGAAAGCAATTAGCGAGCTTGAGAGCCACACAGAGCTTGCAGCTGGGCTTGTATGTGGGTTTGGGGAAGCAGCACACGAAGGAGAGCGCCAGTAAACATGCACTCTCAAGGAGTGATTTAAAAAAAAATAGTTGCCTGATTCTAAACAGTGGAAGAATGCAAGTTATTCAAAGAAAAGGATGTTGAAGTGGCTAGGCTCTAGGGGAGGGGCAAACACAAAACACAAGGGCCCAGATTTTTCAAAACACGGAACGCAGCGCAGCAGCCAAAAATGCTGCGCTGCGTCGTGTGACTGGGAGGGAGCAGGAGAGCACCATATCTATGGAGATATAGCTCTCCTTAGTGCCAGCGCAGAAATTAGCTGCCGGGCGCTAGGCACACATCTTGGCGCCAGGCACACACCTTAGCGCCATAGTGCAAGGGTGTATGCGTGAGTCTACCATAGGTTTTGTACTGGAAGGGTACCCTTCCTGGACAAAATACTATGCTTAGACACACTTTAAAACTTTGTCTACTTTGTATGTGTGCTGCATAGTGCAGCACACATACAAAGTCAGAAAAGAAAGGAGAAATAAAAACATTTCTCCTTTTAACGCCTTCTTTCAAATGGCGTTAACTTTTGGCACTAAACCCTATCGACTATTGTTTGTAGATAAGGTTTTGAGTCAAAAGGCATGGATGGTTTTGCTGGAATGCCTATGTACCACCCATGTAATGCCTGCTTGGCACTAAGTAATGCAAAGCAGTGCTTTACGCTGTTTCACGTTACTTTTAGGGTACTTTCCAGCGCAAAACAAGTTTTGCACTGGAAATTAAATTACGAAAAAAACCTTTTATGCAGATTAGCATCACTTTTTGTGACTCTCACCCAGCATAAAATGTTTGTAAATCTACCCCAAGCAGAGGAAGTTAAGCCATGAAATAAGAAGGAAGCAAATGAGAGTGACAATATAGCCGACCAATGGTAAGTAAAGCGTGGGATCTAAGCCCACTGTAAGTTTTTGGTACGGTCTACAAGAAGCCTGTTGCAGACAGCTGAAAGCTGTCTGGTAGATGAGACCTTAAAATTGACTTTCTATTTTTAAGATTAGAGAAAGAAGAAATAAATATATTGTAATGTGAAGGTAAGACACTTGATTTTTTATGATAAATTCAGAAAAAAAGGAAAATAAACATCAATTTTTTCCTGCACACTGAAAAAATGGAAAGCAAATAAACGTTGTGGATTTCCTTTTCACCCCAAAAAATTTGGAGGTATATGGACTTTCAAAGTATAATGTAAGTATGGTAAGGGAAGCTGAAAGAAATGCTACATGCTGTGTGCAAAAAAAGCAATATGATGCAATGTATACCACGCTTATTAAATTGATAAAAACAGTTTTGCAACAAATGTAAGAGTTGCAAGGGAAGGATTATTAAGATGGAAAAGAAAAGATGGGCTCAGCTCAGCCCAGCAGGGTGAGAAGGCAAAAGGGGGTTAAGTGGAGGGAACAGATCTCCAACTCTGTGGGAGTGCATGGGATGCGAAGTGGAATCCAGTTGGCCCTGGGGGGGGCCAGGGATAAGGCCCGCTCATTGTTCTCCTCAGAGGGTTCTCTTGGTATACAGTGATTCTCATATGTTTCATGGGAAGTGTCTCCAGAAGTCACCTGCAGATCAGGTTCATCCAACTAGCCAGTTCATGTGGGAGAGCGGGGTGGGCGGCAAAAGAAAACTGTGACGGAGATTTTCTCTCAGAAGTCAGTCAGGTGCCGTATGTCCCTTAGTTGCATCATCTCCATCGTCCATGCCTCCATTTCTGCTTTTCTTCCACTTCCCCAAGCATGATTTCCACCCCATGACTTTAACACAGATTTTTCATCAGATCTACTCCAAAGGACAGTTCTCATACCTCTCCTGCTACAGATATTTTAGCATTCCTCACTTTGCCATCATGCTGTTCCCTGTTTCTTCAGCACAAACATGCAGACTTCTATTTTCTCTCATAGGGCATTGCTAATCCCCATCCGGCCCGCTCCCAGGCCACCCAGGTTTCTAGGGTGCAAACAATTCTCATTGCCTTCATATGTGGTCCACGCTAACCCCGGGGGGGAGGGTGAGGGGGGGCGTCATTGCTTTGAGTCCTCCGTTCTTCTCTAGAGGAGTCTACGACATCCTTGCCACATCTGCCTATAAGGTGTGGCCGACCAATCGATGATCCATCGATTATCCATTTTCAGCTTGCAAGCCATGGGCTGGCCATTTTAACCTCATTCCAACATGACACATAAGGTTAGAGAGGGCAGCTGAATAAAAAACGTTTTTACAACTTCCTACACATGCATTCTTCGGGCGAGAGCCTGAACTGCATTTACTTGTGTCTGCCAGGACTGATGGAGTAACTCTGTATGCTAGATATTCACTACCATAGGTTCCAGACACCATATCTTTATGACGATGGCTGGAGCTCTTTAACAGCCTCTTGTCTTCCTGTGAAAGACAATATTATTGCCTTCAAGGAAGATCCCACTTTGACCACAGTGGCGACTCATTCGCACCTATCATTGGAGAAATTTGGACAGAGTGAAGAAGTTTCACAAGCGACATCTAGAAGCTGAAGGCACTCATATGCGTCCAATCTGAACTTGATTTTCACAAGAAATGATTGACTGGGAGGCCACACTTTTGGTTCTCTTTGAGACACTGCAGAGTAAGACCACTCACCTTGCAGGACGGTCTCAGTGGCTTTGTTGACACAAAGGGGACGATTACGAGTCTGGCGGTCCACGGACCACCAGAATCATGGGGGCGCAATGGTGGCAGTCTGCCAACCGCCCTAATACGATTAGGGCGGTCGGACTGCCATTGCCCTGACGCAGCTGCCAAGGAACCGCTATTCCCTTGCGGTGTTGTGGCGGTCAAGAGGCCGCAATATGCTTGGCGGGACCGCCGCAGTCCCGCCAAGCATATTAAGAGTTTCCTCTCCGCCAGCGGTTTCATGGAGGTTCCTACTCCATGAACACCATGGTGGAAAGCAAACAAAGGGGGCCCTGTAGTGCCCCCTGTGCCTCCTCTGCATGGGGATGCATGCAGGGGGGCACAACAAGTGCCGCCCTGTATGCATTCCCCCAAGTTCCTGCATGGCATGGACTTGACAGTCCATGCCGTGCTGGAACTCTTTTTGGCATTCCCGTTACAGTGACCATCTTAAGGGCACCACTGTGGGAACGTAAAGAAATAGCTCGCCAGACATGAGGAAACTCCTAATTTGGCGGACGGCCCGACGACGGCTTTGGCGGTGCGGCAGCGAGGCAGACCCCACACCGCCAAAGTCATAACCAGGCCCAGGTGACGGCTGAAATAGAAAGTGTGGGTTTACTCTTTAAATAAATTTATGGAAGGAATGCTCAGTTCATGTCATATGTGTTAGAGCTTCAACAAATAGCCAGGGTATTAGCCTATAGAAATGTCTCCACTGCTGCATAATGGTTGCGGGGAAGTAGCTTTTGATTTCTTTGTCCTTCTTGCAACTGAACAGTGTCTAATAGTTGAATACATGACTATTCCTGATTTTCTGAGGTGATGGCAATGTCTGGCACATGAGCAGTTGTTGTAATTCCAGCACTGAATAAGTTCTTTCAAAAATATGAATACCATAATATATGAAACAAGATAATGTGCCCCATTGAGTGGTAGGGAGTTCACAGAGTTGGTGCACTGCATCAGTTCCAGTACATTAAAATAACATATTTCTGGCCGGAAGAAAATGACATTGGGGAGCGATTAATAGGCACTTTGACGCAACGACCAATCTCGCAAACCAAGCTCATAAGCACTTTGCATGTCACTGAGGGAATATCATATATCATGAGTAAATCACAGGGTGAGAAGTTCCTGGTGAGAAAAAAAGAACCAAGAACAACAGCCATACTGTCCTTGAGAAAAGATGGAAGGAATCAGGATTAACACAAGAAGAAGAAACAGAAAGAAGACGCAGTCAAAAAAAAAACGTCACTGTGCAGTGGTGAATGGGGCCTGGTACAGTCTAAGGCAAACGACTCACGTAAGGATGATTCGTATTTTGACCCTTCCCATACACCATGACCAATGTTAATGGCTCCATGGTCACTGCAAAGGGACAATGGTGTTCTCTGATGCAAAACTTCTCATTCTTAAGACTGCTGAAGGAATCGCTCAATAGTGTAGGTTCCGAAAGTGAAGATACTGAAAGTGCGGCTTGGTGAATAATTCTTGGATATGGAGACAATTCATCCAGCTCCTGACACTTACAGTCAGTCTCACTTGTCTCGCGGCCAGTGGCCAAGCCAAGTGTGCCACAGTCACTAGTTCAAGAAAGGAAATGGCCCGCAGCTGCTGTTTGAACTGTAAAATAGAGTAATAATCAGAGCTGAGGGGGCTACTCAGGCGTCTGGTCCCCGGTGCCACTGCACCCACTGCATCGCTGAAAGCTATGCCCCTGCTCCTGGGGCACCCACCTCGAATAACTAGCCACGCACTACAACTTCAGGTCACCCGAGGGACTCCTTCCGTAATGGTCAAGAACAGTTTACATAAGTCAAAGGAGGATGCACTGTTGTCACCAGGGCACAAGTCAGGGGTACACGCAGGTACACCGCGTCCAAACACTATTTTCACTGGGTGGACGCCGTCCCCCTGCAAAGAAGTTGGGCCCCACAGAAATATGCTGAACATGTCCCGGTGTAATTTTCAGACACCGGGACACGTTCAACAGGGCCTGCTTTCATTCCCAGCAGCAACGTGCAGGCAGCGAGGGAGCTTTTTTTTTCACCTCCAGCTGGGCCGAAGATAAGGGGCCATCAGGCCTCCTTTTGTTTGAATATCCTTACTGGAGGCAGCCTGGAACCTCACACTTAAATGTAAATCCCAAGGAGGGGAAACAAAGGCACACAGCATGTAATCTCTTCACAGGTACTTAAGAGAGGTATGCTTTTGCCTTTGTTCAGTCCCTTTATATAAGAGGTGCATGCACTGTAAGAATGTCAGATTTGTTGGTCTGTCCCAGTATTTACACAAATAACAATTTCAATAGCACTATTTTATTTCTTTTATAGCACTGCGCAACCCAATGCAGGGTGTCAGAACTCTTTACGTAACATACACATTATACATTGACAATAAATCATGTACATGTGTAAATCAATGTACAAGATGAGTTACATGAGACAAGGTTACAAGGTGTAGGAGTCACATGTCCTTCATAGCTCACTGTGCTATATTAGAAGGATTACAATTTATGAACTGCAGGTAACAAAAGGATCTCTGTGTTAAAAGCAGTAACCCACTTTACTATCTACATAAAATAAAAATCTGTCATCTGTATGTTACGTGATGTGCTTTGCAAAAGACACATTATCTCGATATGCTACTTTGATTCAAATCTGGGACTTCACAAAACACAGATCTCTCCAACAAATGCGTTAAACTCCAGAGTTATCTCACCATTATTACTATTCCCAGAGATTTACTGGGCACCCTTACAGCAGATGCCTTAACCCAATCAAATATTTTAAAATGTAGACTTTGCAACAAATTAAGCATAACAGATCTACTGCCATGCTTCTCCTTGTTGCCAATTTCTTTGTGTCAGGGTTTAAAAAAATAAAATGTATTAGTTGAGGCCCAGATTTTTCGTCGGGATTGCGCCACTTTTTGGCACAACCCAGACGCCAAATCTAATTTATTAAATCTCATAATGCGCTTAAATGTACTCATGATATACCTGATAAACATATGTGTGAGGTCTTAATATCTGATGTCACTTCTTGTGATGTCACTTCCTGTGATGTCACATGCAATGTCACACGTCGTGACATCATGCTCTGTGACGGCATGCGTCATGATTTCCCTTGCATACTGCATAACCTGGTTACTCCCCCCACTTCTTTTTTTAGGACTTGTGCCCTGATTGTCACTGTTTTACGTCTTGAATAGAGTGTGTGTGGAGGAACCACAAACAGATGGAAAGGATTGCATTCCTGTTCTGATTTTCAGCAAGTATTTACCCAGTTCACCCGTTGGGGGTATATTTCATTTTTTTTAAACTTAAGACATATTTATGTACGAATTTAGTTATGTTGTTGATTTATAAATAAATAAAAATGTTTTTATTTTTCACTAATTATGAAGTGAATGTAATGAAAACGATTAAACACAAAGCATATCCAACCTATGTGAACAGTTTAACGGAATCTTATGTACTCAGCTCTTTGACTTATACTATGCTGCCATCTGGTGGTAGCAGATGGTGTTTTACCAGAACGAAATATTTCGAAGCCGAAAGGTCCTCTCGGAACAATAGTATTTTCCTAATTAGCTGGTGCGCCCAGTGGTGCTGGATCAAAATTCAGAGTGGAGGTGCTGCCATTAATGTCATCTCGTTGAAGTCATAG
The DNA here is from genome assembly GCA_963921515.1 of Calotriton arnoldi. Taxonomy (NCBI): domain Eukaryota; kingdom Metazoa; phylum Chordata; class Amphibia; order Caudata; family Salamandridae; genus Calotriton; species Calotriton arnoldi. Next base: position 676,925 of record CAWUFW010009761.1, read on the forward strand.
GGATTATGATAAATCCAAGATTTGCGCAAAAAACAAGTGTAGCAAATGAACCAGGCCCATTCAGCAGGAGAGTGGTATGGGTGTGCATTTTAGGACCCTGGTGTGGCACCGCACTGCAATTTATGGACAGCACATTTCCATTGAAATGGCCACTGAATTTGCATAGACATGCAGTTTTACTGGTAAAACTATATAGCGCACAAATGATATTTGGAAATTGGGATTTTGCGAATATTTATCATTTTGCATCACAATGTAAAGATGCCTTGATTTGTTTTGGTCCTGTTAAAATCTTTGTTCCCATCACACTTCAGAATTACAAAAAACGAGCTGCTGATATATTTTTAAATATGTGTATGGTCCACTTACAGCTCTAGAAAAAAATGACATCCTACAGACTTTCCTTTCACACTCCAAGTAGCCAGCAGGTTTGTCATCTATTTCACTTTTACAAAATTCTTTCAGTGTGCTGTCTGAGAATGAAGAGTAAACACCAGTTTCCTTGTTAAAAGAATAAGCAACAGTTTGTCAGAGGTATAGCCTGATATTTGACCTCTGTCTTTGAACGCACAGCAAATGTGACAAAGTAAAGTCAAAATGTAAAGCCATCTTTATTGCTCATTCGCCTTCTGAACTCCGGCATGGTTGTTTTTGGGGGGTGCTGCCTCTGCACCCCTACTTCTGTGCCTAGTATATTTTACAAAAAAATGAAAGACAGTCCAAATCGGCTGAAAATGTGTGAAAAGCTGTGGAAATAATTTCAAATTTATGCTGAAAAAATATATCATCTCTGCATAAACGACAGTGAAAAATCGATTCATGTTTCTTAGATGAATGCCAGAAATAGGGATATATGTCCTTTCTGTTTTTATGTTAAAAAACCTGAATGCTTAGAAAACAAGCTAATTGAAATATGCAGCATCTCTATCACCATCAAGCACATCTCCCTACAGCAATAATGTGTGAGCCCAAATGTCAAGGTACAATCTGCACTCTCAACCAGTCACCAGTGCACAGCTCTCAGCAGCTTATCTGTGTTCTGATGCCAGGGTATCTATCTGCAAGCTCCTACACCGTTTTAATGCTCCTGCAGTGGATACAATTTGATGCATAGGATACGAGTCGCTGAGTGACTGAGTGACTTCGAAGAGTGCTTCCTAAAAAGATTGACCGGCCTCTTCACGAGCTGGATTGCATCGCTCTTGCACCACTCAACGTGGTCCAAGATGATGCAAACGTTAAGTCAGATTTATGAAGCCACTTTGCGTGGCCCTGAGTGCCTCATAAAACTGGAGTTAGTCAACGCAGCGCAAATGACTTAGTTGCCGTACTCTGCCCTGGGAAGGCGTTCCATGGGTGTTCCCATGCAACTCCCATGGTTTTTGACGCATTCCCAGATATACCAGAACTGGTAAACCTGGTAATGCATCTTCCCAGGAGAGGCGTAACGCTTTCCCAGGAGATACGCCTTCTAAATATCTTTATAAATATAAATATCTTTGTTTCTTCTCGTTACTTCCTCTTTGTATGTGTGCTACATTTTGAAGCGGACATAGATGGAGGAATATGCCTCCCAGGATTGTTGTTGTGCAGGAAGGTGTTCCTTCCTGCACAAAAACAATCCTACATGCCACGCAGGCACTATTGCACCATGGTGCAAGGGTGCTTACGTTAGCGCTAGGCTACCAAAACGGCGCCAGCGCAGAGGAAAAGGCAGGAATGCGGCGTATTTCCTTAAATACGGTGCATTCCTGCCTTTCCCTATCAGGCAGTGCAGCACAGCAAGGTGACTTGCTGCACTGTGTGACTTTTTTCATAAATAGGCCCCTTACTGTGTAGGTGACTGCTCTCTCGTGCCTGCAACTAATCTGAGCTGATAATAAAATTAATACATCTGCCACTGACTGTAGTGTTGCCAGCTTATGTCAATGGCTACCTCTGTATATTGGCCACCATGGCCACAGTCATTCCACCTAAATTTATGATGTTTTTACTACACTGTTTCTGCATGGCAAGCCATTATTTTGAGTTTGATGGCTCAGGGAAGTGATGCAACTGCTAAGCCAATCTGCGTTTAAACCCGTAGGCATGGGCTCGAGTTCCGTAGGTACGGCTTACCATTTCAACTCCACAAAGTTTATAAAGTGTAAATTATTGAGTTGGGTTGCAATTATCATTTGTCTCTAAACTCCTGCTGGCACGTTAAACTCGAGCTGCAGTTTCATACAATGGAATAACTGCCCGTAAAGACGATTTGGTACCGAGAGATGGCGCTATAAGACAAATAATGTAAAAGGAGTCTCTAACTGTACACAGTGGAACCTACTAACATTACAAGTAATCCAAGCAAACTTTTTGGCGTGGGTAACAGAAAAAGGTCGTTTGGAGGAAATGACATTTGAAACAAGTATTTGTCAGGCATATTTGTGGTTGTGTTGTCACTTGCACCTAAACACAAGCACTCTGCATATTTTGGCTGCACCTACATCTGTGGAAAATCCAATTGCAAAACTTTAAGCAGACGAATGAGGGCATATTTTAATTGTACAAATATAGGTGGGGCTTGTGCCAATCTGAATGCTCTGTTTTAGCATAAAATCAGGGCACAAGTCCTACAAAAAGAAGTGGAGTATGGGCTGGACTGTTCCCATGAGGCACAGAGTCAAGACTGATTTGCATATGGCTGGGTCTGAACTGAGGTGGCAAAGTGAGCTAAAGAACGATGATGGATTCAACCCAGATCTGTGACTGGGGGTGAGTGTCTGAAAAGTTTCAGCGCTCCGTCCATCATCTCCTTGTGTTTGCTTTGTTCGCCCTAAGTTGGCAGGGTATGCCCAGACGTGGGTCCCTTGCTCACTTTGCCACTGGATTCAAGCTAGCCTGGCTGATGAGGGCTGTAGCCCGAAACTGGTCCCAGGATGCTTGTTTCTGGTTCAGGGAAGACCTGGCTTGGCAGTTCGGGCTGGACTGTTCCCATGAGGTACAGGGTCAAGACTGATTTGCATATGGCTGGGTCTGAACTGAGGTGGCAAAGTGGGCTAAAGAACGATGATGAATTCAACCCAGATCTGTGACTGGGGGTGAGTGTCTGAAAAGTTTCAGCGCTCCGTCCATCATCTCCTTGGGTTTGCTTTGTTTAACCTAGTTAGGCAGTATGCAAGTGACATCACAGCACATGACATCGCCTGTGGCATCACAGGAATTGACATCACCGGAAGTTGCATCATAAGCCATAACTTTACAGGAAGTGGCATCATAAGAAGTGACATCAGATCTTAAGATGTCACATACATTTTTAGCAGATTTATCATGAGTCAATTTGAGCGCATTACGAGAATGCATGCAAACCCTCCTGATTTAGGCAGAAGATTCACACTTTTGTAAGCAACACATAAAACAATGTTGTCTTTTGTCAGTGTAAAGCTTCCTTTAACCAAGGATTAAACAAACAAACTCCACCACCAGCCTACTCAAACAGGCATAATATTCCTTATGCAGCACATTTCCATGTAAATGTGATTGCTTTAGAAGCCTGCGCTCTTCAGAAGTGAGAATGCTCTCCTATGCTAAGTGTTCTTACTTAGCCTAACCGACCTGCACTCATTTTAGGAGATTGGGGCTCATTTTTCACCAGCAGACTATGACCCAAAGCAAGATAGAAAGACAGAAAGTGGAGAAATGAGAAAGAGAGTTAAGAAAACAACGATGAAGGCAGGAAAGGAGACGAAAAAAGAACCTGCCAAGAATAAGAAATTGTAGGGTAGTGAAAGAAAAAGGTTATGGCAACCTTAGCATTCAGCAATAGGACCCTAAGAAAACATTTGGGGCTCTGCATTTATATTTTTACAAATTACACACTGCCCCAAAAAATGTCACCTCCACATTTAGCAGCAGACATCTCTCATCTTTTTATTGTTGGCATAACTATGTCTGATCCTCTCTCACATTCACCAGTGCAACCTGACAGCTCACCCTGGAATCAGTACAACCAGAATGCCCACACCAAGAATGGACCATAAATTTGAAAGTAAGAGGTATCAGCTCCAAATCAAAATAAGTGTAAGCCGCACAGTATCCAAGGATGGGAAGGAAATGGTGACACAGCTAACTCACAACAAAAAGGCACATGCAATTCCAGTCCTGACTAGCACTTTCAAGAAAACAGCGGCCTTCAGAAGGAAATATTACTAGTTTGTATAGAAAAACTAACCAAATGGGGTGACGTAGGAACTGCAAGAGACACCACAAATTATGGCCTGTAATCAGAATGTACACTAGACTACATTCGCTATAAGAACTTTGCATATCCTCGACATGCTACACTGCCAAAACGGAGACGGCCTAATTGACCTACTTGTTTACAGTAACACTGACCTGTGGGCTCACCTATTCACGGTAACCTCATCCTAAAGGAGCCAGCCCTAAGTAAGTACACATGATCTTTCATTTCATGCATAGCATAACTCTTAATCATATCAGTCTCCTAGACCTAAGAGTATCATAACATCAAAGCTACCCTGTCAAACCTTTCTAAGCCTGGTGTATTACTTTCGCCGCTATGCTATTAAGTCTATTAGCCAGCAATTTCATAATAATCTTTTAGTCTGAGTTCAATAATGTAATTGGGCATTATGAGTTTGTAAATTCCCCATCCTTACCTTTTTTTAAAAAAAAGCTAACCACATTCCCCAAATTAAATGAAGAAGGTATGAGGCCACCCTCCAATGGCGGCCTCTATTTACCAGGGGTGGCAAGCGGGAGGGGGGTTGTAAATTAATATAATAAAAAATAAAACACTTACCTTAAGTTCGGCCACCCGGCTGGCCGTCGCCTCTTGGTCGGCTCGCCGCTGCCGTCTTTTGCTCCTGGGAAGCAGGAAGCATCCAGGCTCCTGACTCCCCTAGCCAATCACAACGCTGTGGTTCGGCGCTCACATGGGGAAGGGGGCCTGGTCATTTTTCTGCACCCAGGCTGTAATGCAGCCTGGGTGCAGAATATGCAAAGTGCACATGACTGCTATGGTCGGCCCAAGAGGGCCAGCCAAACAGTTATGAGCATTTTAGAATGGGTAATCACTCCTCCTCCTGGCCCCTGCCCTGGCTGTCCAGCCCCGCCCAGAGAAGGAAACGGAAAACTAAAATGATAATAACGCTGGTTATTATCATTTTACTTTTACTTTAACTACTGCTCGCAGAGCAGTGGGGCGATGCTCCTCCGCCTTAGCAGAGGAGCCGCCCCCGCCACCCTCTAGCATAGAACTTGCAACCAGCAGCAAATACTCCATTAAAACATCCAGGAGAAACTTATAAAACTTGGATGGGAATCCATCAGGGCTACAGAACTTACAACTTGGAAGGCTCCTAACCACCTCAACCAACTCTTCTTTTGAAAAAGGACGGCCTCTACTATGTACGTCTTCCTCTATAAGTGTAGGAATATCCAGCCCATCCAAAAATGCGCCCAATGCTCCCTTATCAATCACTTGAATATGGCTATAAATTAGCCTATAGTGTTCAAGCAGAATTTCAACCAACTTGCCCTGTTCCTTATACCGAACACCCAAGACTGGGCACTTCAAAGCATAGACCATATATCTCTAGACTTCTTCTCAGGCCTGCCATGCCAAGAACCTTCCTGCAAATTACTCTCCTCATACACTTTCTTCATGTAGGCCCTATTTGAAGCAAAGCACTTAGCACAATAAAAGTCACTTAATGCCTGATTAGCCTTCTCAAACTCCTTTCTGTTTGCCTCAGAAGGCTGCCTCACAAATTTATCATGCACTTCCTGGACATCCTTCTCAAAGGCCTACTTTTGCTCTTTGGCATTACTATTGTTAGCCATATCTTTTGCTATCAACTGCCTCTAATATAGGCTTTTAAAGCACCCCATAACACATTTGATGGGGTTGACCCATGATTCCTTGCCAAAAATGATTTAATCTCTTCTTTGCATATCCTAACCGATCCCTCCTCCTGTAGGTACTGCCTATTTCCACCTCCTCACTCGCGGACTGACCCTTTTCATTAAAATCTCCAGTTCAAGAAGTGCATGGTCCAAAAATCCATTAGGGAGAGTCCACTGACCTTTAAAAGTCATGGTTTTGGAGATTTTAAAAAATCAATCCACAAAGCACTATGAAACCTCCCTGTTTGTAAATTCTACCTTTAAAGGAAAGGCAACCCAGCAGGGGTCAATTAACTAGAGGAGTTTTTGATAGCTCTGCAAAAAATTCACCACCCTGGGCTTTAGCCGTCTTTTAAGGCTTGCAGAGGAATCTGACCTAGGATTTTGCAAGAAGTTAAAATCCCTGCCCATGATAATCTCCCCTGGTCTTGGATAAAAGATTGAAATAACTCTTCACACGGCCTAATATTATCTTCCACTGGGGCATAATAGCTAACAAAAGTGAGCCACTTAGAAAAAAACGAGCAATTAATCCAGCCATTAATTGAAATCCATTTGGATCCATAAAATGCGGCTATACCAGCACCTCCAAGGTGGCACCCCCAGTGCTTAATTTGTCAAATATTATGTGCCAGGGCTCTGACCAGGAGGCCACTGCAGCTTGCACCACCCATCGCCCTTGTCATTGCTGCCAAAACTACTACTAACCATCTCTCTCGCATGTAAATGCGACAGTTCAGATTATTCCAGTTCCCCAAAACTAAAGGAATGGCTGGGGAGGCAGGTATTAGCAATTTTAAAGTATATTGTATTCCTAAACTACTGTTGTTCTGCTCATCTCTAAATTAGATGAGCAGCGCCACCATGTGGTGGACTGTTCCCAGTATGGTGTTGACATTTAGGTGCCGGAAACCAATTAAGTGCCGGTGCTGAGCACCGGAAAGCCCCGGCTCAAATTAAGCACTGGGCCCCCCCCCCCCCCCTGAATGGGCCAACTCTGAGTTTTTCACTCCGTGATGGTGTATTTTTCCTATATTATCACTTCTGGATCTCATTATATGCTTCAACCCAACCTCCCTTCTGCGTCATTCTTGCCCCCCCCCCCGTCCAACCCCACCCCTTCACCCATGCCTCGGTAGGAGCTGTTTTATTGCTGGGCGACAGTTAGGGAAAAATACACATTATTTAGCTGAGGCATTGGATTATCTCTCCGCTAATAATATCCATGCCGCATTTTTCTATTAGACTAGGAGAAGACTTTCTATTTCGTGGTCTGGGAGACTCTTTTTGATATTTTAGCGAAGTTTGCGGTACCCTCCCAGATCACGAGGCTGCTATATAATAGGTATGAGAGCACCAAAACAAATGTTGCTGCTCGATGTCAGCAGGCACTCTCAAGAAAAAACTTTTGAGGTCTTTTATTTTTACCAGGTATTAGGGGGCTATGGGATTAATAAGAAGAAGACAGAAGTAATTCTCTGTAATTGTGAGCCTGACATATTGCTCCCATATATGGTCACCTGCGTAAATGAACAACCGAAGAGAAACCTGGGTATTAGATAGTCATTGAAGATTGAAGACTTATACGACCTTAATTTTACCATTCTAGATAGGGTGGCATTGATTAAAACGGCGGTTCTCTAATTTTCTTTTTTCAGCTATACCATGTGTGATTCTGTCATATTTCTTTAGAAAAGTGGAATCTCTTTTTACATCTTTTATCTGGCAGAATAAAATTGGTAGATTCGCACTCAGCACTTGCACTCCCCAATTTGTGGGATTATTATTGTGCATATTTTGCACAATACATATACAGATTCAATGTGAAACAAAGTCAGTCGGAATTTTTAAGAACAGACTTATAGGTTTGATTTTAAAGGAATACAATATCAGGGATGTTTTAAAATTGGCAAAATCACCCAAAAAAGTCCTCTCTAAGAGCTTGCTGTGGTTCTTTAAAAAACGTAAGGACCTTTATAGGCGATACACAATCCCCTATATTAATGCTGTTACTGCCTTGATGGAACTGAATTGAGACCCAAGGGAATAGGATGGACCCAAACACAGTCCTGGAATGGGAGATAATGGGGTTTCGTAAGGTGGCAGATTTTATGGCGGGAGAAAGGTGGAAGAATTGGCCTGAGATTAAGGAACCTGTTAAGGGTCATTTTTAGTTGTTGAGCTCTTATAGAGTTCTGGCCGGTAAGTTTAGGGCTCTGGATATTAGACAGATTGGTGACAGTCAAAATTTGGTTACGAACCTTATTGAAGCCCCAGATTTAAAACAATCAAAAGAATGGAAAAGATTGCTTGCATCAGGTAGGGTCCCTGATACGTGCCAAAAGGCAACCAGTAAGAGGGGGAATTATGAAGGGCAAGAGAGATGTGAAACAAAGTTAATAAGCTACATTTTAAGGTCCTGAAAGGGGCCAACTGGTGTAGAATGCAATTCTTCACAAAATGATTGCTCTACTGCACTATGCAATTTTTGGGTGAAATTAACTCCGCATGGTCAAGTAGTTGTTTTAGATTCAATTCATGTGCAGTTGCAAATTGGTCACATGTAATTGGGCAGTGTGCTGCCATTGAAGAATTTTGGAGTGTCATATTCCGGTATTTGGAATAAGCTTGGCAGATAGAGCTAGTCCCCAGTATGTGGTTGATGCTAATAGGCTATGATCCTGCCATACGATTAGCCTCTAGATTCCAAAAACGACTTTAAGTCGCAATGATAGTGGTCAGATCTATGTTGTTTTAAAGGTGGAGAACCAGATTGATTCCCCTCTGTAGGTGAATGGGTGGTGAAGATGAAGTAAGTGAGAGGTAAAGTGTGGCCGGACGCTCTTCGGTGTGGAGGGGTTTCGAGATTTGATCAAATTTGGGGTCAAAATATGTCTCAAACCCCTGGTTAAGGTGAAAAAGTGAAGCTCATTCTTTTCATATTTTATTAGTAATGAATTATGTAAACATTTTGAAGCGACCTGTTTGATAATGGATTTTGATTGATATGAAATGTGTTCTGGACATGTATTTATCTGGTGGTGTATATAGTATGTGTTGATTTTTGTAACTTTTTGCTATGATGGATCGCAATAAAGAAATATTTAAAAAACAAAGCTACCCTGTATTATTGTGTTAAAATACAATACATTGTAAACTTTGCAATATCGCTGCAGTAGGTATCAGTGAGAAGGGCAAAACAAAGACCACCCGTACCTCTGCAGGGTAACAACTTGGAAAGATGTAACACAGCAATATGCAGCGCTCTCGAATTTCCAGAGCTACAAAAAAGCAACTTGTTTTCTTTTCAAGGGAAATAGTTCTTCAACATTAAGTGATTGGAACTGGTAAATAAAGCACATTATTTCAACTGTTTGGAAATCATTTTTTGTTGTTGTGTGATATATTTAGATACATCTGCACAGAACGGAAATATTTTGGTCATGGGAGGAGCAAGCAGGATTATGCAAGGCAGTCCTTATTTGAAGTGAAACGCGCACAGTTGCAGCATCTGCCTGCCACTGCCAAGAATTAAAGACAAAGCATTAACCTTTGATGTAAAACAGGAGAAATAAAGAGATGTCCATCTAATGGCTGAAATGAATAATGTGAAAGTAGAAAACCTTGGATCCATCCCAGCTTCCCAGCTTGACCAAATTCTGTGATACTAGGCAAATCTGTCTCTTGTGTTTGATTTAATAGACTGTCAGATTGTACCATGTATAATAAGGATCTAGGATGCAGAGGAAGGAGGAACCGCAAATCTGTCTCTTGTGTTTGATTTAATAGACTGTCAGATTGTACCATGTATAATAAGGATCTAGGATGCAGGGGAAGGAGGAACCGCAAATCTGTCTCTTGTGTTTGATTTAATAGGCTGTCAGATTGCACCATGTATAATAAGGATCTAGGATGCAGGGGAAGGAGGAAGGAGAAACCAAATAGGTTCACAGCCGAGAAGAGACCTTTGAGGATAGTTTGACCACAAAGTCCACCTGCCTCCTTACCCTTATGGAGCTCTAAATAGGGCGCCACTAAAGAAATGCAAACATAGGGACCGTATGGATCGGTATGGATGGCATGTATGATTATGATGAATGGAAGTTCTCAGGGGATCCTTGTGAGGTCCAGACAAAAGCCAACTAGCCCAGTGAGTCATTGGTGTGATGGCTGAAACATGGCGACCAAGGGAATACAGAGGATACTAATTTCCTTAGTGCATTCCCACCTGTTTTTTTACTCTGTCAGGGTGCCATTTGAAAATAAAATTAACCCTCCAGTCATCCTAGACTATGTTACATCTAGGATCGAACCCAATAACCAAAGAGCTTCCTTGTCTACCAAGGTTGAGCCCGCCCAGATACACTAGGTATCTGGACGAGGACTCTATGATGAAGCATGCCACTTTGAATTCCAGTGGGTGAAAGTCCTTTTAATATCATAGGGTGATTCCCTTGAGCTGGTACGGAGCGATAAGCTAAACATGGTAGGGCTTCCCTCCTGTTGTTTTTGTATGGTTAGGTGTTTGGGAAGGTGAGCAAACCCTGGATCCCTTCTCACTCCCTCCTTCTTAGAATATAGTAATAAGAATCTAGGCCACATATAGGATGCATTTGACGCTGGACTTTCATGGGCTTCTACCTGCCAGCCGTACTCTAACCTCATGAGCCAAGAATTAAAGACTAATCATTGACCTTTGATGTGAAATTGGAGAAATAAAGAGATGTCTGTTTAGTGGCTGAATTGCACAAAGTGAATTCAGAAAACCTGTGTGCTGCCCATGACCTCCGTATGCAATGTGGGGGCTGCTGTGGTGATTGGGGGCTGTCGCCCTGGTGCATTGCTCTATCGAGAAGAGGTCCATTGCCCTGTACAATGCTGTGACTTGAAAGGGCAGTTTTCCTATGTGTGCTGTCACAAACTATGTATGCCAGGAGGGGAGCTGTGGTGAAGTGAGAGGGCTGCCGCCCTGGAGCAGCATGCGGCTGTGAAGGAGAAGCAAGCCATTACCCACAGAGAAACAATTCAACTACCCAACAATCCAGGAGGACCCAAGACCTGCCGCCGAATTCAGAGAGGCTTACCATGTAGGCGGTGGAGCATGTGGAGGTCTGCCGCCTTTACCATAGCATCCAGTCTTCTGCTCACCGCTGAGCCACAGGTGCATGCAAGGGCACTCTGAACCCCCACTCCAGCGAGAGTGGGTAAGACTGAACACTGGGCGGCCAAAACTGGGCTTGATCTGACTGACACGCTACTGCGCGGAGGCAATTTGACTTTCTCAAAGCCATCATGGAACTGCTAAGACTTGAATTCACTAGCAGGGGTTAGCTGGTATGTAGCCTCACATAAATAGGGATTCACTTCAGTACATTTGCAAGAAAGTGGAACTCGAGAGCTGATCCAAGGAAACCTAGTGTGCTGGCCTTAAAAAGACTGTGTATATTATTTGTACACTAAATACATGGCTGGATGTACGGGAATGCCAATGCATCACCCATGTAATGACTATCTGATGCACGGTATTGCAAGGAAGCTCAATGCACTGCCTTGTGTTAGGTTTTTTTGTTTTACAAAGGCACACAAAAACTATCCTATGAGGCTATCTCCTCTTTGTATGTGTGCTGCAGAATGCAGCATACATGGAAAGGGGAAATAACGAGGAGAAATAAAGATATTTCTCCTTATTACGCCTGCCTCAGGTAGACTCACCAGTTTGGTGCAAACCTATGTTTAAAAGTCTTTGAAAATATGGTTTTGCATCAAAATACATGGGTGGATGCATGGCAAAGCCCAAGCACCACGCATGTAATGCCTACCTGACATAAGGTAACGCAAGACAGGGCAATGCGCTGCCTTGCGTTAGTTTTTTTTGTGCTTTTTTTACAAAGGCACATAAATGGAATTTGTGTGGCACTGTAAATCCCCAAATAGATTTTGTGTCGAGGTTGTGCCAGAAGAGTGACCCAACCTCTGATGCAAAATCTGGGCCTCAACTTATATATTTCTTTTCTAAAAACTCTGCCACAAAGATATTGGCAACAAGGAGAACTAAATCTGTTCTGCTTAATTGGTTGCAAAGCGTACATTTTAAAATATCTTATGGGGTTAAGGCACCTGCTGCAGAGATCTGTGTGTTCCCAGTAAATCTGAGTGAATAATAATGGTAAGATAACTCTGGAGGTTAATGCACTTGCTGGAAAGATCTGTGTTCTGTCGAGCTCCAGTTTGACTCAAAGTAGCATAGAGGGTTAATGTGTCTCCTGCAAAGCACATCACGTAACATGCAGATGACAGATTTTATTTTATGTAGATAGGTAAGCGGGCTACTGCTTTGAACACAGAGATCCTTATGTCACTTGCAGTTGCATTGTCATCCTTCTAATGTAGCACAGTGAGCTATGAAGGATGAAATGTGACTTCTACACCTTGTAACCTCCACTGTTTATGTAACATATCCTGTACATTGACTTACAACCGTATATGATTTATTGTATATGTAATGTGAAAGTGTGATGTAAAGCATCCTGCACTGGGATGAGTAGCAATATAAAAGAAATTATAGTGGTATTTAAATTGCTATTCCAATGCCTCGTTAGGGGTAGTAAGCTCTATATCAATGCAATTTATTTTGTATAAATTCTGTGAAAAACCAGCATATCTGACATTCTTACAGTGGATGCTTATCTCGTATACAGGGACTGAACAAAGTCAAAAGCATGTCTCTAATAAGTATTTGTGCAGCGCTAACAAGGTGTGTACCTTTGTTTCCCCTCCACTGCATTTGCATCTAGGTGTGAGGCTCCAGCCAGGAGACTCGAACAAAAGGAGGCCTTCTGACCCCTCAAATTTGTCCTTTGTTATGGGCCCAGCTGGAGTCTGAAGCAAGAAAGCACCCTCCAGGGGCGGTTCCTTCTCGGTTATGTAGGGGTGTTGACCCCCTACTGAGTGCAGCCACCAGCATATAATTTAAAAATGCCCCAAATCCGGACTCTTTAAAGGACTGGGCTCGGCATGGCTGATGTGTTTGTTTGGCAGGGGTGGAGCCAGGGCGAGGCCAATCCTGTTGATTGGCAATAGCATCAAGCTGAGTTAAAGTGTGCATGTTGGGTTGGACAGGGTTCTCAGTGTCCAACCTGACATGCGCACCATGGACCTCTCAAATCCACTCTGTTTTAGGGAGCCTGGGAAACGTAGCACAGGTCCCCAGTCCCCGTTGGAGCGCTGGGCTCACCTGCTCACACCAATGCTGACATTGCTCTCATGCGTTTTCTACTTGAAGCTGCATGAGAGCAAACTCTGGATTGGTTGTGGGGGCTGGATGGTTGTGGTGACGTTAGCGTAGCTGGTTCCTGCAGTCCCGCTCTTGGAGGCAGTTAGGGTGGTTTGTCCAAGATCAGAGAATGTCGAGAGGTAAGAAGTGCGAGGAGCATTAGAACTCGGATGTTCAATATCTCAGACACTAGGCAGCATCTATTGCCACTGCACAGGTTTGTGCTGCGACTTTAAACGTAACTGTTCGCACAAGTGCCCATCAGTAAAATTAGGCGACCCACGGCTGCGCACCCTCCCTTCTCCCACCATTGTCACTGTAATCAATTTCCTAGACTTCGTGCCACAAATCTGTGAAGGCTCCCACTGCCGAGCAGCACCTGGGGTTAGACGCAAACTTTACAAGAATGAATATTTAATCAAAACTGGGGAGCAATGAATATTAAATACACATCAGGGGGCATTGACAACCGCAAGGTTGTTCCTGGTGGTGAGTTAATGTTTTTGTATATATACAGGGCTTTAAGTGGGCCGGGTCTCACCAGTGCTGAGCACCAGCAGTTTTTTAAAGGGGGCCTCGAAACGGGTCTCTATTAGGCTCTGTTTTGTGCCCTGGCACAGGCGGTCCGTTTTTTTCCGGACTGCAGTGACAGCAGGCACATCGATGTGCGCGTGCTCACACTGCTCACTTCTCACTAGAGGAGAAGTTACGGCTTGACGTCATGCCAGGTGAGTTGTAGGGGAAGGGAAATCCTTTAAAGAGAGTCATTTTCTCTCTGGATTTCCCTTCTCTTTTTGAAACTCAGGAGCAGCAACATTATCATAGTTGCTGCTTATTTATCTTATGCACCTAACAACCATTGACAAAGCCAATAGTCCTGACTTGTTTTAGGTATGATGTTACTTGTTGTACCATATATCTGGATGCAATGACAGAAACAGCAAAATACAAGTCGGGCGGCACACTATCCTAAGCACAGATTTTTAGCTTACGTGTTTTTAAGCCACGCCCTTAATTACATTGGCCACGCCCCTTTGAAAGACCCCTAGTTTTTACATCCCACTTAAAGCCCTGTATATATGTGTATATATATATATATATATATATCTACATATATCTAACAAACGAGGTTGCCCCCAAAGGAAGGCCCACACAAATGAATGCATTTCTCTATAATTTAATGGCAACTGGAAGCATAGTAAGCACAAGACCATCAAAACTTTTCTTTGCTTGCTGACGCGTTTCAGGCTACTCGCCCTTTGTCAAAGCAGAATGGAGTGCACAAGGCAGATGAAGGCACCTGTATTAGCTTCAAGTCCCCGCCCCAGTGGGCGTGACCGCATGCACGGTCTTCTGGTACTTGTGGTGCCGTTCAAAGTATTCCTCTACTCGTGAGTCGTCTTGTGCCCCCAAGTCAAATAAAATTCAAAATCCCCAGTGGGCTGATTGACTCTTCCGTTTTTGGTAATTTTTACAAGATCGTCTGAGAACAGGGTTTTATATGCTCTTTTGCTTACTCCATACTTACATGTCCGGCAGTTGTTACATTTTACAAAACCTCTGTGGGCAGTAAGCCAATTGGTCGTTTTTAAGATCTCTGGACTACTGCTGACCAGTGAATCCCTCATGGATTTGGATTTCCTAAATGTGATACTGGGATGTTTGGGCAACAGTTTACCAATTATAGGATCACTTTTAACCACTGGCCAGTTCATCTTAACGATCTTACGTAAAGAATTTTGCTGACCACTGAATGTTAAGATAAGTCTGGTTTCAGTGTCCGTTACATTTGTTGTGCTAGGATTTTTAGGTATTTTTTTGTCAAGTAATTCATTCCTGTCCAACTTATTAGATTTCGTAATGGCTATGTTTACAGTTTTTTCATCATAGCCACGTTCCAGAAATCTTATTTTGCTTAGTCGTTGGGCCTCGGCAAGATCAGAATCAGTACTGCATGTATGGCGTATAGTATCCTCAGCATCTCTCCATATGGTATGATTGAGAGAGATATATATTATCTACTGGCGGTCGCCAGTAGATAGTTATAGTTACAACCTATTATCCATAGGAAATCCGCGACATTCTATTTGAAATAACTCTCTTGCCGGTTGACGTATCTTCGCGAAATTTTCAAACTTCGTGGGGCGCTCCGGTCCGCTCCTACCCTGAAAGTCTCGGGGTGATACGTCAAGCGGGGCCGAGAAAAAAGGGGGTCCCAAAACGCGTTTTCCCCATGCATTTTCCCATAGGAAACTTTAGACACGGCTACAGCCCGAACTGCTGAACGGAATTACACCAAATTTGGCAAAGAGGTAGTTCTTGGTTCAGAAAGAACCCTTTTGTTAAATGGTGTAAATCCGTTCAGTAGTTGCTGAGAAAATCAAAAAGTAAAAGTACATATATATCTATGGGCACGGAGGATTCGCGCACCCTCCCGATCACGAGCTGCATGTTAATTGGCTGTCAGCTGGCTGTCAACATTCCGATTCAGGAAATGTTGGCAGCCATTTTGTCCTCGGTAGAACCGAGGGACAGAAACAAGTGCGCAAAGCGCACAAAGGGGGGAGGGTAGAAACACCCTGACCCCTAGGTTTGCTCAGGGGTCCCACAAGGACCCCCTGGGCAAAAAAAAAAAAATTTTTTTAAAAAATCGGCAGGATGCGCTCAGGGAGCGCGAACCCTGCCGAAAATCGAGCGCGGTCTCCAGCGCTCGATAGTCACTGGCCCCGGGTGGCCCAAGTCCCGGGGGCATGCTGGGGGGTTAATTTTATGTGTGGGGGCCTCTAAGGGCCCCCAAGCCCCGAGGGACCACCACCCCCGGGGCTTTATGTACAATGGTGCGGGAGGGCTCTGAGCCCTCCCGCAGCCCCGGGGACCACCACCTCCCGGGGCTTCTTTTTTTTTATTAAAAACCTGTGTGGGGGCTCCAGCCCCACACGCCCGGAGACCACCACCTCCCCGGGGCACTAAGAAAATTACAATGGGGGTCCGTTTTGGACCCCCAGAGCCCCGGGACCACCACCTCCCGGGGCTGTGCACTGAATGGGAGGGGGCCGCGCGGCCCCCCTCCTGGAGCCCTTGATGGCCCTGGGGACCACCACCCCCAGGGCCGGCTCCTGCAGTGTCCCGGGGTGCCTACCCCCGGGACACTGCTGTTTGCAATGACAGGACGGGAGCCTCGCGGCTCCCGTCCTGTCATTGCAAACTTGCTTGGATATTGGAAGAGAGAGCAGGAAACCTGCTCTCTCTTCCAATATCCAAAGCCGATTGCTTTTCCACATGGGGAGCAGCATGTCAGCTGCTCCCCATGTGGAACAGCAATGCCGGCTCCCAAGGGACGTGGGGAGCTGGCGGGACTGTGGGGGATTGGGGACCCCCACAGTCCCCAACGAGAGGGCCAGCCCCGGGGGATGGGGTCCCCGGGGCAAGTAGTGGCCCGGGAGGGGGCCACGCGGCCCCCTCCCCCAAAAAAAAAAAAATGTAAAAAAACGATCGGGCCCGCAGGCCCCGCCCCTTCCTTCACCACTCTGCAAACGCGCCCCTGGCGCGTTTGCAGAGGAGAACGAATTCCCCTTGAATACTGGGGGTCCCTGAGGGCCAACTAGCCCACCAGGAACCTCCAGTATGCGCCAGGGGGCTGCCTTGCAGAGAGGTGTACAGAGGCCACGCCCCTTTTTACACCTCTCTGCAACGCAGCTCTATGGCGCTTTTGGAGGTATATGGTGGGCTAGTTGGACTCCGGGGACCCTCAGGATTCAAGGGGACTTAATCCCCCAACTTAAAACGCGCCACGGGCGCGTTTGCACAGTGGTGAAGGGAGGGGCGGGGCTTGAGGTGACATGTGTGCAAACAGGCCCCGTGGCGCGTTTTAAGATGGGGAATTAAATCCCCTTCAATCCTGAGGGTCCCTGAGGGCCAACTAGCCCAACAGGTACATCCAGAAAGCGCCACAGAGCTGCGTTGCAGAGAGGTGTAAAAGGGGTGTGGCCTCTCTACACGTCTCTGCAACGCAGCCCCTGGCGCATATTGGAGGTTCCTGGTGGTCTAGTTGGCCCCTAGGGACCCTCAGGATTCAAGGGAACTTAATCCCCCAACTTAAAACGCGCCACGGAGCGCGTTTGCAAAGATGTCACCTCAGGCCCCGCCCCCTCCCTTCACCATTGTGCAAATATTCCTCTAAAATCAGCCGAAATAGGAATTCCGATTTACTCACCTGTTATCAGGAGAGACCTCAGTGCTGCATCTTTCAGCCCAGTACTGATCCTGAAAAGTAATTTTAACCGTACTTACCGGTAACTTGAATTTCCTTCATAGGCTAACATTGACTGGTTTCACTTGGAAATTCTTCTAAGTGTTGATTTTTGAAACATACAAATATTCCTCTAAAATCAGCCGAAATCCGAATTCTGATTTACTCACCTGTTATCAGGAGAGACCTCAGTGCTGCATCTTTCAGCCCAGTACTGGTCCTGAAAAGTAATTTTAACCGTACTTACCAGTAACTTGAATTTCCTTCCATAGGCTAACATTGACTGGTTTCACTTGGAAATTCTTCTAAGTGTGGAGTTTTGGAACTTTAAAATATTCCTCTAAAATCAGCCGAAATACGAATTCCGATTTACTCACCTGTTATCAGGAGAGACCTCAGTGCTGCATGTTTCAGCCCAGTACTGATCCTCAAAAGTAATTTTAACCGTACTTACCGGTAACTTGAATTTCCTTCATAGGCTAACATTGACTGGTTTTCAGCAAAAAGTTTCAAAGTGTTGATTTTCACAAACTACAAATATTCCTTAAAAATCGCCTGTATGACTTAAACGCATTCTTTCAACTGTTTACAGGAGATGCACCAGTGCTGGATCCAGGATCCAACACTGAGTAAGAAAAAGTAACGATAACAGTTTTTACTTGCTAAGTGAATTTCCTTCCATAGGATAACATTGGTGATTCTATGAGAAAAAGTTTCAGTGTCAACTTTTAAAATACAATAATATTCCTTAAAAATCACGACTGTAACCAAAACGCTTTTACTCAACTGTTTACAGGAGATGTACCAGGACTGAATCTAGGATCCAGTCCTGTGGTTACAAAAGTAATCCATAAAGTAACTAATTGCATTTAACTAGAAATTCACATTGAGCTGAATGTTGCATTGTGTTTGAAAATGTGTTGCCCATTGCAACAACTGTAACTACTGTACTTAAAAGTCTATTGCCTATCTGCAAAGTATTTAAACTAAAGTAATTCATTCTGAGAAAGTATTTTTTGTAATGTAATGTATAATGTAATTACAATGTAATTTGACAAATAAAATATGTAAAAAAAAAAGTTTCTAAAAATGTAGTAAATCAGTATGAAAAAAATTAATATAACAATTAATACATTTAAAAATTGTCATTTACAAAACCTTTGAAATTCACTGAAAAAACCGTAGGTTTCAGGCACGTTATAGTTAGAAATTAGCATTTAAAAAACCTTTGAAATTCACTGAAAAAACCATAGGTTTCAGACACGTTATAGTTACAAATTAGCATTTAAAAAACCTTTGAAATTCACTGAAAAAACCATAGGTTTCAGACACGTTATAGTTACAAATTAGCATTTAAAAAACCTTTGAAATTCACTGAAAAAACCATAGGTTTTAGGGACAGTTATAGTTACTTGGACATTGCACTCGTACAAAACCCGTGAAATTCCCCCGTTATAGTTAGTTCAGCTAACTATAACTCGCGCCCCCGCAATGCACTGCTGATGACGTCACATATTACATCACTCATGACATGGTCAGTGACATCACTGATGACATCACTGATGACATCTCAAATGACATCACTGATGACATCATCCACGTGATAATCTGATGCACCTCCTCACACCCTAATATAATCTTTGATACACCCACTCTAAATTACAGACTGCCATTCGCAAAACCATAGACACTCCAACACCAATAACTACATACCCACTCACTGATTCTTAGGTCTACACACACACATCCACTCACTCACCCGTACAGTCACTCATACTTATGGTCACTCAGTACAGGACTATCATATGCACTCTTACTCCTATATAGACACTCAAACAACGCCACTCATCCATAGAGATACTCACACACCTAGTCAGTCATGCAAATAATTAAACACACTGCCATTTACTCACCTATACAGTTATACACACACCAGCTCACTTACTCATACAAATAGTAGCACATTGTTACGCTCTTATACAATCACTGATACAAGCACACAATCATCCATACAGCCACTATCACAATCACTCACTCTTGCTTATAGCTATTTATATACTCCAACACACATATATACTGCCTTTCACATATGTAGTTACTCACACATGTACCACTGGGACATACATTCACTCACTAACACACTCTTACACACACTTACCCACCCATACAGTCTATCACAGATGCACTCTTGAAACCATCCACCCAGTGAATCACCCACTCACACATCTATGCACAGAGTTGCACACACCCCTCCCACACAAACACTCAGGCACCCATACAGATACTCAGACAAGCATTCAATAACTCATATAGAAAATCATTTAGCTATTCACAAACACATGCAGCCACTTACACAGCAACAGACAGACGGATACAGACATACACCCAGTTTAGTCACTAACCCATGCATTCAGTAAGATACGTTAAATCACTCACTTATAGAGTCAGTCACGCACCTACTAAATCATCCATACAGACACTTAGACACCCACTCATTCTTCAATACGTCTTTTCCTATATATTTTAAAAATATTTAAACTTTACAGAAACACACAGTCACTGGATGATGTCATCAGTGATGTCATTTGAGATGTCATCAGTGATGTCATCAGTGATGTCACTGACCATGTCATGAGTGATGTAATATGTGACGTCATCAGCAGTGCATTGCGGGGCGCGAGTTATAGTTAGCTGAACTAACTATAACGGGGGAATTTCACGGGTTTTGTACGAGTGCAATGTCCAAGTAACTATAACTGTCCCTAAAACCTATGGTTTTTTCAGTGAATTTCAAAGGTTTTTTAAATGCTAATTTGTAACTATAACGTGTCTGAAACCTATGGTTTTTTCAGTGAATATATATATATATATATATTCAATGCCATATTCATGAGGCTTTTCCAGTCATTTTTCATTCATTCTATCGACTTTGGACGAATAAAAGTTGGCCCTACTGAGTACACAGTATACTATTACTGCAGCAGATGCCTTCACCCACTCAGCTACGTTATTAGAATTTACCCGTAACTTTTTAGTACTGCCGCTCCCGTGATTTAAACAGTTTGAGAGTTCGAACACCTTCAACACGCCCTCCACGCCAGAAGTCAGCTTTGCTAACGGCTGTAATGCTAAACGAAGCCACACACGAGGAGGGGGCTGGATGGGTACTGCCTGTGCGGATGGGGGGGGGGGGGGGGCTGGCTGGCTTGGAGACCAAGAACAGAGCCGCAAGTACTGCGGGGCAATCCTCATCACCGCTCCGGGAGAGCTGAAGACCTTAGAGTTCAAAATTATCGAGGTTGATGAACGACGCACATTTACACCTTTGATCCAGACCCACCATTGTGCCTTTTTTTTATCACTACAAATATGTTTTTTTTGTTGTCACTCACGTCATTTACAAATATTGCTAATGCCCTCGGCGGGATATGTCCTTGCAAGCCTTTGGTTAGTAGTAACAAAGCCGAGACCCCGCCCGCTCCGATATACACATGATAGATTAGCAGTTTATAAAGGAAAACATCAGCGTGGCTGGAATGCAAACAGGATTGTAAAGGCTGCACCTGTCAGTCACCCAAGTTCACCCGAGTAAGGAAAGCACGAGAGATCTCTAGTTAAGCGCTGACAGTCTAATAAGCGCATTCATTTTACAATGCATTGCAACAACCACCACCAGTAATCTTTTTTAGCTAATCAGTAGTGTAACAACGTGCCCGGCAAGCACACGTATTTTCATATTCCCGCCATGTTATAGTACAGTTTTAAAGTAGATTTCTTCTGGAATCCTGGCCTAGTATTTTAGGGTGACATTTGTCTGCACTTTCTAAACACTATGAATAACAGAGGATACTATTAACTATTTAACCAGCACTGCACAGAAATGGTGGGTTCGTCTTAATTTCTTTAAAGGAAACATCACATTTGTGAATGCGGCTGAAAACGATGGACTTGAAATGGGTCACTTTATATTTACAATTACAAAAGCTAACAGCACTCCAGAAGTATGCGATGAAATTCGAAGTGAAGTTGTGTGCCTATGTAAGTGCCGGTATTGAATTTTCGACTGCCCTATTCTCCTTTTTTTTTTTTGTGTTCAAAGAACTTTATTAAGTTTTGCAAGCAGAGTTGTACAGTGGTAAAAGGAAAAAATTGTACAGACAGAAGGGAGAGTTACATTGATGGGTAGGGGAAAAGGCTGTGCACAAAGTGAGACATAATTCGATTATGTACTTGATACCTATCAATTCTCTGATATTGAATAATGTACAGAAGAGTTATGCATGAATATCATCTTGGATACATATGAGGAGTTTACATTTCCGAAAGAGTGTTACATACATGGCCTTCCTACATGTAAAACAATATAGAGATTATTACCACGGTTTGCCTTTTCTTGGTGCTACACATGACAAGCATCACTTTTACCCAGTTGTTTTGGAATGCTCTACAGTTGAACTCAGAAAGATGAAGTGCTGATTTGGCCCTGTCGAGATTCAACCTTGTAACTTGCAGGTCATACCTCGTGGTGCACACAAGAATTCTGAATGTTCCATGTTTTAAGCTGCACTTGACATTGTTATATCGTCTTTCCCGAGATAGAGATGGTTGCACATTTTGGCTCAAACTGATTAAACAAAATACAAGCAGAGTCAGGGTAGTCTGATGTCTAAAATACGGTGGCCAACTTTGCAACTTGGGCCTTGGGTTGTAAACCTGGCCTCTGCTCGCAACAATTGTGTGATTCTGATTAATTCTCCTAACCTTCAGCATACCTATAATTGTAAATATGGGAAATATATCACAGTTCAAATGTGTAAATCTCATTTTGATGTACATCATTTTACAACTGCTGGTATAAAACAACCTAGGAGTGTTTCAAAACAATGGTGATAAATGTTTCTAAAGTGTACATATTGCAGAACCATTTTGGGGGGGTTCTTTTGAATGTCAATTCTGGGCTGCTCTCCAAACACAGCCTTTGAGTAGAGATACCCTTCACAGCAGGCTAGTTTTCAGCCTGGATCACCCACAACAGGGAAAGAGGGAGGTGTGAAATTTTGCACTGGCTGACATCATCCCAACTGAAAGTGTGATCAAGGAAGCTGGGACTCACCTCAGGGGGCTCTCTTTGTGGCAACCATCTTTGAAAAGGGAGCTGAACTCCCCTCAGCTATCTACACAGGGGCGGCTCCTCGGCTAAGGCGGAGGAGCGTCGCCCCACTGCTCTCAGAGCAGAGCAGCAAAAATAAAATGATAATAACATTGTTATTATCATTTTATTTTTTGTAGCTGCGGGCTGGGTTAGGGCGGGTGGGGCTGATGACACAGGGGGAGGAGTGTTTTGCACACTTCCTAAGTGCACATGACTGTATGGCCGGCCCTCTTGGGCCGACCAAACAGTCATGCGCACTTTGTATGTTCCCCACCAGGCTGCATTACACAGCCTGGTGAGGAACATGCAAAGCCTTCCTGTTCCCATCTGAGTGCCAAAACACGGCGCTCAGACCAATCACAACGCTGCATTGCAGCGTTGTGATTGTCTCAGGGGAGCCTGGGAGCCAGGTGCTTCCTGCTGCCGGGACTGCAGGAAGAAAAAAGCTGAATAAGATGGAGGAGAGGCGGCGGCCGGCGAAAAGGTAAGTGGGATTTTATTTTTTTATTTTTTTTATTTCTTTTCCCTCGCCATCCCCACCTTCTACCGCCGTACCATGCCAACCGCTACTGCATCTATATAAGAAGGTGCTGCTAATGAAAGGGAGCAGTAGTGTGCGCTGCATCAAGGCATGCCTCCTTGTGTTTTTGGTCAATTTATTGCAGAAATTATACTAAAAAATGCACAATTTTTCACCAAATTTTAACGATTTTCTCAGGGGAGAAAATATCCCCCCGAACCCTCTGGGAAATGTCAAGCTTGTTCATTACACTCATTTGTGCGCCTATGTTTGTTAACTAGTCTTACGCTTCACCACTTTCAAATTCCACCAGCCGTCACTGGCCCCCTCCCCGCCTGCACGTTGTTGCAGATCGAAGGCAGATAACTTGCATGCGCTGCTGAATGTGTCCCGTGTTTGAAAATTACACCGGGACGAGTTCAGCATATTTTACAATGGAGCCCAACTTCTTGGCTGGGTGGACGGCGTTCACCCTGTGAAAATAGTGGGTGGACGCCGTCCACCCGTGTGTACCCCCGACTTGTGCCCTACATATAATTACAATTCCTTCTAAATAATGTAGATTCCAGGACTGAGTGGCAGGTTGAATCTTTCTGCAAATTGTAAGTAAAATTCAACCTGAAAACCTGTTTTGAAATATTTTGAAATGTATGCAGGAAAAGGAGGTAACATCTGTTAAGATAAGTGGAAAATCAATTTATGTTTCCTGAACCAACGGCAAAATAGTAAGATAAGAACATCAAAGTGCACTTGCTGTACTTATTTTAACATTCACAAATGTTGGAAAAAATAAGCTGATTTAACCTTCACTAAAATGTCAGGTTGCAACTGCTGATTTGCTGCTAAGCAGGGGCAGCTTTAGCGCTATAGGGGCGCCTGGTATAACAATCTTTATTTTGGCGCCCCCCCATGACCTCCTTCTCAATGAATTCCCTCACTACCACTCTTTAACAGTGCACCTCATCTCTCCATAACCTCTATCTAACATACATTTCATTTTTTTATAGTGCTACTCATAGTTCACTCACACTCATTTCTGTGATCTGCATGGTACACGTTCCTTGCAGCAGGCAGATTAACCCTCTGAACTACTTTATGATGAGCCAAAACTGCCACTAGACAAAATTCCAATCTCTCACCAGTAGGCACATTAACAACCAGAGTTACCTTGAAATTTTTATTGTTGCCTGAAAACTGCTGGACGCACAAGGAAGTTCACGTGCTTTTAAATCAAAAGTTATTTTTAAGCACAGCGCTCCCCACCAAAGTCGGCACCAGATGCTGCCTGCTGCTAAGTTGCTACCGAATTTTACTGATCATAAAGCTGTGTCTAAGTGCTAGACAATATTGCTTCAGAATATTTTAAGGGGGTCATTACGATGTTGGACGGAATCACTTCCGACCGACACCTGGTCGGCAGTCCCAACCGCTCCATTGGGATGCGACCGAACACTATTTGGTCGTATTCCTATATTTTACTATGAGACCATGCATTCCGGCCATAAACCGGCCGTAATGCATGCTCCTATAGTAAAATAGGAGGTGCAGTTCATCCCTGCACCCCGTGGCAGGCACCTCAAGGTGCTTGCCACAAGGTGCAGTGATCAACAGGGGTGCACCTTAGGTGGCCCCTCGGCCTCCAACTGGGGGCAATGAACCAAAGGGGGCAATGAACCAAAGGGAGCCCTGCTGGGGGCCCCCTAACATGCTTTCCGATATGGTTTCCATGTCGGACAGACCGGCAAAGAAACCATGTCGGAAAGCGTGCATTGTAATCTCAAGGGCGGAAAGAGCCACCCTTGAGGTTACAGGCCGCATTCCAACTGGCGGACGGGATCTTTGAGCCCATCGGAAGCCAGCCGGAATGACCGGCCGGTTTCCTTTCCGACCGCCTCCATCATAATGAGGATTCACACACATTCTAGCTCCCGGGGAAATGACAATGGAGTATGTTAAGTCTGATCATACTAATGCAGCAGCAGTACATTGCTTTGATTGTAACAAGGACCTCCCTAAACGGTCTGATGACATGTCAACCATTTGTTCTTGAGGGTCTCCCTCCTCATCGGACCAATTATGCAGGTCCTCGTTACAAATAAAATAAAATACTGCTTCATTGGCTTGACCAAAGTTAAAATACTCCTTTGTCACTTCCCCAAGAGCCAGAGGGTCTGGTGTGGTCGCAGCAGTATACAATCAACACTTTCATTCTGTAACATTCCTGCACTATTAAAACTGCTCCATCAGTCACATGTCAGATTTTCCCCTTGTTATTTGACGTTGTAGTCCCAGCTCTACAACAGCAAGTTATAAAGGCTGCATTATTGAAATAAGATATTATAAGTGATAAAAAATGTATGGTCATTTAAAATAATAATACAAAATCAATGGCCTCCTAAAGTAGTAATGCTATTAAAAAGAAAACAAACAGTAGAAGAAGAAGAAGAATAAAAAGAATAGGACAAGACCAGCAACAACTGCAAATAAGGTTTTTAGGTCACTTCATATTGGCAGGATACCACGTTTAGAGGCCTTGCTCTCAAATTTGATTTAATATGTGGTACTTTCTACTAGCTACAGTTTTGATTTTCATCAATTAATCCAATTGCCCTAATTCTACCGATAACAATAATTGGAAACCTTTGCACCCAGGACTGTGAAATGAGTATCTTGTGGATGGAAAGTGACTGGAAATATGTTTTCGGACATTCATGTAGTGTGGAGTCATCAGCTTATGTGAGACTCCGAACGCTGGGACCAGGAAAGAGGTCCCACAGGACTGTGTTGCACACTCTCTATGTAATTAAGACCTAGATTGACGTATACAATTCAGGCTATAAGTGAAGGCAGAATATAATTTTGTTTACACAAAAGTGCTTATTTTACTGATGTGAAGCTATGTTATAAAAAAAAGTAAATGTCTTAAGCACAGCATAAAGAAGGTGATAAAATTCAAAATACTGAATGTATGCCTTATCAATAAATACACTAAACAAATATTATATGTTATCTAATAACTTACCATAGTTCTACAAATCAATGAATTTCCTGTTCACCATCTAGGGCAACCATTTTTTTAAAGCCTACATTTGTTTCAGACTCTCTCAATTTGAGGTCTTCTTCAGGCCGAGATTATTCAAAACTGCCATGGGGTGATTGTCACCTGAGTATCAATCCCACATGTTCTGACTCGTATTGAAAGCAATCAATAGGAACACTGCTCACTATCTCTAAATACTGGAAGGTCGTGTTGAGTGCTATGTCAGAAGCTGGAATACAAAATTAAAATGTAAAGACTGAAATTACTTCAGCTTTCTTACTTCATTCAAATCAGGGTACTAATATAGTAGATACTTGTATCCACTGCCAAAGGGTGTTAGACTAAATAATGCGCAGCATTGGTTGGTCACCCAAGGCAGGATGGGCCTAGGGCATAAAACAGACATCATTGGAGCTCTTTTAGTTAGAATTGTTTCTTTATGGCCTCATTACAAGTTTGGCGGTCCCATGGACTGCCGTATCGGCAGTGGCATTCCGAGCACGGTGAGTTTGGAGTGCCGACCGCCATATTATGAGTTGGGCGGATCAGCTTTGCGAAGACCGCTGAGACTGCCAGCTGCCCGCAGACCGCTGGGTTCACGGTCGGGTAAAGGAAGCCACCATAGGGCGGTTCAGGGGAGCTGCACCGCCGTCCGTATCATGAGTTGCCTGTTCAACGAGCAGACCGCAGCAGTCTGACCGCCTGCTTCAAGGTGGAGGTGACAAAGGATTTGTGGTGCGTAATTACCCCTTTCTTCTTCCAGGCAGATTCTGACATGGATCCCTTTCTCCAGGTTCCCCCTTCACAGCAGGATCTTCATGCCGAGGATTACAACCTTGTTTGTGGCGATCTACAGGTGAGTACTTTTTGAACCATATACTCATTGCCAGGACTGCCCCCATTTGGACTGAACCCCGGTAATGGGTATATGGTATTTTTCCACAAATATAATGCATATGTGTTCATCCAACACATCTGCAGTCGAAATGCACACACAGGCATCAATATATTTGTGAAAAGTACTCACCACTGCTGCAAGATCCCCGCCTCCACACCGATGGCCCCATGGTCAACTCGTAATACAGCGGTCTTTAGTCCACCAGCAACGTGGGCTGCAAGCGGGGCGGGCGCGGTCTTACAGCAGTCAGACCGCCAAACTCGTAATAAGACCCTTGATCCTAAAGTCTATTAAGTTGACTGCAATTGCATGTCATTTGGGGCCAGATGCATCTAAGGGTTTTGCCCATTCTGTGTCTATGGGAAAATGTGTTCATGCTTGTGGCCCTTGGTGTCTTCCCTGGGAGGGATGAACAGGACCAAAAGGGCTCTGGCAATTGTAAGACCTCAGATGCATTGGCTAAAAAGGGTTTTTTAAACAGATAGCTGATTAAATCAACCACATTTACACCTTGTTTCTTCTTCTCCTGGATCTTCAGCAGCCTTAAGTTCAAGCGCTGAGAGTGGTTCTCTAGCTCTTCTTATTTCATTTTTAGGGAGGAGCATTTTTTCGAAATTATCTTGACCTGTCTTGAATCTGTTGTTTTGTATCTTCAATATCAGATACCCTAGATTCCAGCTCTTCTAGTCTAGTAGTGAAGGCATCACATTTTGAATTGATGCATTAATATTACATCTGAATCATATATGCCAAGGAGGCATGTGTAGATTTGATTTCATGCACAACCTCTACTGTTGCTGCAGAAGCTTGAATATAGAAGTCTTCAACAAGGCTTCTTCCCTATTTCCATGAGTTCTACGACCTTCTGGCATCATCAAGTCATATGCGCCCTCCCCCTTCCATATCTGAGCAATCAGGACTGAAAAGACTGATTTCAGATTCTGATGTATCTTTCTCCATTGTAGAATTTTCTGATGCCACCTTAGATAGTTCCAATAGACATTTATTTTTGAAAGAAAAAAAGGTTCTAAGCTAAGAGAAGATGCACTGTGATTTTTAGACTGTTTCAGCTGGAAGGATGCTATGGGAGATTATTTAGATTTCGTACTTGAACCTGAGCTGCTAGCTGGGGCATTCCGTAATGTCTATGTCTATTTTGGAACACTGGGTATTGCATGTTTAAAGGTGGTTTCACTGAGTTTATTTAGGATTCTGATGGCTGAATACAATCATCTTGACTTAAAGGGGATATTTCTGTTTCATTTCTCTCCGAAGAGTCATCTGTGGAGGAACAGTGTTCATCCCATTACCATCCTCACCCCCTTTAGTAGGGCTAGGGGCTGAAGAAGTAATAAGCATTTGCATCAAGGTTCATCCCTTATGTTTGGGGAAGCAGCGACAAGGGACGATACAGACTGTGGACTGGTACATCTCCCAGCACCCAATACTAGAATAGGCTCAGTCAGTTGTACCGAGAACGATCTAATTACACTTTTCTGAACTCTTTCCTCAGCCACAAGAATTTCCAACTTTTGGATCCACTCATTATTGGGCGAATCTTGCCAGTCCTTAATAGATGGACCCACTTGAGGCCCAAACAAGACTTAGTTTCCCCTTCTAAATGCTGATGCAATCACAGTGAGCTCAGCAAAGGACTGTGGCTCAATGATCTTCCATATTTTGTTGTTTAGAGCCCTGCTGAACCATATTTGGTATGGAGGAGCTAAGATTTTCTTCAGGAAAGGGCTTCATTCAGATGCTATGTGACAGAGTTCAGTTTGAAAATAAGCTGTTTTCAAGGCCTACTGCTAGAGGAGAGAGAAGAAAAGGATATTCAGACAAAGGCATATTGCAGCAGAGTGAGGAGGAAATACTCAGGAGATAACATTTTTCAAGCAGGGTATTTCGTTTCCTCATCCATGTGCTACATCAACTAACATTAACCCTCTTATTTTCTGTTCATGTTATAGTTTGCATTTTATATATCCCAGCAGCTACAACATTCCACACATATACATCTTCACCCAGTAAATATCATTCGGCCTAAATTGTTTATTTCATTTGCACCATATAAAACAATTTATATTATATATTTTTTTTATTATTCTCCTGCACATTATTAGGACCATATTTTGGTAATATACAACACTCACTTATCCCTGTTGTTACAGAGATCTTATAGGTCAATCGTTGCTAATTATTTTGTAAGCTCATCCTTACACCTCTCCTAATTCATGAAAACCTTGTCACAATTAAGAATTTTTAGTAAATTATCTACTCCAGACAAAGCTGCATTTTGGCTGATTCTAAACATTTGGACAGACGTCATCAAGTCTCAAACATATTTTCTATGCCTTCCTAACAAAAGCCTTCATAGGTGGGGTAAAGTCTTGTAATTAAACAAAACAACTAATTAAAAAAAAAAAAACATAACTTTTACATCACGTCGAGAAGGCATTCAAATATGCCCTGTTGTTATAACATGCCAAACGAACATAGGTCAAAATCATGTTTTTTGTTGTTCTTGTAACTTCATCTCATAGGAACAGATTGGGCAATCATGAATGCAGAAACACAAGCCATCCTGATGGCGAGATAAGAAGGCATCTTAAATAAATCTCAAAAGAAATTAATAATGGCTGAGGTAATACCATTCGTAGCTAATCTTGCCACGTTGTTTCTTCTAACCAGATTGATTCATGTTGGACACTAGAGCTCTCTTATTAATTATCTTGTGTGCATTGGACCCTTACTCTGTGCTGTACTTTCTCATCAAGGACAGATACTCGAGGATACTCAGGCTAATCCCATAAAGAGATGATAAATTGAATTGTTTGCCTGTTAAGAAATGCTTTGGGCTTTGCAATGCCACGCAGAGTAGGAAGAAGGGAGGCAGCGACTTTACCCCTTCACAGGTATTCCCGATTAAACCCAACCCTCTCCCGCGTTTATGGGTTCCATGGAGGGGACTGAGAAAATAGCCCAAATATAGCTCCATTTGGGGAGGGGGGGGGGGCAGTGGTTTTTTAGTGCTACGAAAAAAAGTGTCCGTTTTTTTGTCCTACGGGCATTCTCCATTTATCCACGCCCTTCCCACACCCTCCCCTTCCGCCTTGCGTGAGGTGAGATCCAGCCCAGCCCTGGCAGCTCCACCGATGGAAGGAGATTAATGCTAGATCCAGACCCAGAGATGGATGACACGTTAACAGTGGGTGCTGGGTGCCGGGAGCGTTGGCGCCCTGGTACTCTCTCTGTTATGTTGTGTTACATTAATTGTTGTATTTGTAAACGCTCGTACTGTGCCGCTACTTATTGTAGCCACTAGATGGCAGTATTCTACTTCTACAAATGTGGCGAACTGCTCAATCAATACGGTGCCTATATACAGTGGCAGATTTACTCACTTTTCTACGTTTGCTGCATTTTAAACAAGCATTGGCATAGCCAATAGGTCTCGCCTTTGGGACCTTATAAGTGTTTAGCCATGCAACAGTTGATGTTGTTGCACCAAGGATATTGTGCTGCATAACTAAATACTTATAAGGTCCCAAAAGCGAGACCTATTGGCTATGCCAATGCTTGTTTAATAATGAATCAGCCGCCCTAACAAGTACACTGAACTAAAAAAAAAAAAAAACACACATGCCACCTGTACTACATCATTTACTATGGATTTCTTTGATGAGTATAAGCTGCTCCTTACCGGAGACAAAGACGATTTATTGTCCAGTTTTATTTATCATTTACATGAGGACAGTAAATTACTTCACCATTTAAAGACATTAGTTTGAGGGCAAGAACTGTTTCATTTTCTTTCTTTGACACAGCAAGCACACTTTCAGCACTGAGCCTCATTCACTTGTATCACCAATGGATAGATTCACACTTATATTTGTCTAAATTCTAATGTAATCTTGAAACCAGTTGCCATAGATTTGGTTTTCTTATCCCATTTAGATTTAGACGTCTTCTAGAACTATGCAAACAAATGTGTTTCGACTGATTTATTACGAGGATTGCGTTGGTAGACCTATGTATGTTTTTGTTGCTTTTTTCTTTTTTAAATGTAATTGTTCAGCTGAACTAAGGTTTAATAAAATCATTAACAATAAATGTTCATAAAAGGTCTTTGGTACAGGGGGCATGGCAATAGCCAATAACTGCATATGTAGCCCCAGCCTTTAATATTGTTCAAGCTGCTTTAATCAGCAGTAGCTGCATTTAGTGGTTTTCTGGAGAAACCCATTTACTGCTATTTGGAGAAACACATAGGATCGCACCAGATATTGCATGAGAGTGAAGTACTCCAAACTTGACAGAATCAAGTGGTCATTTCCAACCCCGTTTTAATGGAAACGAGAGGAGCAGGTCCGAGCATGGCAGGGAAACATAACCGCTATGCTATTTAGGATTTATGAATACCAATGGCTGAGATGGTAATATGGGAACTTTAGAAAAATGCAATATTCCTGGCATGAAAAGGCCACGACCTGAAATCCCTGCTCTTCAAAACTGTCAAACTACAGAATTTATAGTTTGAGATAAGTCATTTGAATTGCCAGACAGGATGCGATTCCACCACATTATGGAGGCGGTGTAAGGATAAGATGTGACCACAGAAAAACAATCCACCGACCAAAGAGATCCATTGAAACTAAAGACCACATCAGGCTGTGAGGTCAGGTGGATACTACATCACACAGTACCCTTTGCAGCACTGTGTGTGTGTGGGGGGGGGGGGGGAGGTTGACCCCAGCCAAACACAAGCCACAAACTCATATGGGAAAGGAACTGAGAGCAGGAAAGGTTCTTCCGATTATTTTGCACACCTCGTTAGGTGAGAAAGCAATTTCCGTAGTTGTCACAAGATTTTGTACACCACAGTCTTCACTTAAATGGATGCCTGACACCTCTTCCCCAGCTAGCCTAAGCTCTGAGGCTACGTCCTTCCGCTGCTCCATAATGTAACAATAGGAGTATAGACACTTGGACTCTAACAATTCACAAGTGTGCAACATTCAAGACTACATGGAGTGTATGTAGTTTCAAGCTTTCCAGGAGCGTGAAGCGATTCAAGGACTATCAGCATATGCAAAGTAAAAGCCCATCTACCGATGTTCAGCTTGTAATAATAAACTCAAAGACAGCAGCTGTAAACAGAACTAGATTTAGCGATTTCTGCTAATTGGACATTCATAAACATTTATTTAATACAGCTTACTCATCAAACTTTAGGCCAGACAAGTACCCTTCCAATTACTTGTGATACAAAGAAATGGGTCTACAGTGAATAAAATCACAATAGCTTCAAAGAAACAAGTACAATAGGTAGGGAAGAAAATGAAAGTGACGTGGCCGCGGGAAGAAAATGAAAGTGAGCGGCCGCGGGAAGAAAATGAAAGTGAGCGGCCGCGAAAGTCATCGCGCGCTGTAAGGGTGCCGCGAGCTATGCGATGTGCGCGCACCATGACAAGAGAGGAAAGCCAGATGGCGCCTCTGCTCATCATTGTGCGCGTAACCGCACGCTCTATGCCACCCAAAAAGCTGTGGTCGGCTTTTTAAAGCCCACTCACTAAATGTCTCGCCAGAGCAGCGCATGCGCTGGCTCAGGCGAGACCTAAAAACTGCACACTATTGATAATGCATCAGATTTTAAGTAAAATAATGACAATGGTTCGATTAACTAGATCAAAAGTTATGAATTGTTATACGGAAGATAGAGATATAACCGAACTTGAAGCCAGGATTCATGCCCGTCTACAGCTCCAGCCTTCCTCTATGACGGCTGATGACCTCACAGCTCACTTTAATTCAACAATGACGGAGGTGTTAGATCAAGTAGCGCCTCTCAAACACAAGCATATGAGATCTATCAAATCTAAATTTTGGTTCAATGTGGATCTTAATAAGGAAAGACGACAACTCAGACATTCGGAAAGGACTTGGAGACTAAACCCTTCGACATTACATCTAGCGCACCTTAGATCTGCTCGGTTGGCATATAAAAAACAAATTTTTAGAGAAAAGGCCTCTTTCTTCCGCAGCCAACTGGACCAGACGAAGAATAGACCGAGAGAACTCTTCAACATTGTTAAAAGTCAAACAAACGGCACATCCCCACACGAAATAAAAGCCACCAAGGATCGATGCGAAGAAATCGCCAGCTTCTTCACAGATAAAGTCACAAAAATTGAACAATCCTTCATCCAAACATCAAACCCTCCTTCCCTCGTAACCTGCCCCCCTTTAATCACCCTTGACCAAACAGAACTAATTCATACCAAGGACAACCAGGTCCGCTTCCAACTGAAAAATGATGCCAATTGGTCGGACTTTGAACTCATGTCGAAAAACAAGGTCTTCAATATAATTGCAAGCTTAAAGCCCTCTTCCCACACTATGGACCCCCTCCCATCCACAGTAGTAAAAAAAACTCAACCACATCATTGCCCCTTTCTGGACAAAAATCATGAACTCCTCTCTCACATCAGGCTGCGACCCAGACTCCCTTCAACTAGGACAAATTACACCCATACTCAAGAAACCAGAAGCCGACCCTAACGATCTCAACAACCTCAGACCTATCTCCAACCTCCCGTTCCTAGCCAAAACTCTGGAGAAGTGCGTTCTACAACAACTTAACAAACACATTGATGATTTCAACTTCCTCGACACCTTTCAATCGGGATTCAGGAAAGGTTGTAGCACCGAAACAGCTATGCTCAATATTTCAGACGATATCCACAGAGCCTTAGACGAAGGTGAAGCTTGTCTCCTCATCCTTATTGACCTATCAGCGGCATTCGACACAATAAATCATCCAGCTTTACTTGAGACTTTGAAGAAGCACTCTGGCATCAATGGCATAGTACTAAAATGGTTCACTTCCTCCTTCAGCACCGTTCGCAACAAATTAAAATCAAGTCCTGCCTCTCTATGCCAACACGAGTCACACTGGGGGTCCCGCAAGGCTCGATCCGCTCACCATCACTCTTCAACCTCTTCATGGAACCCCTCACAATCATTCTGAAACAAGCAGGAGTTAAATACCACCTTTATGCAGACGACACTCAAATCTACTACAAAATCAAATCACCCAGTGACATCCAACACCTCAATGGCACACTTACCAAGATCCAAACTTGGTTTAACGCTAACCACCTAAAGCTGAACCCGGACAAAACTGAATTAATACTGTTCTCTCCGAAAAGTAACCATCGACCTATCCAAGACTGGCTCAAGAATCTTGATGCCCTAAACTGCTCACTCGTCCTATCCAACTCGGTAAAGTCACTAGGCATTACCCTGGACAAGAACCTATCAATGAAGAACCTCATCAAAAACTCTGCAAAAGGTGCGCTTTACTCACTAAAACACCTCAAGAAAATTAAACCTTTCATTCCCCAAGATGACCTCAAGACTATAGTACAATCCCTAGTCCTCTCTAAACCGGACTATGGGAACACCATCCTAAGAGGGACACCAAAAGCTCACCTAGCCCCACTGAGATCAGTCCTTAACATGGCAGCTCGACTCATAACTGGTGTAAAAAGATTTGAACACATCACACCAACCCTCAACTCCCTCAACTGGCTTCCCATGGAAGGTAGATGTATTTACAAATTGGCCTGCATCACGCACAAAACCCTTCACTCACATTCCCCCAACTACCTAAACAGCAAACTGGTCAAAGCAGGAAAATCCAGAACTCTGAGAAGCTCCAACTCACTTCTCCTCATCCCTCCTAAATTGAAAAAGAAGACAACCGAGTGCCGATCCTTTTCTGGTAACGTACCCAGGATGTGGAACACACTCCCTAGAGACCTCAGATGCAACCCCTCCTTCTCTGGCTTCAAAAGGGACCTGAAGCTAATTCTCCTCAACAAATACTTTACCAACCAAGTCAACTACCCTAGATGACTCCCCTCTCACATGCCCATCAAGGATAGGTGGTTATCTGACTATTTAAACCACCTGCGTTCTTCTCCCTCCCCTTCACTGTATGCCCAATGATTATGTTTTTGCTTTATCTTTTTGCATCCTTATGTCCTGCTATGCAATGCAATTTTTCTTTGTATATGTAAAGCGCTCTGATACTCACGGGTCAAGCTAGCGCTATATAAAACTTTTAAAATAAAATAAATAAATAAAAATAGAGTAGTCAATGAGGGGAGAGGTTGTGGTCTGACGGCTAGATTGCCGACTTTGGTGCTGGGAAACCAAGGTTCGAGCCTCGGGGTCGCGTCCACATCCTGTGATTCTGGACAAATCACCTAATCTCCCCGTGCCTACCAAAAAAATTAATGTGTCCTTGTGTAACGTATCAAGGAATGGGTAAGCTCGATTGCACTTAAATTCCTAGTTACATCACAGCAGCTCTTCCTAGAACAGGAAATCACCTAGGAGGAAGTAAAGAGGGCTTTACAGTCAAGCAAAAAAGGAAAGGCTGCAGGGCCAGGGCCGGACTGGCCGTAGCGGGCACCGGGCGTTTCCCCGGTGGGCCGCCAGGGTGGGGGCTGGTTTTGGGTCCCTGGGGGGCCGTTTTTGTTACCAGGGGTCGGCAATATCGGCCTCCTGTAACAAAATCAGCCGAAACCGGCCTCAAACAGCTCGGCCGCACCGCCCCCCCCCCTCCCACCAGGGGGCGCAGCCGGCAAGTTTGCCAGGGCCGGTTTCGTTTCCCAGTCCGGCCCTGTGCAGGGCCGGATGGTCTACCAACAGAGCTCTATAAAAATCTGGGCGAAGCTCTAATTCCAGTTATGACCCTATTGTTTAATGAGATCCTAATGTCAGGTGTAAACCTACCCTCCTCCTGGGGCGAGGCAACCATAACTCTGATTTTAAAACCAGGGAAAAATCAGGCCAAATGCAAATCATACAGGCCTATATCACTGCTTAACGCTGATTACAAGAGTTTCACCAAAATCTTAGCAGCTAGACTAGGCGCAGTAGCAGGGTGTATTCTGCAGGGTGATCAAAAGGGCTTTAAGGGTAGGCGTATTCACGAACTTACATATGACCTGATTGGAGCAATAGATCTGGCCACATCATACTCTATCCCCCTGGTAGTTATGCCCTTGACGCCACTAAGGCGTTTGATAGAGTCAGCTGGGCTTACCTGTCGGTGATATTAGAAAAATACAATATAGGCAAAAACTTCCGTAGAGCCATTCAGCTGATCTATCAAGGCACATCAGCGAAAGTATTGGTGAATGGCAATCTAACGAAGCCCATTAGAATAACGACGGGGACTAGGCAGGGCTGCCCCTTATCCCCTCTCCTTTTTAACCTCTATATTGAGCCTTTCGCACAGAAGCTTAGAGATGAGGTGAATATCCCTTGTTTTAGGTATGAGGGATGGGAACGAAAGGTGGCTCTTTACGCTGACGACCTTATGGTCTACTCCACAGACCTCTGTGCTACCCTTCCTGTCATTTTACAGCACGCTGAGGAGTTTGGGGAAATTTCCGGGTACGAGGTGAACTTTCAAAAAACAGAGATCATGGCATGGAATCTAGACAAGAGTCACCACTTGATAAAAAAGAGATGAGATACCTGGGGTTAAAGATTGTGCAGGACATTGGGAAAATCCCCGAAGTAAATATGCTAAACATCACTAAGGAATGTACGCGATTGATAAAAAGCTGGGCTCTTCTCCCTTTGACAATATTCGGGAGGGTAAATCTGGTGAAAATGACGATATTACCAAAGATTACATTCCCGTTTAACACAATTCACCTACATATAGGTAAGCCATTGATCGACAAACTGCAACAGGCCATAAACTCTTTCATCTGGGCCTATAAAGGAATAAGAATCTCTTGGAAAAAATTGAGATGAAGAAGGGAGAAAAGGGGGCTATCACTCCCTGACTTGCAATACTATGCATGGGCCTTTCAACTCTCTCACTCCAGAATGCTACTAAAATCTCCAGACTCTTCTGGTATTGGGTGTATGTTCCTAGCCCCATGCTGGAGGGGGCTAATATAGATAAAGATGGCTTTATGTTTAAATTTGGAGACCCAAAATTCTTCAAAAAGATTAAGCTCAAAGTACTACAAGCCATGATCAGAACGTGTGCAAGTATCAGAAAGTTAGCAGGTATCAGCTATTTTTCAAGCCTAGCTCCTCTCTGGGACTCCCCGGGAACACCAGACTGCCTAAAAGACCATTGAGAAGGGCTGGGTTGAGTGTTTGGGGAGACCTTACCCAAGAAGGCATGCTACTACCGTGGTCGACCTTCTGTAGTGCCATGGCAGGGGAAATCTCTAAATTTAAATATATACAATTGAGTAGCTGGGCTCAAACTCAGAAATCCCCAATTGGCATAGGCAGCCTTCTAGAAGATCATTTGGTGGCGAAACCTCCGGGGAGGAAAGAGGTATCTTTCTGGTATTGGAGAATTGAAGAAACAATTGACGGGGACTTTAATATGGCAGAAGACTTGTGGGGTACCTATATGCCGGGAGAACATTGGGAACAACTTTGGCAAGTATCAATGAATACTTTGTTTCATGTGGTTAAGCCGGCCTGGTTTAGGAGAAATCACCTCTTTACTATTCACAGGGCCTATTTAACCCCGTCAAGGCTTTCAAAGATGTCATAAGGGCCTCCAGTGAAATGTAAGAAATGCAACCTGGAAAGAGCGTCGGACATCCACATGTTCCAGCAATGTCCGGCCATCCTTGAATTTTGGGCGAAGGTCGGTAACACCATTTCTACTATTTTAGGGTTGCAAGTCGAGGTAAGCCTCTCTTTGATAATTTTTGGAATTACCGAAAAAATTGCTGGTCCTGCAAGAGCTTTTCTCTTCTTTGCCATACTGCTTGCTAGAAGGGAAATCTGCTGCACGTGGGTTGAATGTCTGCCCCCCACCCACCATGCTTTGTGGCTGGATTCTTTAATCACTACATCCAAGTTAGATCTAAGGAGAAACGCTTCTAAAAAAAAAAAAGAAGGCCCTGTGGAGTTTCTTATTGAGATGGCTAGACAAAGAGGGAGGTCTCCATTGATCCTGTTGCACTCTTTGCCCTATGATTAAACCTCCTTTAATTCTCTCTAGGCTGTGATGGATCGTAACCCCCATTCCAAAAATCCACACCAGCAGCTGCCGGCGTTTAACCGGACCAAATTTTGAGAGTGACTTTTACCCGTTTGGGACAGTACCCTCCTGTGCGCTAGTGTACACGCAGTTGGATAGTTTTGATACCTGGTTCGAGGTATACGGGTACAGGCGTCGGGAGTGGATATTGTGGTCGGAGGTGAATGAGGACATTTTTTTTAAAAAAAGTTATAAATTGTTATAATAATCAACGATTTAATGAAATTGTATCTCCTGTCCTATTTTACCGTTTGGCCACTCATAATGTACTCCGATCCAATGCTTCCCTCTTTATCAGCACCATGGCTGCCATCTTTGCGACAGGTAAATTCGTAAGGTTCAGCTTCACGAAAACCAAAGTGACAAGCCACTTTGTGGCATTACACACCCCCTTTTTGAAACCACATGCTTGTATTGTTACATTCCTCTTGTTACCATAGTCTAGCACTTTATTGGCGCTGTTAACACCTTAACTACTGAGGCTATTCCATCCCAGTGGTGAGGCAATTTTTGACTATTTGGGGTACTTCGCACTTACACCCCATAACTTTTTTTCCACATGAGGTACCCACAGAAAATGTGTGTCCTTTTTTCTGAACATTATGGGGATTCT
This sequence comes from Calotriton arnoldi, assembly GCA_963921515.1. Classification (NCBI taxonomy): domain Eukaryota; kingdom Metazoa; phylum Chordata; class Amphibia; order Caudata; family Salamandridae; genus Calotriton; species Calotriton arnoldi. Next base: position 715,678 of record CAWUFW010009761.1, read on the forward strand.
AAGGGTACCCAGTGTTTGTGCTCAGTATTTGTGCTCCAAGAGGACCCAGTGTCTGCCCCTTTGGAGGGGACAAATGCCAGCATTTGTAAAGCGCACAGCTACCTCCGGAGAGGTGTCCCGGCGCTGGGGGCCGTCGGGAAGATTAAGCAAGCTATTGCCCAGAGTCACATGGTGTGGGCTAACCTGCTGCCGGAGCCGGGGATCGAACCATGAACCCTGTGGTCCGGAGTCAGGCACCCTGGCCGCTGCGCCACACCTCTTCCAAAATTGCCACAATATAGCTACATTTTGGGCTTTTTGGGAAAAATGGGAAAATAGTCTTCCACCAAAAAGTGTCTGTTTTTTTTCCCAAAAACAGCATCAAAGAAGGATTTTTTGTGCTAAATTCACCATATTCGAGCTTCCATTAACATGCAGAGCTGAATCAACAAAACATTTTTTTAAATCACAGTTTTGGCATTTTTCTAAGTGGAAGCTCATTTTTCCTAATTTTGATGCTTTCAATCTACTTGCAAACAGTTGTGAACCCCATGGGTGATCCCAGAAAGCTATAATTGCTGAAGAGTAGACAAAATTCTGAATTCAGCAAGGAGTAATTTGTGTAGATACCTAAAGGTTTTCCCAAAGAAACTAGCTGTTGAAATAAAAAAAACTGAAAATGAGTACGAAAAAACAGCCAGCGTGACAACATTTTCATGTGTAACTTCTTGTCATGATTGCCTATTTCAAAAAGCAGTATACCGTTAAATCCGCTAGACCGTTCTGGTTGTGGGAATAAATATAGGGTTTGTAGGTACCTTAGGTACCCATGCCAACAACTGAGCTGCAACTTACAAAGGTTTTTCATTGTACACCAACTATACAGCAATTCATATGGTAAAATATAAAGTGAACAATGAGTATGAAGAAAACCAATGTATTTTTTAAATGTACACCGGATAGTGAGCAGGGGCTGTACATCTCTGAAATTGTGGATACCCATACTGGCATGTGATTCAGAGGGCATTTTGAAAAATGTCTTCTTTCTTACACACTGTCTTACACTTGGAAAGAAAAATGCTGAGAAATACAATTGGTAATGGCAAATGTTCTACTATTCAGTCTTCCCACGTCTCTGATAAAAATGGTACCCTGCGTGTGTGGTTGGGTCTAATGTCTGCAACACAATACACCACAAAACACAACCTGGAGACATTTCATCAAGCAGAATTCATGCTTTTTTACAATGTGGGTAGCTGCGGCCTTTGGGCCATAGCTCACCCGCCAACCAAGAAAACCTACCATACCCAGACATTTCTGAAAACTAGACACCCTGGGGTATCCAATTTGGTGTGACTTGCATGGTTTTAACAAGGTTTTTTACCCAGAAGACCCTGCAAATCTCAAACTGTGCCTAAAAACACACATTCCTCACGTTTATGTGAGGAAAACTTCTGAAATCTGTGCAATGTGGAGACATCAACATTTTGTTAATGGGGTGAGCTGCAGCATTTGGGCCCATGTTCGGCGGCCACCCAGGGAAACCTACCAAACCCAGACATTTCTAAAAACCAGATCCCCTGGGCCCCCCGGGGGAGTCTAGGTTGGTGTGCCTTGCGTGAATCCCACAAAATTCTCTTACCCATAATGCCCAGCAAACCTCAAACTTTGCCTAAAATCTGAGAAAATGTTGAAGGAGCCACAAAAAGGCACACCATCCTTGTCCACACAAGCAATTGAACAGAGAGACGTGGGGTGCTATAAAGATATAGTTGAATATCTTAAGATGATATATTCACAGTAATGTAATCGAGTTAAGTTCATTTTGCAGTTAAGTACTTTGGATAGTTGTCCTCATGCTATCCATATATCGTGTTGGTGATATTTTTAGCCCAGTTTTGGTACATGGGCAATCTCTTGCTCTATTGATACTTGGGTGGCAGTAAGGCCATCAGACAACAGTAGAAAAATAGGCCCAAAATAAAAGGGGGTAGGAGCAGCTCACCCATGCATCGCATCTTACCCCTCGTCCAGTATGAGCACAACTGTTTTTCTGACCCTCCCTGGAGCACATTGTGGGTAAGCACCACCAACCCCTTTTTATATGGCACATAATAAAATCCCTGCTGTCTAATGAGCTTTCTGCCCCCCCCCCTCCCCGGGAGACATATTGGAGGTAAATACCTCCTTTCAACTCCCTGGGGGGGAAGAATGACTGTTGGAGTCATTTTAGGGTGCGTCCTCGCCCCGATGTCTGGGCGAGCCGCACCCACCACTTTTATTCATTAAAAAATCCCTGGTGTCTAGTGGACATTATGCCCTACAGCGGGGGGCAGATTGAAGGTAAAAAAAAAACATCTGTCTCCCTGGGGGTAGCAATAAGACTTTTAGAGCTGTGGGGAGAGCACTTCCCCATTGTTGGGAGGCGTTCCCTTCCTCCGGCACTACTCCCTGGTGTCTAGTGGGAGTATTCTTGCTTGAGGATCACCCTCCTGCAGCAACCCCTAAGCAGGGATTCACTAGGCAGGGATATCATTGGAAAGGGGAGATTCTTCCCTTCACAACGATACCGCCCCCATGCTGATCGGTGCTTAGGAAGCTGAGATATGCCCGAGCACCAATTCAGTGAAAGTGAAATGAGCCAAGCTCTTCCTCAGCAGCCCGAACTCTAAAATCAAAAAAGGAAACCCCCCTGGTGTGAGCACCAGAGGGTCCCTTGAAACACTCTCCAGCGTTGGCCAATGGGTGACAGACACACTGGGAAGGACTGCAGGAGTCGGCTACTTAAAAGGTTAACATTACCCAAATTGCCAAATTGGTGAGGTTTATTTTATTCCCTAGAGTTGGGATCCCCAAGGTTCAAGGTTGGACCCGAGGAATGGGCTGCATGCCCCCCTCTTTTATTTCTAAATTCGACCCACGGACTGGGGTCCCAGGGCAAGGACTAACTAGGCGAGGGGGGCTCCTCTGAAACCCAATTTAGAAAAATAGAGCATTCTGATTGGCACATGGGGATTTTTTTCCCTTGGGCAAATTAGCTCCCACAGGAGCTTTCCACACGCTTCTGCGAGAGCGAGCGCTCCGATTGGCTGCCTGCAACATGAAGAAAAATGTTGCAGGCAGCCATTACAGGACTCAGGGACTTAGTCTCCTGTCCTGAGAGTTATTTAAAGTAAATATAAGGAGCAGGGTAGGGATACGCCTGTCAGCGTTTATTAATTATTAAATCAAACCCCCCCCAGGTGAGCCAGGGCCCGGGGGTCCTGTTATTTATATTTTTGCAGAGGAAGCATGAGTGGAGCCCCCCTCCCCTAGTTAGTCCTTGCCCTAGGAACCCCGTCCCTGGGGCAAATTTAGAAATGAAAGAGAGAGGGGTATGCATCCCACTCAACCTTGATCCTCGGGGATCCCAACCCCAGTGACTGATCTGTTTAAAGAAGGGAAGGGAGCGCGCAGCCTCCCTCCTGAGCCTCTTTTGGGCCCCGGGGACCACATCCACCAGGCCAAATTACAATTAGAAGGACCCCATCCCCCAGGGCATGGTAATCTACAGTGTCATAGGGAGCCCACCCCCGGGACATTGCAGTTCTCTGCCCGGGAGGGTGCTCTGCAGGGAACTCCACTTTGCTCCCGCTTGGCAGGAGCAGTTTAATAATGTTGCTCCCCCCGGGCAGGAGCAAATGAAAGGTGTCGGCTCCCACCATCACCTGGTATGGTGCTGGCTGGGGAATCAGCTGGGGCCGTGGGGGTCCTGTGGCCCCCGTGGCAGCCAAACATAATGTTATGTGGGTGCCCAGGTGGGCACTGGGGCACCAACCATTGGGACAATTGGCTTCAGGGGATAGGGTCCCCAGGGTCCTTGCTGGCTCGAGTAGTGGGACAGCATGACCCTCTCCCCTTACTTTAAAAAAAAGGACCCAGGGAATGGGGTTCCCGGGGTCCCTAGCGGCTTGGGAAAGGGGGCTGCGTGCCCCCTTACCTTATTAAAAAAACATGCCCCGGGGATGGGGTTCCCTGGACATGCAAAGGCTTGGGGAGGGGGGCTGCACACCCCACTCCCCTTATAAAAATAATGTATGGGTGTCCCAGGTGCTAATTATAAGTGGTGAATTTCTGTCTTTATAAAGTTAGAACATTACATTGCCACTGACATTTTCATCTAACTATAACGTCACTTAACCTCTGTTTTTTCAGTTATTTTTTTCCTGCTGTGCTTGTGCGCCCTTTAAAGTGGATTTACTTCTGCTGCTTTTTAAGACCCAGCTCCCACAACAGAAAATTTCCCTTTGTCCTCTCTGTGATGGTCTCCTTGAGTAACTGAGAAGCTGGATAAGTTGAGATAAGTGACAAAGTTATTTTGTATGTGCTGGGGATTTTATCTATTCAAGAGCAGGATGCAGGAGCAGGATTACAGTTTTCAGCAACAGGTCTATTTTAGTACACCTTTTCTGCATTACACAGGAATATATTGGAAGATATACAGCAATGTTAGACTCTGCTTGGAGACTTTAGAAAACAAATGAAATGAAGTTGCCTCCTTTAAAACAAGTAGCAAAGACAAAGGGCTCAATAATTTGAATACAAAACTGGGGACGGCTAAAAATGCTTCCAGGCTTTCTAAGGATGCTGTGAAATCCACTATTACTACAATTACCCTTGATCCAGCGCGACTAATATAAATTCTTCTCTTTTGGACATAACCTCCAGGTAAAGATCACTCACAAACAGCTATACCATGTGACGGTGGGGCCCATAGCACCGCATAACCATACACTCCCTCAATCGTTCCCTGGGTCACATCCACTTTTACCAAAGAGAAGAACTAAATTGCTGGAGGAACGGGATACCTTATTAAAATTAAACAGGATATTCTCTTAAACATCATACATAATCAGTTTTAATCCTGTTGGTTCTAAGACATCAAGGTATTCCGCTCTTTGGTCGATGGACCAACTAGTAGAATAAGTTGATGGTGATTAAGACCAGCTCAATCACATTCAAAACCTATTAAAACATTACACTTATTATTGAGCTAAAGAACCACAGACTCGTAGTTTTAATTATAATAAAGTTTATCTACTTTCTTTAAATGCATGAATAAGATTCAAATTTATTAATCGTTTTAATACATTTCAACACCATTATAAGAAATAACCTTTAGAAAGAATTTTATGCATACCCCTTTTAGATGAGGAATAAAAGTTGACCAAAGCAGATAAATAGTAGATCACAGCATGGAATTCCCAAAACTGACTGCCTCTCCCGCTAAACAGGCCTCCTCGACGGACCTCCTATACAGGTTTTCCGCATCGATCTCGTTCCTTCCCAGTCAAGTTTAAAGTTTAAAATGAATGTTTCTATTAAGAAAATGTCCTATAGAAAATAGCAGCAATTTCTCCAGCATCAACGTTCAGTGCTCAAAAATTATGCATGAATAGCGCTCCTCCAACTTAAGAGTAGGTCCTCTTATACCCTACTACTAGCTTACTAAACATAAAGTTGCAATCTTTGGAGGCGAGAATCACGCTAATTGGTCCATTGGAGGGGTGGCAAGAATCACCTCATTGCCCTCCTTGTTCAAACCGGTTCTGAAATTGTTTATGATTTTATCCTTTCACACGACCTTTGGGTAATAGCAGTCCGATTGACAGTTCATTTAATGTTTCTCTTTTTCGCTACTCATTTTAAACAGTCCATTGTTAATTCACTGATGCTCATCCCCTGTTCTCACGGATTCATGCTGAGTCTTTCTTGGCATTCACCTCGTGTCAGGTCAGCCTGACCTTGACACTTCTCACTCTGGGCTCGACTTGTACCCACGTGATATGTTTCTGCGGCTTTCTTCCGTTTAGAAGCCATCTTTGCATCTGCGCATTGAGCCCATCTGCCTCGGCAGCCATTTTTACAGCACGGCCTAACAGGCCCGAACGAACTATCATGAAAACAAACACAATCATAATTAAAATAGAGAAAATAAGCCTTTCTGTTTCCCACCCGTCATTCTAAGTACCCCAATTAGGTGTTACCTAGCAAAAGCGACATTTAAAGCCATGTTTACTTACCATCCGCATTCTTTTGACACAATACAATTTTGCTACATAATACAAATCATGCAATTTACTCTAATTAGTACGCAAATCACTATATTAGTATTATTTCACTTTTACAATTGTAAATAGGTTAACTTTGCACATAAATTGCGGTTACCACTTATATAAATGTTTACCAAATAAAATGTAAAATGTTGATTAGTTGATCAAACAATTAGCAACATTAATTTATTAGCATGAATATTAGGGGGTTCCAACATTTTTTATTTACCTCGCTCCATCACCCTCATACAGAAACAAGAAATGGTTAAAGGCAAGATTGCTTGTGAGAAAGTCCTTCTGAAGTGTAAACACGCAGAGATGCACAATTTATACCTAAAACTGACAGAAATTGTGCCTATGAGGTTACTTTGAACACAAATGGAGACCCGATTCAACACTAGCACTACCTAAATTGATATGACCGAAAGTCTTCATTTGTTAGAATGAGCAACAAAATCTGGCACAAAGATAACTCTCGGACAAGATCTAATCCATACTCCATCTGAAGAGCTTTAATACACAGTAAAGGAGGCCTGCAGTACCTTCACTGTAAGGCCCAAATGTGCAGTCATCCTGTCAGGTAAACAACAATAACAATAACTAAGGCAAACAGTTGGGGGTCAATAAGTGGATATGGCACTACTATCGAGAAGAATATAGACGCAGTGGATCATAAGAAACCGGGCATGAGAAAAAGGTTTACTGAAAAAATTGCATTTGTCCGGAAATTAATACACCCATTTCTCAGGCACCATCTTATGGTCAGCAATGTCAACAATAACTCAAGATATAGAAGTAGAACTAGAAGGGGTCGAATCACTAAATAATCCCACTCCTACAATACAGATAATTAAATCTATGCTTAAGCAATTGTCATAAGTCATCAAAGAATTAAAAAAACCACCAAACTTGAGGTTATTGAGAGAAACTTTCAAAGTCTACATGTAAGATGTGAAGAGATAGAAACAAGAGTTTCAACAATAGAAGATACGTTGACTTTCCAATAAAATACTATACTTCATCTCCAAAAGGAGATGAACGTCAGAAAACCTAAGATAGAAGACCTAGAAATTTGAGCATGGAGATCAAATCTGAGATTTGTCGGGATACCATAGAACTATGAAGACACGCTAGATAGAGCTCCAGGCGGATCTCACTGTCACAAGAGCACATAGAGTTCCCTTTGACAAACCGAAAGATGGTGACAAACCGCAAACCATAGTGGCATATTTTTAAGACTAGAGGATAAGAGAAAATTCTGAACAGGGCAATTCAGATGAAAATGTATAATGCAGATGATTTTTATTTAAGATTTTCCCTGATGTATCCTTCGAGACTTCTAGGCGACGTTGAGAGTTTAAACAGCTGGCAGAAAAATTCTGTGCACATGGCACACATACGCAGATCATACATCCAGCCAAGCTGAAAATTCTTTGTTCCGGATAATTTCACATTTTTTCTGAATTATCTGAAGCAGAAAATCTCTTGTTCACTATTCAAGACTTAAGAGAAAATTGATCACAAATGTAAACAGTAGAGAAATAAAGCTTTAGGGAAGCCAAGGGTGCAAAACAATCCAATCGCACTAAACAATGTACACCATAGCTGAGCTTAGTTTTCAGGAGCTAGGCTTATACAAGAGGGGGGAGGCAAGCAGTGGGAGGCGCACAAAGGGGGGGCGTAAGCACATCCAAGAGAAGGGAGAAACTTAGGAGTATTTCACGAGGCAGGGTGGGGGGGAAGACAACACACAGAGGATGGGAAAGGAAGGGTAGTGTGAGGCTTTAGGCAATAGGGCACTACAGATACAGAACACATTGATGGTAGAAGAAAAGGAGGCACATTTGGAAAAAAAAGAAAAGATCCACTTTTTATAAGATAATTTTTGGATATAGTCAGATTGATAGGCAGGAAGTCGCCATTAGATTGTGCCTGTGTAAGAAGGAGCTGGGAAAGCCAAACAGTGGGTTTCACAGACAGTGCAATTGGGTAAAACAGTAAGCATAAAAGGAATGCCTTACTGGCCTGGCAGAATCGGTTTTACCCCACAATAATTAAATTACAAGTAACTCATCTTGCTAAGGGGAAGGAAAAAGAAACGTTTTTATAGCATTGAGTTGACATATTGTACTCTTTGTCTGCTACCACAGCAAATAGGGATGTTGAAATATTAATCAGTACAAACATTCAAATCCAGTGTGGGAATCCTATTGCAGATAAAGAAGGGTTTTGCCTAGTTCTCCTTATTAATATTGAAAAGCAGAGCTATAATATTCCAATTATGAGTGGGGTTTCAACTTTCTACCTAATCTCTTATCGGATTCTTCAAATCCCAACAGGGTCCAAGAGAAAAAAATAGGAAAAATATTTAATGATCTTTATTCGCATATGGGGTTGAGATTTATGGAGAAATAAAAGCCTACACAGTAGAATATACATGTGTTTCTCTAAACAATTCAAAACGGCATGACGAATAGACTTAATTAGTGCCCGCTTCACCCCATCTAGGAAAAAAGGGCTATGGTCAGTTATTCACCACAGTTTTTTAGATCACTTGGCAGTAACCCTAGAATTCTTAACCCAACCAAAATGCACAGATAGGTGATGAATAAAACCCGTCTTCTATCAGGGGAAAATGTCCAAAAAAATCCAAGTGGAAATGAACCACTATTTTCTATACAATATCACATTTCCTGATAAGTTGATAAATTGGGAAGCCTTCAAGGCCACGATTAAGGGGGTTTCTTTATCGCTATCAGCATGCAGGAAAGAAAAGATTAAGAAACCTTAAAAGTCATACAGATGGAAGTAAATAAAACTTTTACAGCTCTCTTTACAGATAAATCAGAGGAAGTATTATAAAAGTAGTCCACTCTAAAGGAAGAATCAAGAGACTTTTTTTTCAGAAGTAATTAGTGAACAATCAAACTTTCAAAAGACACTGAGAGAAGAAACAGTATGAGGGCTATGTGAAAGAAAGTAAATACTGAAAATAGTGCCCTGACAAGAGAGACCTTAAAACTGAACCATGGAAACCGAGTGAGTATCATGAACTCTGGGGACTTACCAGAAGTCTTTGTTCTGAGGAAGTACCATGAATACACTGAGGTGTGCTCCAACTCTCCAAAAAGGCATGCCAGACCAACACAAACTCAATGTGAATCACAAACACTCAAGGGGAAAGTGGAATGGGACAAGAGAGAGAGATAGCTGGTGTAAGGCTTTCTTCACATCAGCCAGATTTCAGTAAGTGCAACTTATATATTCCGTTCTTCAAAAGAATCAGGTTTATTTTGACTACTATCATAAGCTAAATTCTAATATCACTTTCTTTTACAGCAAACTAATACCTAGTTTACAAACACCTCTTTTCTCAGCTACATTCCATACATTTCTTATAATGTGTAAGTGTACCTATAAACCCAAAAATATCATAGTGATTACTTTTTATGCTGATATCCTCTAGAGAGAATTAAAAAACTGTGTGTTTAAGAACTCACACTACTTCTAATGTTCTCTAGATAAATAAATGTCACAGTATCATAGGAGGTAAGTAAACAGCACGCACTGTACAGTAGTTCACAAAATATGCAGAAAGTTCCGTTTTTGACTTCTTATAAAATGATTCCTGGTTCAGCAATGTTCATTTTGTATGGTGAATACAGTCATAATCCTTGCAAGAGATTAGTAAAGTTCAGAAAAAGGCAGTCATGGGTGAACGGACATACACCTACCTATCAGAGACCCAAGACCAATAATAGTGGCAAGAGAAGAAGACATCCTAGCCAACATGAAGTGTGGCTCTAAACCCTCCAGGGTTTCCAAGACTCAACCGACAAGTTTGGGAAGTGATTTGATGCACTTTGCCTTCTCCTTTCATACTGATGATTCAAGGTGGCTGCTACCACGAAATCTCGTGCGATGAGATTACCAAGTCTTGCGATATTTTGTTTTAGTTTCACTTTCACCTTGTGGCATCCCTGTCCACAGTGACTGCCTTCTTCGAAGAGGCATCATTGAAACAAAATCCTGCAATACAAGTGTGTTAAGGAATTTTGCAGTAGGATTCCATTTCTTTTTATTACCGCCTGTGGGCCCACCTCTGTATTCCTCTTTAACCTTATCTGCAATCATGATAGTGGGAAAGAAAAGGGATCCACAGTTTTCCAAAAGAAGGAGGGGAACAAACAGTTTCCACTAAGAGATCATATGAGCATAATAATATGACATCTGCTAAGTCGAATCTTGTATTAAAACGATGTCAAGTGTGAAATGTGATGTAACTTGTTGTCAGTTAATAAAGAGATATATTAAAAAAACATTCAAAAGACACGTCTTTGAAGAAGGAGAAACAAATTGGACGATTATCAGCCTGGGCCGCTAAAGGAGAAGAAAATAAAAATTTAATAAATCATATTATAGATCTCAGTTGCGGTCAGCCACCTGAGGATAATAAAAGAAATATTTTTAGAACAGTATACATTTCTTAATCAAGAGTAAAAGAGTAATCAGTATTCCAGAGAAATAGAAATCAGAAAATTTCTTGATGAAATAAATCTACCCCCAATGACAGAGGCTTAGATAATGTTAACTAATCAAAGAAACAGAAAAAGAAGCAGAAGAAACAACTAAACAACTGCCTAACTGCAAAGAACTGAGAAAAGATGGCTTTGGAGCCAGATTTTTTAAAACGTTTGCACCCTTTTTAGTCAAACACCTCTAGGAACTGCTGTACTTGGCATTAAAAAATGCCCCACCCTTCTCTTTCTTCAGAAAGGAGTCATAATAAACTCTAAAACAATGTAAACATGAAACAGAACCCTCATCACATAGGCCTTTCACATTATTAAATACGGACCATAACATTTATAACAAGGTCTCCACCAATCGGATTAACAATATTATTCCCTTCCTTATACACAACAATCAAAATGGATTTATCAAAGGCCATAATTTAACAGCAAATGGAGAGTATATGGCCAGTTTATTGTTTTACCCATAGCAGATAATATTCCTTCAGCAATCCTTCTGCTAGACGCTGAGAAAGCATTCGACCTGTTAAACTGGTAATTCCTATTTCAAATACTAGAGAAATTAAAATTTTCGGAAGAGCTCTCCAGGTCAATTGCTTCACTCTATCAGGGAACTTCATCTGAGGTGGTTATCAATAATCACTAGACAGGTATAATTTATCCAAGTCATGGGACGCTTCAAGACTGTTTTCTTTCTCCAGTCCTTTAGGCCGTTTTTATAGAGGCACTAGCCCAATATATCTGAGCGTATCATAAGATTCAAGGTACTTTTTAGAAGCTACAAAAATAAAATTATACACAGATGACATAGCCCTATGTCTGCTGCCAGCTAATGAGAACTTAAATAATAATACCTTAGAAGTTATAAAGAGATACACATACGTAGGAAGTTATAAGACAAATGAATCCCTGGATATTCTACCCATCAGTTTGAGAAGGAATTAAAATAAAAATAAAAATCCTAAACGCTATTTAGAAATATACTTTTCTGAGAATCAGGAAGACATGTTTCTCAATAATTATGGACCTTTGATTTAAAAAGACTGGAAAACTTTACCATTGCTAATAATTCCCCTGACCAAAATGACCATACTTCCTTTATTTTAATGTTTTTCATATCCAGATCTTGATAATTACTGTATTTTTTTTTTTTTTTATAATTTTATTTTCATTTTCATAATACAAAAACATCATGCATTTCAGCAGTATACCTTGTACCTTCCATAGCCAAAATAAAGTGCACACCCCATACAGGTTAGAAATGTCAACTTACAAGTACCCCAACTCTGCAATGCCACCATAGAAACCATGCCATACCCTTAAGCATTTCCCGCACACCTCCATTATTATGGGTAACATATCCATTGAGAAGTATACTGGGTAAATCACAGTTGTGCCCACAGCTTCCGACTAATACAGATTTCTTAACCCACCCCGGTCCGATCAGTCTCATTCGATGATACTATATCTGCTTCCACACCCATCATATACTGACGGTACGGGCCCCAGATATCCTTCGGAGCACAGCGTACCGGCATCAAAGCATTATAGTTGTCTGATTGTATTGAGCAATAGGCTAAATCTGTCTCCCATTCCTGAATAGTGGGGAGGGGACCTCTCATCCATCTCATTGCCACTCGCCTTTTCGCCAGCAAGAGGCCAAGGGCAGCTAGCTTACGCACTCCCTTCGGTACTTGTTGAACAAACCCCAATAACGCAACCAGTGGCGTCTCCGGCAACACACAATCTAACATTTTAGAGAGGATCCCGAAGACTGCACCCCAGAAAGCACGAACCCCCGGGCAATCCCAAGCCAAGTGTGTAAAATTAGCATTTGTTGCAGCACATCTCACGCAGGTGTCATCCTCCCGTAGCCCATATCTATAGAGCCGTGCAGGCGTATAGTATGTTCTGTGTATGTATTTAAAATGTAGCAAACGATGCCTGCCATTCAAGGAGACGGACTTAACTGAGGCGAAGCACCAGGTCCACTGAGCATCAGTAATTACAATACCTAATTCCTCCTCCCAATCTAACTGAAATTTTTGTTTGTTCTGGGAACGAGGGCCTTGAAATAGAGAATACAGCATAGTTATCCCGCGTTGCGGGGATTGCGACTGTAACAGGTACGTAAGTGCTGGCAGCTCCTCCGGTACTCCCATGTCGACACCCAGCAAATCACGGAGGGCACTGCGCAATCTGTGATAATTAAATGCGTCTAGCGCCGTCACTCCCTGCATCCGTTCAGTCACCTGCGCCCAAGTTTTTACGACCCCTTCCGCAAAGAGATCCCCCATACAATGAATCTTTAACTTCCCCAGGGTGTTCATTATCGTTTTATCCTCTTTATGTGGCAGCCAATCACACCACCCGATCGGGAGCGTAGGAGAGTAAATCAATGTTAACTGATGCCTACGAGCTATTTTAGTAAACTGGTGACCGGTGCAGTTGACTGGATCTATAGTACGTAAGGAGATCCGCGCCGCCCCTGTCAGCAGGCGGGGCAAGGCAGCAGGTAATACCATGTTGTGTTCGTGAATGTGATGAGGTGTATACATGGGGTCATGCAGCCATACATGTGCATGCACTGCCTGAGCTGCCCTGTAATATCGTTCCATGTCTGGGGCATTTAATCCCCCCTCCGAATAAGGTTTTGTTAGAGCTTCCCACTTTACCCGCGGCTGCTTCCCAGCCCAGACCAAGCGGCTCAGCAATGTGCGCAGAGTATTAAAAAAGGGCTGTGGCAAACCTATAGGTATGTTGACGAACAGAAACAAAAAACGGGGCAACACCACCATCTTAGTCAGTGCCATACGCCCTACCAATGATAGTGGTAACTTTATCCATTTTTCTACCGCATCCGACAATTTCTGTACCGCACACCCATAGTTTTCAGACAGTATCACCTCGGCATCTGTATGTATCTTAATGCCCAGGTACCTCACCGGGTCTGCAGTCCACTCTAGTGGGTAAGGCGACTGCACCGGTACAGTAGCAGGGGTCAACGGAAAAATCAAGGATTTACCCCAATTGATAACAAGCCCCGAGTGCTTGCCAAAGCGCTCCACCTCCTGCAGCAGCGGGGTTAGATTTTGTTGTGGATTCCGAATATACAACAAAGTGTCATCCGCATAGGCGGCAATAGTAATATTATAATTTGGGGAACGTATACCCCTGTATGCGTGATATTCCTGCATAGCGCACATTAAGGGCTCTGCCACCAGGGCGTATAGCAGGGGGGAGAGGGGGCACCCTTGTCTCGTGCCCCTAGAGATGCCTATTTTCCGTGACGTCAGACCATCAATCCTCACCTTAGCTATGGGGTCGGTATAGAGCACTTTTATTAAATGTAGGAAGATATCCCCCACTCCCATTTTACGCAGGACAGCATACAGAAACCTCCATTCGACTGAATCGAACGCCTTTTCAATATCAATAAACAGGGCCGCAGCCTCTGTCTGTGGATGTACTCGCGCTATAGTTCCAAACAATGTCCGAAGATTACTGGACAATGACCTACCCGGGACGAACCCCGTTTGTTCCGGTCCAATCAGTCGGGGCAGCAGGGGGGCTAGCCTATTCGCCAACACCTTCGCGAACAGTTTCGTGTCGGTGTTCAGGAGGGAAAGCGGTCTGTACGAGGAACATTCTGCCGGGGGCTTCCCCGGCTTAAGTAATAAGACTGATAGCCTCCCGCATTGATGGGGGCATTATCCCCGTGCTTACCATCTCTTCGAAGAGATTGACCAGGTGAGGGAGCAACCTATCGATATAAGCCTTATAAAAAGCCACCGTCAGGCCATCCGCCCCCGGGGCCTTCTCACTAGGCATATCCTTCAACGCCGCTGTAATTTCAGTAGGCCGGAGTGGACCAATAAGCCTCTCCCTATCACTATTGGCCAACCACGTCATAGTTATGTGAGCGAGATAGTCATCGTCAGACTCCTGAGTCGCTGCATCCCTGGAGGTGTATAGCCCAGAATAGTATTCTGCGAAAGCATCCAGTATGGGGTGCCATCCACCAGTGCCCGCTCTGCATTATATACCTGCGCTATAGAAGTATTTTCTCTGGAAGGCCTAACAGTCGCTGCCAGTGTAGCGCTAGGCCGGTCCCCTTCAGAATAGGATCGGGCTACTGCATACTTCCCCAGGTGTCTGACCTCCTCTTCCGCCAACCCCTGATATTCACTAATTTTGGCACGAATCTGTGCTAGTACTTGAGGGTCCCCCGTGTCCTGCAGGGCGGCCTCCAAGGTACGGAGAGAGTGTCCTCGACTTTAGAGATTTGTTTGCGTAGTGATTTGAGTACCCCCGCATGTTTGGAGATAGTTACCCCTCGTATGTAAATTTTAAAAGTTTCCCACACTACACCCATAGTGGGAACACTTCCCAGATTTGTGCTAAAGAATTCATCTATCGCCTCGCCTAATTCCGCGCGGAACACTGCGTCCATTAAAGAATACTGCGGGAACCGCCATGTATGTCTGGGGGATCCAACCATAGGGAGTTCCAGGCCAATACTAACTGGGGAGTGGTCCGATAGCGTCCTGGCCAAGTGCTGACATTCTCTAATGGAAGGGATCAATGATAAGGAGGCAAACCAATAGTCGATTCTGGTATGAGTGTCGTGCGCCGCCGAGTAATGGGTATATCCCCTGCCCTGGGGGTCCAACTGGCGCCAGACGTCCCTAAGCCCCTCAACACCAACAATATGCGCCACTGCACTAGCAGCACGTGAAAGGGGTCGTGGCGGGCCCTTTGACCTATCCAAATTGGTGTCTTGAATGCAATTAAAGTCCCCACCCCACAGAATTGGTAAGTGTGAGTGTTTCATGATCTTAACATGTAAGGAGTGATAAAATTGTGGGTCATCATAATTCGGCCCATAGACCCCTACCAAGAGTAAACTGAAATGATCTTTGCGACAACGCGCCAGCACAAAACGGCCCCCTGGATCAACATCAACCGCTTGTATATGTATACCTGAATTCCTACGTACCCAAATTAGCACCCCCTGGCATGTGTCGTGAACCCAGCTGCAATACACTGGCCTTTCATGCGTCTTTGGGATAACAGGCCAGTCTGCGGGGAGAGGTGGGTCTCCTGCAGGATAGCCACATCTGTGTCATGTCGAAGCAAATAAGCCACCACTTTGCGTAGCTTCCTTTGGTCATTGAGACCTCTGACATTCCAGGTTAGGAAGCGGACCATGACTGGACTACCCCTGGCATTGGTCATGAGCTAGGTCGTCTATGGGGGCTGACGTGTGTAGATGGTGTGCCTGAATCCTTCCCTAGGTTTATGGTATCTTTGTGAAAGCATTTTTCTAGACTGAAATGCAACACTAAACATTCCCCCCCCGCCCTCCCACACCATATCTAACAACTTGAATATGGCAACCTCCGTCCCCTCCCACCCCTCCCCACACCCTCCCCATTTTTACTGCCTGCCAACCGGGCAGGAACCCCAAATTCAAAACCCATGTGGAACACACCCTGGGGCAATGGCCGAAAGGCCCTCAATCGCAAGTGAGGGGCCGACATTGCCCAAGTAATATCGTGCCATCAAGACTTATCTTCAGACTGAGCAGTGGTAGTGCATATCATACTGGAGACACATAGACATATCAAAAGAACTGACCCCGTGGGCCCACAGCCGAAAGGAAGGAACAACTATTAACATGCCATTATGAACGAAGTGCAACATACAAGTTATGACGGTGGTGAGGACAATAACTCCGCACGCAACTCAGTGTCTTTATCCATGTCAGCCGGTGAAACACCGCCTTCCGCCTGCTCCGGCGGAGGCCTATTCGCTCTCTCAGCGCTGTACTTTTTGAGTTCCTTCTGCAGCACACTCGGATCTGCATAGAATTTGGCTTTACCATCAAAGTTCACCTTCAGGCGTGCCGGATATAACATCGCATAGTCCAGCTGTAATTCTCGCAACTTTCGTTTCACCGGACCAAACTTCTTACGAGCCTCCTGGACTAACTGAGTAAAATCTGGAAAAAGGGACAACACTGAACCTTCATATTGGAGAGTTTTCAGCTCTCTGGCACGGCTCAATGCAGCATCCCTGTCCCGGTAATTCAGTAGACGAATTATCACCGGGCGCGGAGGCGCGCCCGGCGGAGGTCGCGGTCCGAGCGAGCGGTGTGCACGCTCAACTATAAAGACGTCTGAGAATGTATCGCGTCCCATGAGCTGCAACAAAAGCTTCTCCATAAAGGATTCCATGGGGCCAGTGGAGGTTGTCTCAGCAAGACCCAAAAGGCGAACATTATTACGCCTTGAGCGCGCCTCCAGGTCTTCGGCCTTGTCTCTCATCGCCGATAGAAGCTTCTCCACCTGTTTTTGTGCTGTCCCCATCCCCGTCTGGGTATCCTCGGCATCTGAGATTCTGCGCTCCGCCAAGTCGATGCGCTCCTCATGTTTATCCACCCTTTCCGCCATCCTGTCCAGGCGGTATGTGAGGGAGTCCATTTTAGCGTCAATGGAGGTAAGACCACGCTGCATCGCCCCCAGGATTTGTCTGATATCTCCATCAGGGTCATTGTGGTCAGCAGCGCGGTCAGCCATCCCCGCATCGGAATCCTCCTCCCTGTGCCTGGAAGATTTACGCTGGTCAAAGTGGAGCTTGGACTGTGTTTTGTCCGTTTTCCCCATGGCCCCCGCCGCCTGAAGCAGTATGCGACGCTCTCTGGGGGCACCAATATACCTCAAGCCCCAATGTCAATGACACCTACACTCCTTTATGACTGTTGCTGAATCTGGCAATCGTCCTGGGGAGATCTCCAATGCACCATGCAAGTGCCAGATTATTTGCACAATGCACGCGTTCAGAGGAGAGACCAGTCCTTTCCGCCGACACAAACTCAAGCGGCACACTGCATCCAGGCGCCACAGGCACACTCAGCCCTGCGTTTCAGTGACGCCACGCGCCGCTGCCATAAAATATGCCTACGGTGCAGGAGGGTACCCTTGTGTCGCCCCAGTCAGTCGTATCCTGCCAAACTGCCCGCTCACAACGGGACCGCGCTCTACCGGTCTCCCGGCGCGCAGGCAGTCCGCTTCGGCCCCACCACGCACTCCGTGCGGTCCGCTCGAGACAGGCTGAGGGCAGGCCAGGTAGGGGCTCCGATATCTTCGCGGGAGCTTCCCCGCACGCAGATCCTGGCGGCGCCACGGGCCGCGCCGCAGCGGTGCCCAACTCACTCGTCCACCTCCGCCGCACCAGACTCACCGGGCCGGGTCAGCAACACCGGTTAGTCCCACTTCGCTGCCCGGGGGTCCGTCCGATCCGCCAGGGACATCAAAGGCAGCGGCGACGTGCTGCAATCGAAGCTTGGCCCAATCAGCCGCAGGCACCCTCACACGCCACGAGGCGCTCCAGGCAGTCGCGGTCTCGCGCAGGTAGGCCCAATATCTCAGTACGGCCAAACTCTGAGCACGCCGCACGCTGCTGTTTCATACCTCGGACGGAGGTGCACCACCAGTTACTCTGCCGCTATCACACAGGATTAAGCCATCTGCTGTCTCGATGGCGCCAAATAATGAAGGATGTTACGGGCGGCTGCCGGAGCTCTCTTAGGCTGCGGCCATCTTAGAGCCAGGCAAGCCACGCCCCCCCCCAGATCTTGATAATTAGATGGAAACTTCTTCAACAAAATTGATAAGGTAATAACATCTTTTATATGCCATAGTAAGCGCCCACAACTAAAACTTACAATTTTACAATTAGCAAAAGATGACAGAGGACTGGACCAGCCTGATTTTCATTTATACTTTTTGGCATCATATGCACTTGAGATGCATCACCTATCTATGTCTAGGTCCTACTTTGACAACACTTTAATAACCATAATGGTAAGAACAGATGGAATTAGCACAATACCATGTGGCATCACAATTCCCAAAAACCCAAACAGTAAGGTATAAGAGCCTAATATACATCTGGCGAATGAGACAGAAATTATTTTCTCAATTTAAAATTCTGATGATCCATGCTGAAACCACCTTAATATGCTGTAAAGATATCTATCTGACGGGACGGCAGAGGGGCGTGACCAAGAGGGGACGCGCTTAACGGAGGATTCCAGCGGGGATTAGCAGCACTTGAGGTCCTGCTGCTTCCCCATTGCCGTGAGGGCAACGGCCATCGCTACTATTGCCACAGACACCATCATTTTCCTGCCGTGAGGGGAACGGCTTTACTGGCTCCTCGGGACTGGGACTTCAATTCCCAGAGTCCTTTGCTTCGCCACCTGTCCTGACGCGGCAGAGCGCTCTTGGAGGCACCATTTAAACAGCGCCAGCTCCCCGCAGCGCGGGACGCGCGCGGGCCAAGGGCGGGCCCGTCCTTGCCCGTCATTGCCAGGAAGAGGCAGGGCAGGGCCACCTTCCTTTCAATTACGATTAAGGTCCTCCATACAGGTACTGTTGTCCCTTTCCTGTGCTATCAAAACTCTACTTGGTTGGCAGTAAAGGTGCTGTTTTGTTATTTGATAATCCCCAATGTACTTTGTCTTGATGGATAATGTGTGATCAATCCGTCACACTCTAAACGTGTCTCTGCAAGAGATATCGGACTAAAGACTCTGTCCTATTTGCCCGGATTTTGCACTGCACTTTGCACCATTTTATTGCTGAACTGTTTTTATTGATGCTGCTAATTAGTTTATAATGCACATAGCACTTTTTTGAGGAACATAATCAAGGCTCTGAGGAATCTTTGATCAGTGTCCTGTTCACTGTATTTTGCACATTGTATTTTGCACACTGCTTCAAGTAACTGGTCAATATTTTTAGATTTGTATTTTATTTGGGCCTGGTGTATTCTCTAAAAGTGTGTCCACAGGCTGTTGATAATGAGCAAGCGGAAAGCAAATACGGGGAAAAATGTGGTCGGCACTTTAGACGCCTTCATTCTGAGGGCTGAATCCGCCCTCATTCACAAAATACAATTGACAGAACGAAGGTTCTCTTGACCCACACTCCTCGTTAGGTAGACTCTCCCTAACCCCTACACTCCCCGATTCCTTGCCGGCACTGAATCATGATGCCTCCCCAGCCAGGTTGAGCTCGCCTTTATCTGCACCCCCAGTTATAATGATAAACTCTGGCTCCTGCTCCTCTAAGGAGCATGAACCTACCCCCGTGCAATTTAAGGCGACTACCAGAGGGCAAAAAGCTAAGCTTAAATTAGATCGTAACAATGAATCTTTCTCTACAAAATGAAAGGGCCAAGGGTGTACAAAATTTTTAAAAAACGTACAGGGAATCCCAGGAGGGTTAGTATCAGTTGTCCCCCCACAAGTGGTGCTAATGAGGGTAATTTTACTTCTATGATCCAGACTGTGCCAGGGCAATTACTTGATAGCACTATGGAGGGGAACTTTTGGAGCAGGCTAGAAACCATGTTATCTACCTTATTAGATCCGATGTTCCAAAAAATAAGTGTGATAGAAGCTAGGTTGGCCAAACTAGAGGGGTCTATTGGCTGTAACCCTCCAGCTGGGCCGACAGCTAGCCCACCCGCAAACATAGATGACACAGCCACGAGGGGCAAAAAAGCTGTGTGGGAAGGAACAGGGGGTGGGCCCACTGTAAGGATTGCAGTGAATGGAGAGGCACAAGATAAAAATAGTTTTATTAGTACCAGGCCCAGAAGTCTAGATACTCTGGTTACTACATGCTAGCACCCTAGCAGAGCAGGATCACGTATGGAAAGGGGGTCAGAGGGTAGGGACCACCAGCCACTGAGTCTTCCGACTATAGATCTTCCACCAGAATCTACCCCATATGTAGTGGTGTTGGGGAATGTACCTCCTCTCCCCAATGGGGTAGAGGAAAATTATGTGCAGCTGAGAAATAAATTAAAACACTGGTTTACACACACCACCACCCTGGGCCACCGAGTATCTAAAACCATCCTCATGGCACGCAGGGTTAATTGGATAGGGAGCTCCCGTAAACCGGATACTGGAGACTGCGTCATCGTAAACTTTGACAATCCCTTTACTGCTAGGCGTATTTTATCTAGGGACATCAGTCTCATTCCGTTAACTGGTTCTGTTGTCAAGGCTTTACCCCTGGGTTATTTTTATAAGCCAGCCCTCAATAGGGATTTGTCAGAAAACGGTTATAGGGCGCACCAACGAGGAGGATGGTTAAACAAACCAGCTCCCAGGCAACAATCTCCCGCCCTAGCCCACTTAACCTCCGAGTCTGATGGGCAGTTTTGCAGTACCCATACATTGGCGCTAGATAACAGATTCGCAGTTTTATCCGGACTGGATAACTGCGATTGACTAAGGGCCTCTGTACCTCCTGGACCACAATCAGTCACACTTTCTCAGTCCCCAGGGGTGGTAGCTGTGAGGCATACAGCTGTGAGGTCTAATAATTTTTTATCTTGGAACATTGCAGGGCTGGCTAATAAGTTCCTAGATCCCCGGTGGGTATGTTATATGAAGCAACACACTGTAATTAGTCTTCAAGAAACATGGTCGGTAGATTGCGATCTTTTTTTAGAAGGCTACAAGGCATTTTTTGTCCCGGCCATTCCTTCGGCGAGTGGACGCCCAAGGGGTGGTTTAGTTACTTATATCTCTGTGGCCGTTGACTGCAAGTTGCAGGTGATCCCAACCACATACCCGGGAATTCTGGCACTGTTAGTAACTAGGGGGGATACTAGATGGGGAATTTTTAATTTTTATAACTCGGTGGCTTGTTTGCATGAGGTGTTTAACATTACCAACCTGGGAGCACTCATAAAACAACTTATGGGTCGTGGATTTTATAATTTTTGGTGTCTGGTGATTTTAATATACACCCTTGCGGTAATCCTTCAATATCCTGTATCTCAGAGTTGGGATGCCCCCGTATGAGGGGCTTTCATTTTGACCACCATTCCCAAGGAGAACTGTTGAACAATATGTTAAACGAACTAGATCTGGTGGTCACGATGTCTTTAACTGACCCTCATACCAAGTTCCCTGTACCAACGTTTAAAGGAAACGGAAGAGGATCATTTATTGATTTTATTTTAATTTCTTCGTCGTTGTTATCCTTTTTTAATGGTTTTAACATTGCAGCAAGTGAATTTAGTGACCATAATCCTTTAACAGTCCATATGTCGGGCCCATTACTGATAAAAACTGGGGATGCTTCAATCGGGGGCACTCTGAAACCGACGGATGGAAAGCGAAGATTAAAATGGTCCCAGGTGTCTCCCGACAGTTTTTATAATAAGGTGAAAACATCTTGTGCCCATGAATTGTCATTATGTACATCTGAGAGGTCCACCCCCAATGAGATCCGTTGTGCTTAGGAGGCAATAGCGCAAACAGTGGGCGAACTGTTAAGTGCCCCGGCCAGAGGCACTGCCTCTCATGGCCCCAGATGGTTTGACTCAGATTGCTCCAAATCAGCTAAGCGGCTGAGGGAGGCCCTGGTAGCCAAACCAAGAATCCAAACTGAGGTCTGTGCTTGTCGTAGGGAATATAAGATAGCCCTGGCCAAACGTAAGGGAGCACTGAAGGAAGACGCCTGGAGGGAGCTGATTGACTCTAGCACTTTGAGGAACAGTTCGAGGTTTTGGAGTGTTGTGAATGGGCCCCTGTTTGTTAAGGATGGGGGGGGAGGGCCTTGTGGCTCACATCACAGAGGAAGAGTGGGTACTTCATTTTAAAACTATGTTTGACTGCCCACTCGAGCCTATTCGTAGTGAACCCCAGAATAGGAAGGATGCTCTGATATGTTTTGATAGGAGTGAGATCATGGAAGGGATTCTAGGGCTAACTATTAACAAAGCCCCAGGTCCAGATGGGATCCCCCCGGATTTATTTAAGTCAGACCCCTTGTTCTGGGCTCCGATTTTAGAGTCACTATTTAATGCGGCAGCTAAGAAGGGGTGTCCTCAGTCTTGGGCTTCTTCAACCATAGTCCCAGTTTTTAAAAAGGGCAACAGAAATAGTACTCACTGCTATAGACCAATCTCGCTTATTGATTCAGTGGTCAAAGTGGTGGGTCGTGTTATTTTACAGAGATTAACAACCTGGGCAGATGAGAATAGGATCCTGTCGGACGTCCAGTATGGCTTCCGGCCGGGGCGTTCCACAGTCGCACAGTGTCTTAATTTATTTATGATACTGAATAAATACACTGTTGCGCATCCTGGAACTATCCACCTTGCCTTCATGGATTTGTCATCTGCTTTTGACTGTGTAAATAGGGCCAAGCTATGGCAGTCCATGAGGGCAACCGGGGTAGAAAATAGTATTGTTAATTTTCTTGAGGACCTGCATTCATCAACTAAAGCCAATGTCAGGTTCTCACAAAATTTGCAGGTATCCAGGGACTTTGAGATTATGAAGGGTGTCCGGCAGGGTTGTATTCTGGCGCCATTTTTATATTAATGAATTAGATAGTGTGCTAAGGGCAACCGGAGCGGATTTCCCCTATGTAGGACGGCGGGGCATTCCCGTCCTGCTTTAACCGGATGACGCCGTCCTAATATCCAGAACCAAACTGGGCTTACAAACCCTTTTAACTGCGTTTTCTGGTTTCATGACAGATCGGGACTTGGCCATTAATAACTCAAAGTCCTATGTCATGAAAGTAGGGAAAAATACGAAAAGGAGCTTCCAGTTCAGAACCGGTAATGACAAGATTCCCCGCACAAATGTTTTCTCTTATTTAGGGGTCTTATTTGATGATCAACTCAGGTGGGACCCCTTAATTAAAAGAAAAAAAGGGGAACTCGTGCGGGTCAATGCTGCAATTTTTAATTTTGCCTCTAAAGTGGGAAAGAAACCGACAGGAGCTATGCTTCAAGTGTATCAAGCAAAAAGCTTAGCTATAGCAACTTATGGTAGTGAGATCTGGGGATACACGGTAACAGAACCCCTCCAGGTTGTGGAAAATGGGTTTCTAAAAAGGTTATTATGTGTCCCGCAAGGAACCTCGAACATGGCGGTACATGAGGAATTGGGGGTCTCCTACCTAAGTGATACCCTTGCTCTGCGTCCCTTGATTTTTTGGTTAACGTGTTGGTTAAATGAAGATCTAATCCTCACTCATTTGATCTTAAGAGAATGCCTGTCCTTAGATAATGTGGCTCGTATCCCCTGGCTTAATTATATTAAAAGAGGATTTGAATGGATTGGGCGGGGAGTTTTATTCTCTAAGCCAGATGTTATTGTAAGAAAGGACGTGGAATTAACCAAGTCAGCCTTTTTGAGCAGAAGGCAAATTGATCGGGAAGCAGAAGAGGCACGGAAACCTAGTGTTCGGGCATATCTATTGCTCAAATCGATGCCATTGTCTGAACCATACCTTATGGGGTCCTTGACGACACATGAAAAATTTCTTTTAACTAGGTTCCGGATGAATCTCTTCCATCTCCTGTTAGCAAGACCCAAGGGGGCTTCCAGAGGTCAAGTGCTAGCTTCCTGTGGCTGCGACGGAAAGTCTCCTCAGGACTTGCTGCACTTTATGTTTTTTTGTAAACTATACGAAGTCCCCAGGAGGCATTTTTTAGTTCCTATTTTAAAGAAAATGAATTTTAATCAGGTCAGACCTGCACTAATGTATCTCCAATTGTTGAAGGATGATTGTATCATTTTTATTGTAGGGTTTTTAAAGGCATCTATGAAATCTAGGCACTTTATGGACATGTAGAGTCTATTTATTTAGACATGTTTTTAGATGATTTATTGTGTGGTAATGGAGTCTGTTATGCTATAATTCTTTGTTTGTATGTATTGTATTTGTGTAACTTTTATGGTTTTATAAACAAAAACCGAATAAAGTTTATTGACTGACTGATATCTATCTGAATTTAACGAAGAGACTGTTCATAAGTCGTTGCGACTGGCATAACAACAGTTGGCAGCTTTCTGCGGGAAACATCCTTTACCCTGCAGGCAGAACCATGACCTGCCTTTAGAATGCAGTCACTACCCCGACTGCGACGTTACCACACGTTCCTTTACCATGCAAGTGATTACAATGACTTGCTTTAGGAAGCGCGTTACTGGACTAGTTTTGGATTTTAAATCCAACACCTTCCCTACTGTTGCGTAGACTGGAGTTGAAATTGTAAATTATGCTATTCCGAAGTGCAGCACCCACCTAAAGCACGTCGTTGTAACAACTTGTGTGGTAAAGAAACATGTGGTAACGTCGCAGTCTGGGTAGAGACTGCGTTGTAAAGGCATGCGTGGTGAATGCATGCGGGGTTCTGTCATACAACCACTTTCTGCTGAACACTTCAGAAAATAGATTCAATAGTATATGCCACACAGATATTCCCACTAGGCAAGCGTACTATGTTTCCTATCTACAGCTTACCTCAGTTAAAAAAATCATCAATTGGCAACTGGATCAGCATGCTCTGTTCATGCCCAATGTTAACATAATTATGGGAGGTCTTTTTTTTACAGAAATCAGCCTGTAAGTAAAGAAAAACATATGGGTAAAACATGCCTTTTGTGGTCTACACAACTCTGAATTATTAGATAAATATCATCAATATTTTATATTTATATCCATGGTAATTGCTCTCTCACTAATTGCTTTCTATTTGAAATTGCCAAAGATAATAGAATGGAAGGTAAAAATTAAAACAAAAATGTAAATAATTAGTATAAGGGAATATTTGTTTCAGAACAAGTCATTTAACACCTATTGAGATATATGGGGGTACTTAGCATATAATAGATAATAATTTCATAATAACTAAATTCTGATTTGTGGCACTTGAGAAACAACAGTAGAGGCTCTTAAGTCTTTTTAACACAATTTTATTGATATTCATGTTATAGAGGCACCGTTCTTTTCTATCCTTCCTTTGCAACGGGACCGTCGGGGTTGTTCCTTCCTGATGTCTGCTTCTCAGGGCATCCCTCAGAGAAAGAAAGGAGGTCTCTGTAAGCACTTTTATCCCTTTTAAACAGCAGTGCAGGGATAAGGAGTGAGAGGGAGGTTCAACAGTCACCCACTTTTACCGCCACCAGTGTTGCGCTATCTGCGAGTGCTTTACGCTGCTGGTCTGAGGCAAAAATGCCAGTTTTATGCAAGCAGCTGCCCACTCTCTGGACAGCGGAACTGCTAACCCCCTCCCTTCTGTACCGGAGGACTGTCTGTGTCCCCGGAGCCCCTCTGAAATACGTTACGGAAGCGAGAACGTACCTCAGAGAGCCACGCTCCTCCGGGAGCCTGGCTGGACAACTCATAGTGCCGGAAAGGGTCCGGCTCCCTCCTTGTCTTGGCCGCTGGAGCCCTTGTGCTGATATCCTTCTGCGGTCGGGCTTCTCTCCTGGACGTGGGGATGCCTTCACTTCCTGGATCGCTCTCGGGACTTCTCTGGGCATTGGTTTCGGAGTCCTTCCTCAAACTCCGGTCGTTGCCGCCTTCACTGTGGGGAAAGCCACCTATGAAGCCAGACGCGGCTTCAATCAACTTCCTGATTGGCTCCTGTGACCAGGTCACGTGGGATAGTCGGGAATCCAGGCACTCCCTTTGTTTAAAGGTGCCATCCTGGTCCTGTGCGCTCGGGTCTTGTATAGACTGGAAACAGAGGAGAGAGACGTAAGGGGGGAATACATCCTCATCGTCCTCCTCCAGCGCGACACTTCCAGGTACGTCCTGACACGATTACATAAAAAGAAGTAGCTTTATTCATTGATCTCATCATGGAATAACAGATGAGCTTAAAAGGAATAAAGAACATGAATGGAGATACCTTCAGATGGAAAAAGTATAGAAATGAACTTAAATTGCATCAATTTCTATGCAATGACATATTTAACATATATGTTTAATGATTGTTTTTCTTATGTAGTAAAAAATTAACTGCTTATGTAAATTTTCGCTTTGTCAATAAGATGGATCTTTCAATGAAAGAAACCCTTGGTTGCAAGTGCCCAGTGTTGTACGACCCCAGTAGAAACACCTATTTGCATTGGAGTCATAATTACCATTTAACTTATCATAGTAATCATCCTGTCTGCGTTCCCAGACCCATGCAGTTTCTCAATTTTCTTTCTGGCAGATGGGGTCAATAGGGGTTAGATCTGATCATTAGTGAGTTCATGCAAATAGGATGAGGGATAAGTAGACAGGCTAGAGAAGGATAGATATTGTTTGATTGCAAAAACTGTTTACAAGATGAAGGGTGTTTAATTTATGAGGAGGGAAAAGGCATTTGGCAGGAATGTAGTCGAGATTAGGCAGCACTCAGTGTTAGGGAAATAAATCTTCCAACCCTTCTCAGAGCGACGCAAAGAAAACACAGACACCAGGCAGTCTCCGAAACAGATTAAATGTATTTGCCGCTACCAAAGCATATTGGCAAGCCAAGGCAGAAGGCAGACTCACATCCCAGTGTTAAGTCTTTGAACAAGCTTCTTCTGCCCTGAGTCTGACTTTGTGGGGAGTTTATATATGTTAGAACGGGTTGTCACCAGCAGAAAACCCCAGAATGGGAGGCAGTCCATATACAGGTAACACAAAAAATAGAATTGCCATGCAAGCACAAGACACAGTTCAAAATATACTTATTGCACTATAAGCAAACAAGGGAACAGAAAATATGTAGTGCTATACTTGTAAAAGACAGGAGGCCTCAGAGTATGGTTCATGTTGACAGCTGTTAACCAAGTAGGTGTCAGAGAGGGCAGCAAAGGGCATTGGGTCAAGCTGGAATAGATTTGTATAGGAGGGGGAGCACTGTGGAGGACAGAGCAAGCAGTTTGGTCAGAGATAGACATAGATAGGTCAATGGGTCTGAGATAGTGTGGGGGAGAATCGGAATTGATTACCCTATCTGTGTGATACATACACATGGATATATATTTTTTTCTACAATATCCCCCCTTAGGATAGCCATATCATATATCATTGTAAAAAATATAAATATATATGGTAGAAACATAAAAGTAACAAGTACCAATAAAGTACATATCTTTGAATGGCTTTACACCATTAAAGTGTTTAAATAACATGCATATATTGGCGCATAGATCCATCTAAGAGGTATTCATTATTCAACATAGACACAATAATATCCTGGTATTCAATGCATTTATATGTCATATATCTATAGCCATTAATTCAAACGTTTCTTTGTGTGCTTCCTCTACAGCCTGTTGTATTCTGAGATATCTGCTGGCTAGCTCCTGCTCTGTAGGAGGTAGAATTTTTTTTTGTGCTCAAAATGTTTTATTAAAGTTTGCAAACAGAGGTAGAATTTCAACTGCAGAAACTGAATGTATGCTTTTACTACACAATTGCTGTCCCATGGAGCAATAACACTGAAGACAGCACAATAGTATCACTATTGCTATAAAGATACCTAGTAGTGCTAGAACTAAGCTCCTCAACCATCCTGTTGGAAGCCATGACCATAGCCAGGACCAATCATCAGAATCTGTAATTTTCCCTGCTCCACGAACCGCAGGCTTAATTTGTGCCACATTCCTTGCCATGTTTCCACTATTATTTAAAAAATAACAGCAAGAGGAATTCAGTAAAACACACAGTCTTCCTTGTTGTAGTGTCAGGAGGTCAAGTGCAATTCTATGTTGAATAGTCATGGCAGCCTCTGAATTAATTTACATCTGCAACTGTTGAAGTGCATCTCTTATTGCATTGGATGCTTTAGCTAGCTCAGCAGACATGTTATAAGGGCCAATATTAAATCATATACCCCACATCCAGGAATTAATGTACACATTAGCTCAAAGAATAGACCTTGTCTAGCCTCCAGAATAGGTGCATGTATATCTCTTTTATATCTATGAGCGAAACTCCCCAAATTTAATGGTTCATGGGCTGCAATATGCGGCATGACTGAAATGTTTGGTGTAAGATGAGAAATAGCCCACATGCCTTCCAAGTGCCAGGGAAGCACCTTATATGCTTTAGTGTCACAAACAAAATACATACTGCCCTGTAACTGTGTGTCCAATATGTGATATTTACTGAGAGGAAAGCCTATCCCTTCAGGATAAGTGTTTTGAAATTGATCACACCATTTGTAAGTAATCCATGCAGAATTTATAAGCGTAACATTTGCCCATGGTGCCATGTATGAGCAGCGAGCTGACCATAAGGGATATTCTAATATTTTAGAAATCACATTTGGTGCACTAGCATAATTATTCTTTTGCTCAATTAATGGATTGCATAGAAGACCATCTGGTGGTACTAACAGTGTCTCTCCATCTACAGTGATGTTCCAGTAAAGTGTAGTTCACTTGTTTCTCTTGTACCTTAGCTATCCAGTTCCTACTTACTAACAGTCTGTCCCTTATATTCCAATTACCTGTAGTATCATCAAATTCCAATATGTTAGAACACTTGCTACTTTTGAAATGTCCTAAGTATCGGGAAGCTGGGTTACATCCTGAAACATGATGCTTTATACATACATAAAATGCATTTTCCTTGGCATTGTTTTCCACCGTAGGTTACTAGCAACAAGCATTCATACACTGAATACTCACCTGGGCCCATTCATTCACACTAACTAGCAATCACCGCTGGGGGGAATCAGTTGTACTCTTTATCAAATCCCTGCTACCAATTACCTTTCCTGATTGAAGAGTAATGACTTACCAATGGACCTTTGACAATTGGGGATAAAATGAGACTGTACAAAACATAATTTTCATTAACCACCTGAAATAACCACTGACTCAGGAAGTTTTAAAATGTTTATCTAAATTCTTTAGCAGAGTAAATTACAATCCACATAATACTTAATCGCATATCAAGGAGGAAGCATACTATTTACACCTATTGATCACAAATGACGGTCCCTCAGAAAGGAGAAGATAGAGACAGCAGTACAAGCTAGATTACGCATTTATAGTTACCTAAAGGTGTGAAAACCAAACCCCTTGGCCAAGGAGTTGGAAGAGGGTCCCAAGAAAGGATGAAGACCAAGACCTCCGGACCAGGTTCAAGACAGGACAGGTGACCTCTCTACCAAACGACGCCTACGTCGTTCCCCTCTCTGACACTTCGTTCCTCCTCGATTCTTCCGTGTCTTCTTTCTAATGGAATCCGCCGCCCCCACCTCAGGACCTCTCTGGACAGCGGTTCAGTCTGCAAACGACCAGCTCTCGTCTGTGTCAGCATCCGATTCAAAGTGCCTAGTCATAACTAATTAGCTAATTCTATATCTATTATACCCTTCTACACCCAGGTACCTCCCATTAATGTTTCAAAACTATGGGCCCACTACTTCTGATTGGACAGGGACAGGGGGTTGATCCTCACACCATGACAATTTAGTTCAATTTCTTTAAGCCCATTGTTTTAAAATACCGCCCCTCACAATTAATACATTTGCTTTATTTCCCACCCGTCTCATGACAATTTTCAATACTTAGGGGTCGATTCCGATTCGGGCCGGAAAAAGCACCGACCTACTCGGATCCGGAAATAATACCGACCGACACGTACCCGTGGCGCCCGACACGCCAAGTACGATGCAAGGCGTGAAAACTCCGACCGACACGTACCGAAACCAAGTCGACCGACCGAGCCGCACGGAAAACAGCAATCCGGCCGGAAAAACACGCGAATCGAACCGACCGACACGCACCCGGAACAAATCCGACGAAACGTACACGCGAACTCCAAACAGCAAAGTACGATGCAAGGCGCGAAAACCACGAGCGAGTCGGACAGAGGACAAGCCGTACGACCGACACGCATACAAAACCGAGCCGAAGCAACACAAAACACCGCGACCGACGCGTACGCAGCATAGAAAACTGCACAAACACAGCGCGAACGAAACGGAGAACACCGTACGAGACAAATGCAGGGTCCGACTCGGTCACAAGAACGTTTCCAACATACACAAACAGCACAAAGGAAAAAACACCCAAAAAAAAGGCCAAACAAGCAATTACCAAGCCAATAAATACTGGGTGGGGTGGGGACAGAGAACAAAGACACACCCACAACTCCACCTATATAAAGGACACAAATCACAACCATGAGCCTTTGCAAATGCCATTCCACTGCCAGCACCCAAGAGAAAGCAACCACACACCCACAGCTCATCCCTCACACAAGCCACACACCATCAGCACACCAACAAATACCTACCTCACATACACCCAGCAAAACACACACTCACACACCCTCACCTGCACACCAACACACACATCACTCACCATCACCACCCATCACCATGCCCCCAGGAAGAATCCCAAGTTCCTAGATAGTGAATTGGAAGTCATGGTAGACGAGATCCTCAGGGTAGAGCCACAGCTGTTTGGCACACTGGTCCAACAGACCCCCATCTCCCAGAAAACCAAGATGTGGGAGAGGATCATCAACAGGGTGAACGCACAATCACCATGTCGGCGCACAAAGACCGACATCCAGAACAGGTGGTATGACGTGCGCAGGAGGGTACGGGACCTGCTGAAGAAAGACTACATCAACAGCCAACACACCAGCAGTGGCCCTCCTGCCAAGCCAATATACCTCAGGCCCTGGGAGGAGAAGGTGCGGGCCATCCTTCCGCCAGTGAGCGTATATGGACTAGAGGACATCCCAGAGCCTGGTGAGTACACAACAAATGTACACAATATTCTGCCACAATACACACACATCACTGTCAAGGGAGAGTTAAATCATGCACTCATAGCAATTACACAGCAACCAGAACAGAATCATCCCAAAATGTGTATGTCAGTCAGATAAACACAACACATGCCATCAAAAAAGTCACATCCAACTGTGCCAACACATGTACAAACACAACTACAACTACAGCTAGGCAGTGGCACAAATAGAACTAACAAACACATCCACACATGTAGCCACCACAACAACACCAACACACAGTGAAGACCACTCAAAGGAAGGAATCCTGTGTATGCTGGCCAAGTCAGTGTAGCCAATAGCATCATGGGAGTCGCAGTCACACATATTGCCCCCCCACAACTGTCCCATCAACACCACCCTGAACCATGCTCACATCACAGGAAGTGGAGAAGGACTCACAAGATGGCTGACACTGGCTACTGCTGTGGGGAGCACAAGGCCCTGCTGGCAAATGTGCACCAACAAACAGCAGGACACCACTGAATGACATCCTGAGAGACAACTTACACTCCCTGCAATGCAAGCACGTTCCATGGTGGGATATCTGGCTAGCTGGGTGGGTGGGAAGGAGGACTTGCAGCACTGACCATAGTCACAAGCACCTCCCCTCACACACACCCCAACACAAACTCCACAGAACCCACCTGGTAGAATGCAATGCCCCCATCCTAACACAAGATCCCACAAAGAACCACCACCCTGGGTTATGTTGTGTGAAGCACAGGGACACTCTGGGGACCTCTAGCCAAACAACTGCCAGGACAACACTCCCAGCCATCCTGTCAGCACAGCCAGCCCACCCCACAGGGAAGCAGAGTCAAAGGAAGGAAGCATGGGCATGCTGGGAAGGGGGAGGAGGCAAGAGCATGATGGGAGTCGTAGTCACAGCTCTACATCCCCCACCACATGGCCCAGCAAGCTCACACTCACGCATGCACATCCCACAGAGAGTGGAAAGGCCCATCAAAGATGTCTGACACTGTTGCTGTGTCGTGGGGAGCACAAGGGCATGCTGGGTACTGCACACCAACCAACAGCAGGACACCACTGTCAGCCATCTTGCCATTGCTCTCACACCCACACACACTGAACTCCCCACAAAACCAAGTAAGTATGGGAATGCTGGCAAGTGGGGTGGAGGCAATAGCATGATGGGAGTCGTAGTCACAGACATAGCTCACCCCCACAACTGTCCCATCAACACCACCCTGAACCATGCTCACATCACAGGAAGTGGAGAAGGACTCACAAGATGGCTGACACTGGCTACTGCTGTGGGGAGCACAAGGCCCTGCTGGCAACTGTGCACCAACAAACAGCAGGACACCACTGAATGACATCCTGAGAGACAACTTACACTCCCTGCAATGCAAGCACGTTCCATGGTGGGATATCTGGCTAGCTGGGTGGGAAGGGGGACTTGCAGCACTGACCATAGTCACAAGCACCTCCCCTCACACACCCCCAACACAAACTCCACAGAACCCACCTGGTAGAATGCAATGCCCACCATCCTAACACAAGATCCCACAAAGAACCACCACCCTGGGTTATGTTGTGTGAAGCACAGGGACACTCTTGGGACTTTTAGCCAAACAACTGCCAGGACAACACTCCCAGCCATCCTGTCAGCACAGCCAGCCCACCCCACAGGGAAGCAGAGTCAAAAGGAAGGAAGCATGGGCATGCTGGGAAGGGGGGTGGAGGCAATAGCATGATGGGAGTCGTAGTCACTGATATTGGTCACCCCCACAACTGTCCCATCAACACCACCCTGAACCATGCTCACATCACAGGAAGTGGAGAAGGACTCACAAGATGGCTGACACTGGCTACTGCTGTGGGGAGCACAAGGCCCTGCTGGCAACTGTGCACCAACAAACAGCAGGACACCACTGAATGACATCCTGAGAGACAACTTACACTCCCTGCAATGCAAGCACGTTCCATGGTGGGATATCTGGCTAGCTGGGTGGGAAGGGGGCCTTGCAGCACTGACCATAGTCACAAGCACCTCCCCTCACACACCCCCCCAACACAAACTCCACAGAACCCACCTGGTAGAATGCAATGCCCCCCATCCTAACACAAGATCCCACAAAGAACCACCACCCTGGGTTATGTTGTGTGAAGCACAGGGACACTCTTGGGACCTCTAGCCAAACAACTGCCAGGACAACACTCCCAGCCATCCTGTCAGCACAGCCAGCCCACCCCACAGGGAAGCAGAGTCAAAAGGAAGGAAGCATGGGCATGCTGGGAAGGGGGAGGAGGCAAGAGCATGATGGGAGTCGTAGTCACAGCTCTACATCCCCACCACATGGCCCAGCAAGCTCACACTCACGCATGCACATCCCACAGAGAGTGGAAAGGCCCATCAAAGATGTCTGACACTGTTGCTGTGTCGTGGGGAGCACAAGGGCATGCTGGGTACTGCACACCAACCAACAGCAGGACACCACTGTCAGCCATCTTGCCATTGCTCTCACACCCACACACACTGAACTCCCCACAAAACCAAGTAAGTATGGGAATGCTGGCAAGTGGGGTGGAGGCAATAGCATGATGGGAGTCGTAGTCACAGACATAGCTCACCCCCACAACTGTCCCATCAACACCACCCTGAACCATGCTCACATCACAGGAAGTGGAGAAGGACTCACAAGATGGCTGACACTGGCTACTGCTGTGGGGAGCTCAAGGCCCTGCTGGCAACTGTGCACCAACAAACAGCAGGACACCACTGAATGACATCCTGAGAGACAACTTACACTCCCTGCAATGCAAGCACGTTCCATGGTGGGATATCTGGCTAGCTGGGTGGGAAGGGGGACTTGCAGCACTGACCATAGTCACAAGCACCTCCCTCACACACCCCCCAACACAAACTCCACAGAACCCACCTGGTAGAATGCAATGCCCACCATCCTAACACAAGATCCCACAAAGAACCACCACCCTGGGTTATGTTGTGTGAAGCACAGGGACACTCTTGGGACTTTTAGCCAAACAACTGCCAGGACAACACTCCCAGCCATCCTGTCAGCACAGCCAGCCCACCCCACAGGGAAGCAGAGTCAAAAGGAAGGAAGCATGGGCATGCTGGGAAGGGGGTGGAGGCAATAGCATGATGGGAGTCGTAGTCACTGATATTGGTCACCCCCACAACTGTCCCATCAACACCACCCTGAACCATGCTCACATCACAGGAAGTGGAGAAGGACTCACAAGATGGCTGACACTGGCTACTGCTGTGGGGAGCACAAGGCCCTGCTGGCAACTGTGCACCAACAAACAGCAGGACACCACTGAATGACATCCTGAGAGACAACTTACACTCCCTGCAATGCAAGCACGTTCCATGGTGGGATATCTGGCTAGCTGGGTGGGAAGGGGGACTTGCAGCACTGACCATAGTCACAAGCACCTCCCCTCACACACCCCCAACACAAACTCCACAGAACCCACCTGGTAGAATGCAATGCCCCCATCCTAACACAAGATCCCACAAAGAACCACCACCCTGGGTTATGTTGTGTGAAGCACAGGGACACTCTTGGGACCTCTAGCCAAACAACTGCCAGGACAACACTCCCAGCCATCCTGTCAGCACAGCCAGCCCACCCCACAGGGAAGCAGAGTCAAAAGGAAGGAAGCATGGGCATGCTGGGAAGGGGGAGGAGGCAATAGCATGATGGGAGTCGTACTCACAGCTCTACATCCCCCACCACATGGCCCAGCAAGCTCACACTCACGCATGCACATCCCACAGAGAGTGGAAAGGCCCATCAAAGATGTCTGACACTGTTTCTGTGTCGTGGGGAGCACAAGGGCATGCTGGGTACTGCACACCAACCAACAGCAGGACACCACTGTCAGCCATCTTGCCATTGCTCTCACACCCACACACACTGAACTCCCCACAAAAGCAAGTAAGTATGGGAATGCTGGGAAGTGGGGTGGAGGCAATAGCATGATGGGAGTCGCAGTCACAGACATAGCTCACCCCCACAACTGTCCCATCAACACCACCCTGAACCATGCTCACATCACAGGAAGTGGAGAAGGACTCACAAGATGGCTGACACTGGCTACTGCTGTGGGGAGCACAAGGCCCTGCTGGCAACTGTGCACCAACAAACAGCAGGACACCACTGAATGACATCCTGAGAGACAACTTACACTCCCTGCAATGCAAGCACGTTCCATGGTGGGATATCTGGCTAGCTGGGTGGGAAGGGGGACTTGCAGCACTGACCATAGTCACAAGCACCTCCCCTCACACACCCCCCAACACAAACTCCACAGAACCCACCTGGTAGAATGCAATGCCCCCCATCCTAACACAAGATCCCACAAAGAACCACCACCCTGGGTTATGTTGTGTGAAGCACAGGGACACTCTTGGGACTTTTAGCCAAACAACTGCCAGGACAACACTCCCAGCCATCCTGTCAGCACAGCCAGCCCACCCCACAGGGAAGCAGAGTCAAAAGGAAGGAAGCATGGGCATGCTGGGAAGGGGGTGGAGGCAATAGCATGATGGGAGTCGTAGTCACTGATATTGGTCACCCCCACAACTGTCCCATCAACACCACCCTGAACCATGCTCACATCACAGGAAGTGGAGAAGGACTCACAAGATGGCTGACACTGGCTACTGCTGTGGGGAGCACAAGGCCCTGCTGGCAACTGTGCACCAACAAACAGCAGGACACCACTGACTGACATCCTGAGAGACAACTTACACTCCCTGCAACGCAAGCACGTTCCATGGTGGGACAACTGACTGGCTGGGTGGGTGGGAAGGAGGGCCGGCTGTCAACCAAACACAACCAATGCAGACCATGTTCACACCCCAGAAAATACATAGAAATGCCCAAATAATGCAGGA
Organism: Calotriton arnoldi; assembly: GCA_963921515.1. Lineage (NCBI taxonomy): Eukaryota > Metazoa > Chordata > Amphibia > Caudata > Salamandridae > Calotriton > Calotriton arnoldi. Next base: position 751,814 of record CAWUFW010009761.1, read on the forward strand.
CAATGTGCCACACCAATATCAACCCCTGACTGTGACGACTTAGGACAATGCAATGTACAGGCCCGCACCCAGAGGCACAGTCACAACTGTCATGTGTGTCAACCATTGATGCCTGCAGAAACATAACATACATTGTTTGTGTCTCCCAAAAACAGGTGATGATGGGGACACAGCAGCAGACGCTGAGGAGTCCCAGTCCCAGGCTCAAGAGGATGCCGAGCTCACTGGCGTCGTACAGCCTCTGTCCTCCTCGGACGATGAAGAACAACCTGGCACATCCGGTGCAAGTCAACATGCAGCACCAGCAGGACCACCAGCTGCAGCACCAGCAGGACCACCAGCTGCACCCCCTGCACCCACCCCTCCAACGACTGTCACCACGAATACCATCCCTGCCGACATGGACAGAACAAGGAGCAACACCAGCACAGGGACCCTGGACCAACCTGGGGCCATGGACACCACCACCACCACCAACCCCCAAGGTGGACCAGGGTTATCTGTGCGTGCCACTGCACACACTGCACATGTCAGCAGGGGTGGTGGGAGGGGTGGGAGACAGGGGTAGCTGCTGGCAGACGTTGCTGGTGTGCATGATGACCCACAACTGGTACGCATAGCTGATGCGTACCAGTCCAGCACCTGAGAGCTCAGCCAGGTAGTGGGGCTCCTCAGAGACATGAAACAGCAGCAGGCTGCCCATCATGCCCGCTTGGACTCCCACATGTCCCACGTGGAGTCACACATGTCCCGTGTGGACTCACACATGTCCCGCGTGGAGTCCAAGTGGGATGCACTGCATGAGATGACGGCGGTGCACAGGGACATTTTACAATGCCTCCGCCAGATGAACAGCAACCAGTCCACACCTCCCTGTGTGCCAACAACATCTGGTGCCGAACAAACTGCAACTGCCACAGGGAGGGAGGAGGACTCTGGCCGAGAGTCCCCTGCACTGCAGCAGCCTGTACTTGAGGGCCCCCCCAAGAAGAGGGGTCGTCCGAGGAGGGAAAAGTGAGAGGCCGATGGCCAAGCGCAACTCCCAGGAAGCCTGAACCTGTTCTGGATGTTCGCCTTTGTGCACAGACTGTTCACCCTGTTGACGGCAACACTACTCCCACACATTGCATGGGGAGTACAAGTTGGACCAATGTGTCAGACAACTGTGGCCCCGATACTGGGGATCCTGTCTACCAGGACTTTCAATTCACCTAGGAACTTGGGATTGCAAGATTTATGTACAGCACTACCCATCCTATGCACTATTAACACAAATGTATCACAATAAACACACTAATACACCATACTTGCCTCTGTCGTGATTCCAACGTGGGTGCTGTTATGGGGATGATGAACTGCAAAATTACACTGTGTATGCGAACTGCAACAGCAAGGACAACACAGGCATGTGAGTACAGGCAACATGACACACATGAGGGAGACACACCACCAGGGCTACACAACACATACACACCTAGGCCATCTGACTCATTGCCTACACTGATGTTGCCAGGGAAGACGGTGCAATGCACAGACACCACACCCATTCCCAGTTGTAGTCAAGTAGCCCACAGGTGCAGTAAGCAAATGGCAGTCAAATGTGTGACCACAGACAACGCACATCACAAAGTGAAGCACAGGTTTATTACACAGTTGCAACATGTCGTAACCACTACAGATGCAAGGTAATCCCACCTGGCAGCGGGCACACAGTCAACAACTGTAGACGGAAGGAAGTCCATGGGTGTGGCGCACATCACCTGTAGGGACACAACAGCTACCAGCCTGGATGTGCAATCACGTTGTCGGTGGACACAGTTGACCAAACGAATCTGAAAGTACCCTGTGAAGGACAGAAATGACACACAGTCAAAAGCAATGGAGTACAGGACAGAACAGCAAAACTCATGCACAATACATGTTACAAGATACCCACCCAGAACCAAGTTAGCATGTCAACACTGTTGGGGAGTACAGCCCACCTGTTAGCACACATCGCAACACACATCCAGTCAAGTAGCCCATGGACACACTCCAACAGCACCAGAGCACACATCATGCCAACTCACATCATTGACATGACACCTCAGGATACTCACATTCAGCTAAAGAAGTTGGTGATGAGCTGTGTGCGGACATCACCATCATCATCATCATCATCATCATCATCGTCACTGGCATCGTGGTCCAGGCTAGGATCCTCCACAGGTGGCGGATGTTGGTCATTGTCATCCTGGATGAGAGGCAACTCCTTCCGCACTGCCAGGTTCTGGAGCATGCAGCAGACGATGATAATCTTGCACACTTTCGCAGGGGCATATGGGAGGGACCCTCCGGTCTTGTCCAGGCAGCGGAAGCGGCTCTTCAGGAGACCAAATGTCCGCTCAATCACTCTCCTGGTCCGACCATGTGCCTCATTGTAGCGCATCTGGGCTGGTGTCACAGGGTTCCTGAGGGGTGTCAGCAACCACGGCATGTTGGGGTATCCCGAGTCACCTACGGACAGACAAGTGCACATTAGCTGACTTGGAAAAGTGGGCGGAATACTACAGATCAGATCACACACAATGGCACAAAGTCAGTACACACCGACAAGCCAGGCACGCTGGTTCTGCATCTGTGCCATCATCCTGGGGATGCGACTACTCCTCATCACAAAGGCATCGTGTGCTGAACCAGGGAAACGGGCACACACGTGTGTGATGGTCATGTCTGCAAGACACACCACCAGTGCATTGACCGAGTGGTAGTGCTTGCGGTTCCTGTAGGCCTGCTCCTGGGCCTGTGGTGGTACCAAAGCCACATGTGTCCCATCAATGGAGCCAATGACATGCGGCATCCTCCCCAGGGCATAAAAGTCACTCTTCACGTCAGTGAGTCGTCGCAGTCTAGGGAAATAGATGTACCGGTTCAGGAAGAGCAACATTGCCGCCAAAACATCGCGGAGCACACGGCTCAACATGGTCTGTGACATCCCACCAGCAGTCGCCACAGTATGTTGGAAGGTACCAGTGGCAAAGAAGTGTAGGGCTGCCATCACCTTCACCTTGGGGGTCAGCGCTGTAGGATACGGCCGGCCAGGCTGCAAATGTGGGGACAACTGCACTGCCAAATCCTCAATCAGCTGCCTGGTGAAGCGGTACCGTCGGATGCTGTCCCGTTCCACCATCGTTGCCAGGTCTGGGAATGGTCGATGGACAGCAGGAGCCCTGCAGTGCAGAGGAGAAGTAAGCAAGATTGTCAGTCACCCCACATATGCGGCATTGAACACACTCAAGATCCCAACATACATCATTATGAGGCACAACTACATGAAGTGTGCAGTACCGGAAGGACATGTATGGTACATACATGGCCAACATCTGTCAACACGGTCCAACAGGTGGCATCAATTAGTCCCAGGTTGGCCCATTGGATATCATGAGGCCGTGTCACAGTTCCCATCTCCTGCTGCCGTGTCACAATAACCCCCCACAGTGACATGTGAGGACAGATGTGCCCCAGGCACCACAGCTCAACGACAGGTACATTCCCAGGGACCCTGTAATGCCACATGGACACTGGCATTACATGGAGTATCATGTATACACCACAGCAAAACAACCATGACCCCCACAGGTAGTGGCCCCACTTGCCACGGCAGGACAGACATGGACGTCTGTGACACACACACGCACAACATCAAAGTCCATGCACACACAACGTGGATGTGGAGACTGTCTCCCATTGTGCACATGAAATCAGAGACATTGTAAACACTACATGCACAAAGACTGTGGAGGACCATCACTATTGTGCCACTGGGACACCCTGGCTCAAACATACCGTCCCACATGGGACTCACGGGGTATGTGACATGACATACACATACACCACCGTGAAATGTGACCATGGCACATGCACAGATATGAACAGTTGCACATCACAGTGGTCATGTACACGTAACACCCAGGATCCTGTCCCCATGAACACGTGCACAGCCTGGGGGTGGCTGCCCACAGGTGACACCCACAGGACAACATGTACACCAACATACACACAATAGGAAATGCAGCCTTACATGCCTTATGATAAAGTTTGGACAGGCTGTCGTGATGTAGGTGTGCCCCTCACTCCCTGGGAGCTATCTGTGGCTGGCATATGTCCATCTGAGACAGGCATGCTGACATATGCCAGTCACATGTACAGTGATGCGTTGTACTGCAATGGACCGATCGGTGCCTCCGGCCGGCCCATTGCATTCAATGTGTGCGGGTACGCGTTGTACCCCTGTGCGCGTTGAACTGCAATGGACCGATCGGTGCCTCCGGCCGGCCCATTGCATTCAATGTGTGCGAGTACGCGTTGTACCCCTGTGCGCGTTGAACTGCAATGGACCGATCGGTGCCTCCGGCCGGCCCATTGCATTCAATGTGTGCGGGTACGCGTTATACCCCTGTGCGCGTTGTACTGCAATGGACCGATCGGTGCCTCCGGCCAGCCCATTGCATTCAATGTGTGCGGGTACGCGTTGTACCCCTGTGCGCGTTGAACTGCAATGGACCGATCGGTGCCTCCGGCCGGCCCATTGCATTCAATGTGTGCGGGTACGCGTTGTACCCCTGTGCGCGTTGTACTGCAATGGACCAATCGGTG
>CAWUFW010009762.1:600000-756032 GCA_963921515.1 Calotriton arnoldi
ACATGGCTTGGCAGTTCGGGCTGGACTGTTCCCATGAGGCACAGTGTCAAGACTGATTTGCATATAGCTGTGTCTGAACTTGGGTGGTGAATTGAGCTAAAGAACGATGATGGATTCAACCCAGATCAGTGACTGGGGGTGAGTGTCTGAAAAGTTTCAGCGCTCCGTCCATCATCTTCTTGTGTTTGCCTTAAAAAGAGATCCCCATTCTTAGTCAGAAGTGCAGGCATGTAGGACATTTTGTAAAGAGTCTTTGGCTGCAAGAAAGCAGGTTATCAGAGATGAAGCTTGGGAGGCTCTTGTAAGAGTGAGTGAGATGAGGGACCAGGATAGCTTCTGGAAGGTGTTAAACACTCCGTATTTTGTAGAACATTATTCACTGTAGGTGGAAAACCTAATACCACCAGAAAATTGGGTTGCCCATTTTAAGGTGATTTATTCCGCAAGTCCGCTGAATGACAGGGCAGATATGCCCGCCTATAGGGAAATGCTTAAAATCACACTAGTACAGGTATGTGAAGTGGAATATGCCGTAAGAAGTAGTCTGAGTAATAAAGCACCAGGCCCTGATGGGGTGCGAATGGATAAATTTAAAGAGAAATATTCCAGTATGGGCGCCATTACTGACACATTTGTTTAGGGCGGCAATCATATATGGATTGCCTAACTGATGGTCTATGGCGATTATAATACCTACATTTAAGAATGGATACAGGAGTGAGACAGCATGCTATAGACACATTTCTCTACTGGATTCCACAGTCAAAATCCTGGGGAAAGTCTTGCTGGATAGATTAGAGATCTGGGCAGAGGAAAAAGCAATATTTTCAGATGTCCTGTATGGATTTAGCCACAGGGAGTGCACTGTAGAGCAAGTCTTAAATTTGTATCCGATATCTAGCAAATATATCTTCCAGAAGAAGTCCCTTATTTACCTGCCCTTTAAGGACCTCAGCTCTGTGTTTAATAATGTTAATCAGTCAAAGCTGTGGTCGTTGATGCTGGAGATGGGGGTTGAGGAGCCGTTGGTCAATCTGTTGCGGGAACTACATAGGGATGTGACTGCTCAAGTGCATTATAGTCATAATGGGAAGCTTACAGACTCCTCTAGTATAAATTGGGTTGTACATAAAGGTTGGGCATTGGCACCATTTTTGTTCTTATTATAAAATAACCAACTGGAGAACTATTTGCTGCAGTGAGCAAGCAACATGCCCTAGGTTGTTAGAAGACCTATCCCTGTATTGCAATATGCAGACGATGCGGTTCTGCTAGCCACAAACGGGCTGCAAAAAATGCTGGATTCTTTAAAAGTGTTTATGTGTCAATTGGAATTGTCAACCAACTTATCAAAATAGTACACTATGAGATGTGGCCCAAAGATTTCTAGATCTAGGGACTATCAAATCGCAGGTACACTGCTGGGCTTAGTCTCAACTTTTAACTATCTGGGGATTGTGTATGATGCTTCTATAGCATGGTGTACAGTAATCAAGGTCAGAAATCAACAGTCTATTAGAGCGCTTGAGGCAGTGTTCAGGTTCACCACTAGGTTGAGTCAAAAACCCTTAACTCAGATATTGGCAATTTACAGGTCTAAATGTACTTCATTGGTGATCTATGGGGCAGGGGTATGGGATTTTACCAATTGCTGTCTAATACAGAGGACAGAAAACTATTTCCCAAAGAGAATCTTGGCAGTCCCACAGTCATGTTTTGTTTTTATTTGACATGTGGAGCTGGAGGCTCCTTATATTGAGGACCTCATAAAAACCAAACTCCTATTGTATTGGGGTGCTACTTTGGTGAAACCAGAGGCTGGTCTAAGTAGAGCCATATTGAAGGATTATTTGTCATTAGATAAAGATGAATCGATCCCATGGCTAATGTATTTGAAAAACTCTTTCCACAATATAGGCGCGGGAGAACTTTTTGACCAACCAGATTTATTAAATAAGTCCAAATAAAAAACTATAAAAAGACAGTTAGAGGAATATGCGGAGACCCTTCGATGGTCGAGTGAGTCAAGGAAGCCAACTGTGATGTCAAATCCATTATATTGAATCCATCTGTAATTGAACCCTATCTCCAGTATGTGACGAGCACGCAAGCAAGGTTCTATTTAACCCATTTTAGGTTTAACCTGGCTCACCATTTGGAATCCTGTTCAAAGAGTGGCTGTGGGTACATGGACCTTATAACATGCCCCTTGATAATGTCATGATTCAAAGCACTTTGCACTTTATATTGTTTTCTAAGTTCAATTTAACTCCAAGGAAAACATTTTTATTGCCTATTCTTCATGTGACAAATTTGAGACAGTGCAGCCCTGCCCTGTGTTTTTTGCAGCCGCTCCCTTCACCACTCATTGCTCTATCATTTGTATATTTTGTTCAGGCTGCTATGAAAGAGTAATTTAAATCAGTGTATTATGGTCTCATGAATGAATCATAAATATCCTAATCTTAAAAGTCTTATGTGTTTTAAATATTGTACATATATGGTTTTAAATGCATCGATATGTGGCATGATGATCTTTTTATATGTATTATTTAATGGTTGCAATATGCCGAATAAAGATATCTTGACTGACCCAAATCACTTGCAAATCCAGGAGATTTTTCCACTCTCCTACTAATGTGTCTTAGAAAAATTCGGGGTATCTACATTGCAGCTATAAGAGTCAATCAGAGTGATTTTTCTGTGCCTATAAAATCCCAATAGTAAAACGTTGCTGTCTGTTGTCTAGTGCATTGGCATAAAAGGTGCTTTTATGAATTAGAACATACAATAGTGTGAGTTAAATGAGGAAAAATATCTATCCACACCCCATCTGGTTGGAGTGTGCTGTTAGGTGCGTTTTCTGCAGCAGGACAAAATCTATGTTATTCCTCTCAAGGTACACTAGTATGTCTGGCTTTTGTAGGTGAATGTAACCCTTGTGTATTTCAACTTAGGGGCATATGTACAAGGACTGGCGATAACTACCGCTAACGCTAGTTAGCAGCAGTTTTCTTACCGCTGTGTACCGCTGAAAACTATTGCCTTGTTAGCGATGTATTTACAAGACGTCGCTACATGGCGATAGCTTCAGGGATCAGTGGTGAAAACCGCCGGTAACATTAGCGTGATGGCGATAGGAATTCCGGCGTTAGAGGGCGAAAACTAACGAAAGGCCCATTAGCGGCAAAAAAACACTCGTTAGTCAGCCCAACGTGAGTTTTTTTTGCCTCTATAGATAAAATAGCCTATCAGTCGACCTCCAATGAAAAATAGGCAAAAAACAATGGAATGCAGAATGGAGCAGCCAGGGCCAAGTGCAGCACAGATCAACAACCCCCTCAAGCCCCCCAACATCCAGGATGACCAGCCAGAGTCCCAGGGGAAGAGGAAATGCAGGGCTACATCCATGAAAAGAGGTGCATCGCGGGGCAACACCATTGATGCATCACTTCTCATTGCGCACTCTTCGCAGCACCATGGCATCCAAAACCTTGAAAGCGCGAACAGTCCCTGGGCCCCGGAGGCCTCGCTGGTCCTGTGTCTGGAGCCTGGATGCCTCGCTGGTCCTGCGTCTGGAGGTTGGATGCCTCGCTGGACCTGCGTCTGGAGTGGGATGCGGAGGTGCTGTGGGGTCGATAAGCCATAGCGGTAGACATTGAGGCGCGATGATCCCCCTTACCTGGTGGTGAAGTCTGGCAGGGTGCACGGAGACACATTGCTGACCTGTGTGAGAAGACCGCCTTGAGCCCTTTGGAGCTGTGAATGGTAGAGGCGCTCCTGCGCACCCACGTAGGGAGGTCTTCATCACATACTACGATCCACCACTACATCGGGGTGCAGGGAGGGGATTACCAACGGTGGGCGGCGCCTCTCTGTATCACAGGCCGGATGAATTTGCACTGGCCGGACTCTGTGGAGGGTGGGGACCCTGAGCTGCGCCAAACTTGTGTGGCGGGAGCGCTGCAACTTCATGCCTAAGGGGGCCCTGCTGCATCACCTGCATCGGGAGGTTCCCCAGCGGACTTGGCAGCGACTGCTGTACCCAGGCTTGTGAAATCCCACCTGGCTGAGTCACAGATTTGGAGAGAGTGCAGCTGATTGTGCCACGGTGTCAATGTCCAGGTAAGGAGAAGGGGGACGCATAGCAGAAGAGGACCGGTGGTCGAGTCGCCCAGGCCTAGCACCCCAGTGGTGGCTCATCTGCAATGACAGAAGAGCATCACCCCACTGCTTTCAAGCAGACTCAGGAGAGCAGGAGCAACGAAGACACGGGACCCGGCCTCGAGGTAAGATGTCTTTCATTTAAATATTTACAACACCCGCTCACACACACCCCCCGCATCCCTGACCCATCAAGTGTTCTTTCCGGGATTTCCCACCTCCCAGCTGTCCAGTCCCCCCCGCAGCACTCCTCTATGGCATGGGCGCTGTGCGCCCATGCGCAGCGGGCGTACCACTGGTGTGCCAAAGGTATATATGACGTTACAACGCATACTATTACATTGCATTCCATTACAATGCATTCTAATACTACGCATATTGCAGCAGTAGGGAAAGTGCTGGATAGCGGAGATGAAAACATTACTATTCCCACTTCAGTGAGTGCAACCCTAAAACTAACCCTTGCACCCCAAAACACACCCTGAACCCTAAAATTCACCTTTGACCCCACCAAAACACACCCTGGACCCTAACATTCATCTTTGACCCTCCAAAACACACCCTAAAATTCATATTTGACCCCAAAACACACCCAAAATTTCATATTTTACCCCATAATACACCCCAAATTTCATCTCTGACCCCCGAATCCCATACGCACCCTAAAACTTAAAAAACACCATTACTAACCTCACAATGCGTTGGAATTGAATGCGATGTAAAGGCACCTGCGTTGTTGTAGTTGCGTTGTAAAGGCATTACGATGTAATGCCTGCGTTGTAATGGACGTCTCCTGTGCCAAAGTCAAACCATAGGCAAGCCCGTCTGCGTCCATCTGCCCCTGGATCACGCTCAGCACCAAGGCCCCTTCCTCTCGGACACTCCACCGCTATGATGCCAGCATCCTCCTCGCCATCAACCCTGGATGCCACATCGCCTGCCAGGACCAACCTTTGCTCCGGACCGGACATCGCCATCGCCATCACTGACAGCTACTAAATCACCCGCAAGGACCACCCTGACCGTCGAGGAGGAGGCATTGCCATCACCTACAGAAGCACACTCCGACTGACCACGCACTCTAATGACCCAACGGTGACCATGGAACACCTCAACTTCCAGATTCGGACCAACCCCAACCCCATCCTCTGCAGCACCCTCATCTGCAGGCCCCCCAGGCCATGGACCCCCATTCTCCGATACCATTGTAGACCTCATTGCACCCCAGGCTATCCCATCCACCAACGACATCCTACTCAGTGAACTCTACTTCCACCTGGACAACACCAGTGACCAGAACACCACCCCTTCCTGGGGAAGCTCGCCAACATCAGACTCAAGCAGCTAGTCACCGCAGCAAGCCACATAGCAGGACACACGGTCGAGCATGTCTCCTCCGCCGTCAGCGGGAACTTCAACTACAGCCACACCACCGGACTCTCCTGGACCGACCATCATTGTATACATCATGTCTTCACCATGCCCACCGTACACCACCGCCATCATCGCCCCCCCCCTCTCAGCTGGATCAAGGTCACCGAAGAACTTCTCGTCAACACCTCAGCTCCACCACTCCGCCAACACTTACAGGCGATAACACCGCAGCGTGAAACCGCCACCGATGGATCTCCAACTGCGCCGACACCCCTCAAGAAAAGACCAGGCAAAATCTAGCACCACGTTGCACCGTATTTGCAAAGTGACGCATTTAGGCATATGCGTGACCTTGTAAAGCCCTGTGCTACATCATACCTGCATCAGGCACTGTGTCAGTACCTTGATGGCAGGCGTAAGGGTGACACAGTACCACATGGATAGGCTGGCCCCATGCATTGCTGGAGTTGCGTCATGCTTGTGACACAACTGCAGCAAAGCGTGACTTTAGCGCAGACAGATACGTCAGGATTCCAGACGTATCTGTCATTACTTGCGTCATGGAGCGCTGTCCAGTGAATACAGCGCTTCCATGGTGTCGCAAGAAGGGCGTAGTGAAAAGAGTTGCAACGATGTCTTGTCGCAGCGCTGCAACACTTTTCATGACTGAGGCCCAGGAATGCCCACTATCTTATTGATGGTGCGCATTATTGCCCTGTAGTTTTGTCGCAGGGCAGCGCAGCAACATTGCTTGCAGCGCTGTCCAGCACCAAAACCTTCTGAAATGAGGCCCCAAGTGTTATCTCCATTTTTAAGACCAGCTATTTTCTGGTCTTAAAAAACTGCCTCTAACTGCAGTTAGAGGCAGTTTTTTTGTACTCCTACCTTCAAGAATTCCCTTGTAAATATCGCGAAGTGGGGTAAGCGGCAGTTTTTGCACGGGAACGCCTCCCTTGCATGTCAATATCGCTAACAGAAGTGGCGATCTTTTCTATGGACGTTTTCGCTGGAAAACTGATGCTAATAGAGGTTAGCGACAACTTGTACATATGGCGATGGCAATATCGCCGCCGAGCCGTCGGAAAAGTGGTGCTAAGGCGGCATTAACTCCTTGTACATATGCCCCTAAGTATCTTATGTTGATCAAGGCTGCCTCCTTCTGTTATGTTCTACCTGTGCCATCCTATAACAACAAATGGTAAACATTCACAGTTTAACTATCCACGCTATACGTTAAGGGGCCTAGTGATGCACAGCAATCCCAAGCTGGTCACGTACATTGACTAGTCAATATGTGCTGAATCAGTTAGTTATTACACTCCCTAGTAGCAGTGTGCCACAGCCCAGACCATGCGATTTATGCATCAAGCTGCTAATAACCTACTTGTGCTTGCAAACGTATCATAAACCAACAACAGTATATAACTAGACTATAAGAAAATCGCACAGGTAATTCTGGAAAGACTGGTTGTAAACAGTCTGTTGCTCTTTGCAGTTTTGAGCTCCTTCGCAAGAGTCTGTGCATCTGTTCTTCGGAGACTCACCCCCTCATCAATTGATCTATCCTTCATGTTCTTCCAGGAATCTTGCCACCTCCCGCCCCCGACGTTTCAATAGAAAGGGGCTTCCGCTTTCATTCAACTGGCAACTTGGCTATGAAGAGCAAAGCATATTTGAGGTGACCTCATGCATATCTTGATGTAACTATATGGTCGCAGTGCCCCCTGCCTCGCCTGGGTGAAATTTAGGAATATAGTAAAATGCATGCCGTCAATCTGCAGCCAGTCTTTAGTTCTGGCAAGGTTTTCATTCAACTATAAATAGTGGCAAACAAAGCATCTCTTTCAAAAAATGTAGGTATGCGGTGCACTCCTCTTTAACAATTTCTTCTGTGGATTTTTTTCAACGATTTTTTTATTAAAACTTTATTCTATCCTACTACTCTAGTTTCAACGTGCTACGTAGAATTTGTGGGTTGCCTGTCCCACATCTCCTATTTGAAACAAATTATATCAAGCAAACATTTACTTGAAAACCTACGTGCACAGTACATGTGTGTTCTTAGAGTTTCACACACATTTTTTTCAAACTCAACCAATGAAACAAGAAATGTTCATACACAAAGTGATAATTTTTCAAAAAAGTAATCTTATTGTGTAATTTGAATCAATAATTCAAATAATATCAATGTCAATCCATCAAAATACATACATGGGCTACTAATATCTTTGTAGACTCATGACATATCTAACAGAAAATCAATCCATCCATCAAACTTTTATATAGACGCTACTTGACATTCACAAACAAATGATAATAGATCCGCCCAATGCATTTCGGGACTTTGGTCCCTTCCTCAGGGGCAGCTGCAATGCAAAAAATATATATTCAAATGCATACTACATGAATATACAATAACATGAGTGGTACGAAATTTTGCTACCAACAACGTAAGACCACTCCCAATAGTTTTATGAAGAATGGTAACCTTTGATATTTATAGGTAGAAGAAGTTGCCGTCACCAGACACCCTGTGTGAAAACACCAAACTAATGAGGTTACAGGATAGATAAGCAAGAAATAAGAAAGTGATTTACTGGAACATAAACAAACTACTGCAGGAAATCTATCACGAAAACGAAAATAATGACACAGAGACAAAGGAACACTGAAACACCGACTTGGAAAGTGACTGCAAGTACACAGCTCTATTTATTCAATATACCAAACTCGACAGCAGCTCCACACTAAAACAAAGGATCCAAAGCTCAGTAGCAAAAACGATAGTTGACACCAAGACACAAGAAATGCTGCAAAGTTATAAGAAATTACCTGCTACAATACGAAATACCACCAACACCTAAAAACATAAAATGAAAGAACATGAAAGAGTGCCCGAGCAAATGATAATCCAAGAAACCACACAACATGAGTCCATGCTGATTACCTGATATGCTTCCGGTCAGCGTATCTAATAAAATGAAATACAAAGCAAATGACTAATGTAAGACCCGAACTGCACAGTGTGCATAGCTGTAATATGCTCCAATACGCCAGATTACTCACCAAAATTACTAGAGCCTCTATCAATGCGTAGCCGTCTCGGTGAAACGTACAGCGTATCTGCCATTTAAAAAGCAACCGCGATACGAACACGTGATGTATGATTACAACCACAAGCTAAACAGAATGCAACTACGGCCGCCATCTTAGAACGATAAAAGTACAAAGAATATCATGCCCAAGGACAGTGTCCTCATATACAAATGCGTAATAAACAACATGATAAACGAGACATATCAGCGTGATTGCAAACTACCAACTACATAAACATACTAAAGTTGCCATGCCGAATAGACCAAAGAATAGGTCTCAATAAATGCTCCAATTGAAAAATAACGGCCATTGCTGAAAATTTCAATGGAACGCGACTGACGTATGAACGAACAATAAAAACAAAATAAAACAGTGCACAAGTGCGTCCTCCATGTTGAAAAAAATGTGAAAAAAATACCCAAAGTTACGTACTCTATTCTATGTGCGATGAAATGTGCGATAAAATAAGAAATGTCCATAATAAAAAAATGTCCATAATAAAAAACAAAAGACCGTGATAAGATAACCAAATATATCCACACACTGTGTAATCAGCTGAACCAAAATATGGATGCTCAAAAAGTATGATCCAATATGAATGAATACACAAACTCAAGTTAATGACCCTCTCTACCAAATATAGCGATGTAAAAAATGAATGAGAGAAAAAGATAGAAATAGAAAAGTGCAAAGAAAAAAAGAATCAGTAAGTGTCAAAGGTGAAACAGTGCGATTCGTTAAACATTTACCATTGTAGAAACAGCACAATTAGGTGACATAATCATCAAAACATAAATCCATTGCACATGATATATACCCCTAAACGATGCTATAGAGATGCTAATGTTGATTGCAACTTATCAAATGTCAAGATCAACAATGTGTGAGCTGTACGAACCAAACCTATCTGCTCTTTCATAATAAAAATAAAAAAGAACAAAATGTCATAAGATGGTGTTGAAACACGAATATCTGATGAGTGCAACCTTTCTACCATTACTTTACTACAGAAAGCAGCTTAAATCCAATTTGTCATTAAGACCGCATGGCATCATAGTGTTAAGTTTTCTGATCCAAAACACTTCTCTTTGTGAGAGTTTTTTACTCCAATCGTTACCTTCTTTAAGTGACAATTTTTCAATGATGAGAAACCGTACTTGAGTGATGTTGTGACCTTGTTCCAACCAGTGTACTACTAGGTTAGAGTTGGTATTTCTATTTCTAATCATACTTTTGTGTTCTCCAATGCGTGCTTTTATTTTTCGCTCAGTTTTTCCTACGTACAGGTAGCCACATGGACATTTGATGCAATAAATTGCATGAGTAGTATTGCAATCTGATGAATGATGTAAGCTCAATTTTATTCCTGTTCTTGGGTGAGTGATAAAGTTCTGTTGCATGACATTGTTGCAGTGTACACAATAACTACATCTTTTCATCCCCGTATGTTTGACAATCGTAGTATCGTTTTTTTTTGTTAAAAATTCTTTGAGATTTGGACTTCTTGTATAAGCAAATAGTGGTGGTTGAGAAAATAAACTGCCGAAGTCGGGTTCATGCGCTAATAATTCCCATCTTTTTTGGATAATTTTCTTGATGCTTTTGGATTTTGTGGAAAACTTAGAAACGAACACCATTCGTTTGGTGGGTGTTTTTTGTTTGATGGTCAGAAGAGTGGACCGGTCAATGCTTTGAATACGATGTTCTGCTTGTTGAATAATATTGGGAGGATATCCTCGTTGTGTAAATCTGGTTTTGATCCTTGTGAGTTCTTCTTGGTATTTATCTGTTGTAGAACAAATCCTTTTGGATCGAATCATGTGAGCATACGGTAAGTTTTGAATGAGTTTTGGGGAATGAAAACTGCGAAACAGTAGCGTGTTATTACGATCAGTAGATTTAATGTAAACACTAGTGTGAATGGTGGAATTGGATTTTTGCACCAAGACGTCCAAAAACGGGAGACATGTTGAACTGATGTTGAATGTGAATTGAATTCGGTTATTCCGGGTGTTTAAAATCTGTATCTGTTCTTTAAGACATGCTTCAGTGTTGGACCAGATCAGAAAAATGTCATCGATGTAGCGACGGTATGTGACCAAATTCTTACTCCAATTTTGGTTCTCAAATATATGTTTTTCTTCAAATGCAGCCATGAATATATTTGCATATGTAGGAGCTCCCCCAAAGCCCATGGATGTCCCACTTATTTGAAGAAAAAACTGATCTTGATAATAAAAATAATTGTGTTGGAGACAGAATTGAAGCAATTCCATGATGAAAACTTTATGAGCACGTACTTCTGGTTGGTTCAATAATGCCCATTCTATGGCTTCAAGACCTTCTTGCAAAGGAATCGAGGTGTACAACGAGGTAACATCAATTGTACATAACAAAAATTCAGTGATGTTAGACAAATCAATTTGCTGTAAATGAGATAAAAAATCAGTGGTATCTCTGGTGTATGATTTCCATGAGCGAACAATTGGTTGGAGAAATTGGTCAATATAAATACCCAGGGGCTCAAAAATTGACCCGCACCCAGACACAATGGGTCTGAAGGGGGGGTCGATGGGATGTTTATGAATTTTTGGTAACATATATATGTGTGGCCGTTTAGGATGTTGCTGAATCAAAAAACTTTTTGTTCTGCCTGTGATCCAATCCATGTCTTGTGCTTTGTCTAGAATCTTTTTTAACACTTCAGCTATTGCTCTGGTTGGGTCTTGATCCAATTTAAGATAGGTGTTTTCATCTGCTAAATGATCTGAAACTTTTTGGTGGTAATACAATGCATCCATCATTACCAAAGCACCCCCTTATCGGCATTTTGAAATATCAATGCATCATTTTTGGCCAGGTCTTTCAAAATGTTTTTTCCGATCTGGATAAGTTCTGGTGATTATGTTGGTGGTATTCTAGTTTTTTAAGATCGTCTTTGACTGCGAATTCAAAACAGTCCAATATTTTGTGGGACGCAGGTGGTGTAAATGTGCTCTTGGGTTTAAATTCAAGAAATTCATGGTCTTTTGAATTTAAACCCAAGAGCACATTTACACCACCTGCGTCCCACAAAATATTGGACTGTTTTGAATTCGCAGTCAAAGACGATCTTAAAAAAAAAAAAAAAAACAATTCAAGAAATTCATGGTCTTTGGAGAGGGGATTGTGTTTTTGGAAAACATGGCGGCCGGCTAGAGGCGGGTCGCGGGTGGAACTGAAGGCATGCAGCGGGAGTTTGTTGTGGTTTGAGAGATGAGAGCGGGATTGTGTTGCGGTTAGGTATGCAACTTAAATCAAGGCAGCGGTAAGGAGCGAGAGGAGTTTTTTTTGGTGAATTCGTCCGTGAATTGGGAGTTTTGTTGGCAGTTCTCTCGGGGTAGTACGGCGCCTCGGCGTGCTGTGGTCGATTCTCGGACTGCAGGGTGGGGAGAACGGCTACTGCTTCATTGGGTCCCGGCGGCTGGAGGCTGGAGGCACTCGGAGGCACTTGGAGGCACTCTGGGGAGAGAGCAACCACAGCAGAGCAGCCGTGGTGGAGAGCGGCTCTGGAGCTGCGCAGGGGGCATCGGGCAGCTGCAAAGGTTCTCTTCCGTGGAAACGGCGGAGGAGTGAGCAGAAGCGGGGAGCTGCGAAAGTCCCGAGAGGGGGCTGAAGATAGCGAGATTCTGCAGGACCACTCCGCTTATGTTAGAATAGAGGGGCAATTACACGCACCAGAGGTGTCTTCTTTCGCAGAGGCCCCAGGCTTGGACACTAATGGTAAGGAAAAACGAGTTATATTGAATAAAGCAAATATAGAAACTGGGGGAAGAGGCAAAAAGACTGTTTTGAAATCTACGGTAAAAGGATTTTCCAGATACGCGTTGAGGAGTGCGGGCAAGGGAAGTAGACTGGAAATCCCCGAGTTGCAGGAGAATACTATTAATTGTGTTAAAGAACAAGGGGTGAGGAAAAAAGTAGTAAAGGAAGTAAACTTCAGGGGAAGAGCATTGAGTAATGAAGTCACAGTTCGGAAACTAAAAAAAAGCAGTATTGAGCATAAGATCAAAGTGACCCCCTCTTTAAAGACCTACTTTAAAGTATTACCAAAAACTTTAGTGTTAAGGAGCAATTCTGTTATGGCGGCTACCGAGTCTCATTCCATCCAAAAACAACAACTAGTAGGAGATGGGGTTATTGGAGGAGGTTCAAATCCGGTTGAATGGACAGAACATTTTAGCCCGAATCACTTTCAGGTGCTGGCTTTAGAAGTGGGGGGATTGGAGGAGCCTCCGGAGGGGGAGGCTTCTTTGGAAATCAGCACGGGAGTTTTACACCAGTCTCCCCCGGAGCTACAGGGGGGGTCCCTAAATAGTAAAGCGAGCGAATTTAAGCAACAGTCTGGGGAGTACGCTGGGGTTGTGCAAATAGAGGCGGGTAATGATGGTATAAACCCCGAGAATCGGGATCCCCCTATCAGTAGTTTGTTTGCCTCTCTCACGCTGGAGATTCGTAATAGATTTGAAACCTCAGAGCTGAACCAGAGAGAAATAAAGTCTGTCTGTGATGTTTTGGAGAAGAAGATAGATGATTTAAGTGGAAGGACTCTAGCTTTAGAAGCAGAAGTAAGAGATCTTAAAGAAGCAGCACAAGTAAACAAAAAGGAGATAGAAGACTTGAAGGTAAAGGGGAGAGATCAAGAGGAAAGAGTGGAGCGATTGGAGAACTTTCAGAGGAGAAATAATTTAAACATTTTGAAACTCCCTGAGGGCAAAGAAGGCAGTGACATTAAAAGTTTTGTGGTCCAATTGCTCAAAAAGGAGCTTCAGTTGGAGGAATCTGAAGATGAAATTGCCAGAGATATTCAAAGGATCCATAGGGATCCGTTTAGGCTAAATGCAAACAGATCCAAACCCAGGAGAGTTTTAGTTAATTTCCTCTCGTATTCCTTAAAAGAAAAGATCCTGGCCAAGGCTCTGAAAAATAAAGTGTTAGATCTAGACGGAGCAAAAATTGAAATAAGATCTGATCTTTCAGTAGTTACATCTAATAGACAATGGGAGCTGGGGAAAAGAATGGAGCCTCTGAGAAAGATGGGAGCTACGGTTCAATTGAAATTCCCAGCTTCACTTAAAGTAATGATAAATAATAAAATGCACTTGTTCCAATTTGTGGAGGAGGTTGACAAATTTATTGAGGAACTCCAATCGGAGGTTTAGCTATAAGGTCCCCCTCTCAGCTCTACTTTGTATTTATTTGGTTTACTTCCGTTTGCACGCCATGGGGTTCTCCCATAGGGCTTTAGCCATGGGAAGTTGCTTAGGGTTTTCCAAGGGTGGGGGGGTGGGTTGGGGGGAGCACAGGGTGGGGAGCATATGGGAAAAAACAAAAAATACCTCAAATGCCTTGTTTTACACTAAATTAGTCAGCAATGCCAGTATTTTAGGGGATGTCTAGGAATAGGGCAAATGAGATAAAAGTTTTAGCATGGAATGTTAATGGGCTCCGGGTAAAGAGTAGGAGAGACAGGATAATGCAATATCTGAAAGATTGTCCAGCCCAAGTTATTATCCTGCTAGAGACACATCTCACAGAAGAAGAAAGTAGGAAGTTCTTTCAATCTCAGAGGTGGGTTGCATATGCTGTTTATACGATGCAGACAATGGTTACGAAGGGAGTAGCATTATTAGTTAGGCGAGGAACAAATATCTCAGTAGAAAGAAGTGTCTCAAATATTGCAGGAAGATGGCTGTTAGCAAAGTTAAAAGTTTTTGGCCAGAATTATACTCTGGTGGGGTACTACGGACCGAATCAGGATGAAATAGGTCCATTGGATGAGCTGGTAAATGAACTTTTAGGTTTCCCGGATCAGATTATTATGGCAGGAGATTTCAACACCGTTCTGGACCATAAATTGGACAGATCACACCATAGTAGAGCGGCGTTTAATCCTAAAATGTCAGATAGGGTTCGAATATTGATGGCTCAGTGGGGTTTGTGTGATATTTGGAGGTGTAGAGCTGGGTCACAATCTGGTTTTACTTATTATAATAAAAAGTATAAACATAAATCTCGAATTGATTTCTTTTTGATTGACAGGGTTTTAAAAGACGCCGTAGTGGAAGTTAAACATATTGGCGTACACCTGTCAGACCATTCAGCTATTCTCCTTCACTTGAGGTTAGGAGAAGGTAGTGTAAGTTCTAGGTGGATGTTAGATCGCACAATTCTACTAGAGGATGAGGCTGTCAAAATGTTAAGGGAGGAGACCAGAGAATTTTTTGAGAGTAATTTGGGTTCAGCCACACTCGGGACGGTTTGGGATGCTTATAAAGCATATTTAAGGGGAAGACTAGGAGCTTTAGCGGCAAGCAAAAGGCGAATTTATTATAGAAAGGTTTTGGATTTAGAAGAGCAGATTCGGAAGCTGGAAGGGGCTCTGAGTAACTTAGGAGGATTGGAGGAAGGGGAGAAGGAGGTGGCCGAAATCACGAAGTTAAAGGCTGGCTTGTCGGGAGTTATAAGTGATCGAGTTAGAGAGAGGTGGGAGACTAGCCAGCTGGCACATTTTGAGTACGGCGAAGGTTGCAGCAAATTGTTAGCATGGAAAGCGAAAAGCGACCAAGTTAGAAACTTTATAAAAGAGATTAGATGTGAAGAGACGGGGGCAGTGTTGAGTGATAGCCAAGGGATTAGCTTGGCTTTCTCTAGGCATTTTGGGAAAGTATATAAAGAAGATTTGGTTATAAAGGAGGAGGTTGTGTCGCCATGGTTGGAGCATATAGAACCTCTTCCTGAAGAGGCGATGGAGGTATTAAATGAGGAGATCAGGGTGGAGGAGCTTGAAGAGGTGATAAGCGGTGGTAAGCGGGGGAAGGCTCCAGGGCCAGATGGCCTCCCTCTTGAGGTATACAAAGCCTTGGCTGGTATTATAATCCCTATTTTAAGGCAAATTTTCAATGCGATATTTTTGACAGATTCTGCCCCGCCCGAATCTTGGAAGGATGCAATTATAACACTAATCCTAAAGCCTGGGAAATCCCCTAAAAAAGTAGATTCGTATAGGCCTATTTCCCTGCTAAACGCAGACTATAAGTTGTTTGCAAAAATTATGGCGGGAAGACTAAATGGTTATATGCCTCAGATGGTGAATGAAGACCAAAAGGGTTTCATAAGAGGAAGAGCGTTGAGAGAGCTGACGTATTCATTGATTGGCTCTATAGATATGGCAACAGCTTATGGTCTTCCCCTTGCAGTTATAGCTTTAGACGCAGCTAAAGCGTTTGACCGTGTTAACTGGGCCTATTTGCAGAAGGTGGCTAAACATTTCAACTTGGGTCCCAATGTCCGTAGATTTTTAAAAAATATCTATGCTGCTCCAGAAGCTAGAGTGTTAGTTAATGGGGCTTTGACTCAGCCAGTGAAGATCATGCGAGGCACTAGGCAGGGGTGCCCCCTTTCCCCTTTATTGTTTGACCTCTACATTGAGCCATTGGCCAGGAAAATTAGGAGTAGTAGTGGTATATTGCCGTTTGAATTTAATGGCTGGATAAAGAAGGTTGGGTTATACGCAGATGATATTTTAATTTTTACAGCAAATCTTCCGCAAACCCTGAGGGTGGTGAGGGAAATTACAATTGAGTTTGGTAAAGTGTCAGGGTATGCTATTAATGAAGATAAGACGGAAGTGATGAGTTGGAACATGGGGGTAACTGGGATTGATACTAAGAGTGAAATGAGATATCTGGGAGTTAGGATTACTCAGAATATTGCAGATCTTACTAAGGTTAATTTTGATCGGGTTAGAAGGGAGATTTGTGCAAATATACGGGGATGGATGCACCTCCCTTTAACTTTGTTTGGCAGAGTGAACTTAGTAAAGATGATCGTGCTTCCAAAATTAACCTTTTTGTTTGATTCAATCCCCTTATCTTTTAGAAAGGAGTGGTTTGTTAAGTTACAGAGCGATATAAGTTTGTTTATTTGGGCATCAAAAGGGCCGCGAATATCATGGCGCAAACTGAGAAGGAGGTTGGTGAAAGGGGGTTTAGCTCTTCCAGATTTTTTATTTTATTCCTGGGCTTTCTTACTTAAAAACGGTAGAATGTTACTGGACATCCCCACAGATTCTGAGTTAGGTAGGATGTTTAGTGTGATGCTGATAAAGGAAAAGGGTGCCAGTGTGGGTTTTATGTATAAATTTTCTGATCCGAAATATTTCAAAAAGGTCAGGCTCAAGATTCTAAGGGATATGGCGGAAATGTGGTTTAAAATTAGAAAGGTTGTAAACATACCATATTTTAGTTACTGGGCTCCGATTTGGGATGCACCGGGTTCTCCTGAATGGACAAAAGACTCATTGGCTGTACCTTTAAAAGAAGCGGGTATTTTAAGATGGAAGCACTTGCTGTCGGAGGGTCAGTTGGTCTCGTGGAGCCAGTGTGAGCAGGCAGTAGGCTCGTCACTTTCAAGGTTTAAATTCCTCCAGATACAAAGCTGGTACATGTCAACGGGTGTAACGTTAGGAGAGTCAAATGGATTTGAGGAAAAGCTGCTTTCTACTGCACTGTTTAAAAAGAAGTTGCACTATGGTACTGGATGATCTTGGAGATGGAGGATGGCGTGTTTACCTTGCCGGTGGATCTGTGGGGAAGATGCTTGCCAGAGATCGAGTTGGAGGACCAATGGCAAGTATCTATGTCTATGCTTTACAAAATAGTTAAACCCGCATATCTGAGGAGGAATCATTTTTTTACTATGCACAGGGCGTACTGGACTCCACAAAGGCTTTCTAAATTTGGGTCAGGAAGAGTGGTGATGTGTCCTAAATGCGGCAGTCAGAGTGCAGATGACCTACACATGTTTCTACTTTGTCCGAAGCTACAGCTTTTTTGGGAGGCCGTAAGTAAATGTCTGGCTAGCGTTTTAAACCTGCAGTTTAAGGTAAGCGCTGTCTCGATTATTTTTGGAAGTTTTGAATCTCCAAATACTGTCACTAAAGACTGTGCAAAATTGGTTTTTTATGCTATGCTTTTAGCGCGTAGGGAGATATGTAAATTGTGGGTATCTCCGACACCTCCAATATTGGAGGATTGGTTGAAAGCTATGACGTATGTTGCTAATTTGGATATTTCGGATCAGGGGAAAAGGAAATATGAATTTTGGACTCCCTTTGTGTCTAGGGAAATTCCCTAATTGGAGGAATCTGGTCCTATGATTAAGCCTTTTCCTGCCTCTGCTGTGTTTTGGTTCCTTCTTCGCGTGAGTAGAAGGACATGGGGAAAGGTCTGTGGTCGAAAGAAGGAGGAGGTCTCTTTGAAAGGTGGCGTGGAAGCTGTCTTGGGAGCCTCTACCCTTTTACCCCTGTAACAGCGAATGAGGTTAGATAACCCAAGTTTGGCATCGATAGAAAGTTGAAGGGTGTAAAAAGGGCAAATGAGGACAAAAAAAAGAAAAAAAAGAAATTCATGGTCTTCTTTAGTGATAGGGTGAATCACTACATTATCAAAAAAATGACGTAAAAGTAGTGTACGCATGAAACGATATAAAGCTATTTCAGTTTCATGAAAAGAAGTTTTGTAGGTGGGCACAAAAGTAGTGCCTTTGTTCAAAATTTTTGTTTGTTGAGTACTGAGTGTTTGTGAAGAAATGTTTATGATGATTGTTTCTGACTGCGTAAATTCTGTCGAGATTTCTCCTTTGTTTTTTTCTTTGTCCTCGCCTGGTTTTACCAAACTTCTGCTTGGTTTCCCTGTTATAGATTCTGGTGGATGTGAGGGTTGTTGGCCCTTGGACAAAAAAGACTCTGTGGAATCAGTAGCGTGACTCTCACTGAATTCTCTGCCGGTGTTGCTGGTGCTAGGTAGTTCACTTCTAGCTCCATTGGCTTTCAAAGGTGGTCTGGTTGGCTGTAATTCTCGATCTGACACAACACTTTCCTCGGATGATGCATTCGGACTTTGAAAGGTCTGCGTTGGGCATACATTTCTGCCCAAGTATACACTTCATTTAAACGATAATCAATGGTATCTCTTTTGAATTTACGGAGTTTGCGTTCTTGGAGCTCTTTGCCTTAGTTCTCTAATTTAATATTAATTTGTTCCAATGTAGTGGCCAAATCTTCTGAATCCATGCGTTTAGATAAATCTTGTTTGATGTTATAAATTTCTTCTTCCAATTCCTTAATGGTCTTAGAAAGTTCCTACACTATTAATAAAATCAGATCCAAGGAGCATTTATTTAAAATGGCGTACCAACGGTCCATGAAAGATTTATTGAATTGAAACCGGAATACCATGGGTTTGAAAGGTAAACGGGGCCCTCGAGGTATTCTCTTATGTTTATGGTACTGAATGAGCGTTGATGCGTGTAGTC
This sequence comes from Calotriton arnoldi, assembly GCA_963921515.1. NCBI lineage: Eukaryota > Metazoa > Chordata > Amphibia > Caudata > Salamandridae > Calotriton > Calotriton arnoldi. Next base: position 618,991 of record CAWUFW010009762.1, read on the forward strand.
TTTGGTTTAATTCTCTCCGACAAATGAATTCGAAATGTTTTAACTGTTGTATGATGGTGCCTTCTTGTGTGTCAAACGTTTTGGTAGCAGTGATCAAAGAATAAATTTCCGTGGCTTCTTCTGCTGTATATGCCTTTGTTTCTGCACGATTGTCTGTGGTACTGGCAATACTTTCAAATGACGTCATTATGAAAGGGGTGGGTGCAACCGCAGTAAGGCAATTAATTGTGCTAATTCAAAAAATGTAGGTATGCGGTGCACTCCTCTAACAATTTCTTCTGTGGATTTTTTTCAACAATTTTTTTTTAAATTAAAACGTTATTCTATCCTACTACTCTAGTTTCAACGTGCTACGTAGAATTTGTGGGTTGCCTGTCCCACATGTCCTATTTGAAACAAATTATATCAAGCAAACATTTACTTGAAAACCTACGTGCACAGTACATGTTTGTTCTTAGAGTATCACACAAATTTTTTTCAAACTCAACCAATGAAACAAGAAATGTTCATACACAAAGTGATAATTTTTCAAAAAAGTAATCTTATTGTGTAATTAGAATCAATAATTCAAATAATATCAATGTCAATCCATCAAAATACATACATGGGCTACTAATATCTTTGTAGTCTCATGACATATCTAACAGAAAATCAATCCATCCATCAAACTTTTATATAGACGCTACTTGACATTCACAAACAAATGATAATAGATTCGCCCAATGCATTTCGGGACTTTGGTCCCTTCCTCAGGGGCAGCTGCAATGCAAAAAATATATATTCAAATACATATTATATGAATATACAATAACATGAGTGGTACGAAATTTTGCTACCAACAACGTAAGACCACTCCCAATAGTTTTATGAAGAATGGTAACCTTTGATATTTATAGGTAGAAGAAGTTGCCGTCACCAGACACCCTGTGTGAAAACACCAAACTAATGAGGTTACAGGATAGATAAGCAAGAAATAAGAAAGTGATTTACTGGAACATAAACAAACTACTGCAGGAAAACTATCACGAAAACGAAAATAATGACACAGAGACAAAGGAACACTGAAACACCTACTTGGAAAGTGACTGCAAGTACACAGCTCTACTTATTCAATATACCAAACTCGACAGCAGCTCCACACTAAAACAAAGGATCCAAAGCTCAGTACCAAAAACGATAGTTGACACCAAGACACAAGAAATGCTGCAAAGTTATAAGAAAGTACCTGCTACAATACAAAATACCACCAACACCTAAAAACATAAAATGAAAGAACATGAAAGAGTGCCCGAGCAAATAATAATCCAAGAAACCACACAACATGAGTCCATGCCGATTACCTGATATGCTTCCGGTCAGCGTATCTAATAAAATGAAATACAAAGCAAATGACTAATGTAAGACCCGAACTGCACAGTGTGCATAGCTGTAATATGCTCCAATACGCCAGATTACTCACCAAAATTACTAGAGCCTCTATCAATGCGTAGCCGTCTCGGTGAAACGTACAGCGTATCTGCCATTTAAAAAGCAACCGCGATACGAACACGTGATGTATGATTACAACCACACGCTAAACAGAATGCAACTACGGCCGCCATCTTAGAACGATAAAAGTACGAAGAATATCATGCCCAAGGACAGTGTCCTCATATACAAATGCGTAATAAACAACATGATAAACGAGACATATCAGCGTGATTGCAAACTACCAACTACATAAACATACTAAAGTTGCCATGCCGAATAGACCAAAGAATAGGTCTCAATAAATGCTCCAATTGAAAAATGACGGCCATTGCTGAAAATTTCAATGGAACGCGACTGACGTATGAACGAACAATAAAAACAAAATAAAACAGTGCACAAGTGCGTCCTCCATGTTGAAAAAAATGTGAAAAAAATATCCAAAGTTACGTACTCTATTCTATGTGCGATGAAATGTGCGATAAAATAAGAAATGTCCATAATAAAAAAATGTCCATAATAAAAAACAAATGACCGTGATAAGATAACCAAATATATCCACACACTGTGTAATCAGCTGAACCAAAATATGGATGCTCAAAAAGTATGATCCAATATGAATGAATACACAAACTCAAGTTAATGACGCTCTCTACCAAATATAGCGATGTAAAAAATGAATGAGAGAAAAAGATAGAAATAGAAAAGTGCAAAGAAAAAAAGAATCAGTAAGTGTCAAAGGTGAAACAGTGCGATTCGTTAAACATTTACCATTGTATAAACAGCACAATTAGGTGACATAATCATCAAAACATAAATCCATTGCACATGATATATACCCCTAAACGATGCTATAGAGATGCTAATGTTGATTGCAAAAAATATACAAATAGTATCAACCTAAGTACACACTGACTAGAGTCCAATTAAGAAAACAACATAGTAATTTGTAGAAATAAATGCAAGAGCAGGGAAAACAGACATTTCTCATACCAGACCTTCCTTTGTGGAATTTCCCTCGACCCCTCATTGTGACATTTAGGCTAGTGCCATTTAGAAAATAAGCACTGGCAAAGCTAATGCTCTGGCTTTGGCTGCCAGTCTCTTTGCTTTTCCAATTTTTAGGTTTTGCCTGCACAGCGCGTGTGCTGTGTTTTTGAAATCTATTGTATTCAATATAAATCCTAAAAGGGGGTTACAACCCGCCCTTGCTTTTCTTGGTTCCTGTGTTTGCCACTTACTTTTCCTCCATTTCTATTGGCTTTACCATACTGTTTCCTATTGTTCCTTTATGTGTTTCTCTTATCAGTCTCCCATGGCCCAAATACTGTTTTCATCCACTTTGTGGGACTTTGTTTTAAGCTTTTGCCTGCACAGTGCTTGCAAAAGCACTTGTTTACATACTCTCCCTTTGGCTGCACCATTTCAAGGGTGCTTGTTTTAATTTGTTTTCTCCTCCTTCCTTTACCTAATCTACCCATGCATTTCAAGCATGCTTGTTGGCTGTGTTAAGGGTCACGTGACCATCAGCGGTGGGCACCCTTCTGGTGCAGCAGCTCCTCGCCCGCCAGGAGACATTGATGTTTTTTTTATTGTTTTTGCAATTTTAGCCTGAACTCAACACAAAGGTATTGGAGTGGTTTGATTTCATTACAGCTCTGCAACTGCTGAAGGGCAACTTAATGCCATTCCAAGATGGCCGCCCTGTATGAGTGTGGTGGTAAGGGGTGGGGATATGAGTGGCTGAAAGCATATGAGTGATTTTTTTCCACAGAACCTTCCTCTAAAACGGGCTCCTGTTGCGAGTATATTGTTCGAGGATACTGATTTACTTTGTGGTTGAGTTTCACTCCCTCTGCTGTGCAATTGTTTAGTAATTCTGATCAGGCAAAGTGAGCGTGATTGGTGAATTATATCTGTGGCATACATAAATATTTGCACTAACCATGGAAGACGCAGGCCGTGATTTAAAGGAGGCATTGCCAAATTTATGCGACACTCTCCAGATTCACATCGAAGTTCATCAGAAATCTAGTAGCGCTGCCAAGAAAGATGAGGTGAAACCCAGATCTTAAAAGTGCTTAACAGGCGGTGTTCGGATATTAAACCTGTAATGATTTTGATGACGGCTTTGTCAGTAAATATGTGAAGTCTGTATGTGTTTGCTTGTTGCTTAGCAACAGCAGCATTCCAACTCTGCTAACGCAGTAAAGTCTCTCTGTGTATTGATTTAAAATCCTTAACACATAGCAAGCCTATTTGTTTCACAGTGATTGAATTATAACTAGGAATACAGTGGTAGTGGATCTGCATTAAAAGCATACATTGGCAATTCCAATAGGTTTGAATTTAATGTGCTACACCCTGCACTCACTAATGCATGCCGCTCACTCTGCATTCACAAGGGTACTCCTCTCACCCTGGCACTCGTTCATCCTGCAGACACACAGGCACCTCACTCGCCTCTCAACCTGCATTCACAAACTGAGTACCCTATCCTTATTCTTCTCTTGCCCACAACTCACCCTCTACATACCCTGTAATCACACACTATGTCCCTTGCACTCTTGCAGTTCTGCCCTCACCCAATGCTCCACTTACTCTCATCCACCACTGACACTGGCCACAACCCCGCAAATCCTTAACCCAGACACCCAACTGCCAAGCTAAAACTTACGCAAAAAAAATTAATCACATAAGCGAAACCTATTGCATTTACCAATGCTTGTTCCTAATGTTTCTGCAAATGAAAGTTTCTGTGACGAAGTTTTCCCAAAACACTTAAAGTTGGCTGCCTTTCATGTGTGTACCCTTGTATTGGCAGCCTTCTTGGAATGGGTTGGAAACCCATCCAAAGATGGTTGCACTTGTTTGGGCATGCACACAGATGTGCGCAAGGCCAGCCATCTTGGAATGAGTTGAAAATCTGTTTCTAAACATGGCAGGCACAAGCTGAGTGTGAGTGGGATGCAGCACTGCAAGTGGTAGCAAGGGTCCCCTGGCAATGTCTGGAAAGCTGTCAGGCCCTTGGAAAGCTTTAAAATAAGAGAAAACCCACAGTAGCCCTAAAATCCCTGGCACTGAAAGGTACTACTTTCTCTATGAGCGACAACATTGTGCTTCAGTATTTTCCATCATTCACAGGGAAAGAAACCAATGGCTGAAGTGGGCTGACCCTTTGCACCATGCTGTATGCTCTGGTGGACAGAAGCAAAATGTCAATTACAGATGAACAGAGCAAGGAATGAAGAGGTTGTCTGCAAGTTTCTGTAAGTAAATAAAACATACATATATTTTAAGAAAAATCTAAAGGTTTTGGATAAAATGAAATATGAGGACAAATGACAGTACGAGAAAGGTATAAGCAAATCCGCATCTTTTTTTGCAAATAGTACAAAATCACTGATATTTAACAGAATTGTTCTTATGTTTGAACTGTTCAAAGTATCAACTCAACGGGTTTCTCTATTGATGTCCCACTTTGATGTGTCCACGACCAGTCAATTGCCACACCACCACAGGTACAGGTGGGAGAGACAGGTAAGAAGGGCACGGGGGGGGGCTAGAGGATTTTTTCTGAGTAAATACATGCTAAACACTGGGGCAGAGATAAAAGACTAGGAAAACTCGAAATATCTGGTGAGGCAACATAAACAAAAAGATGGGACAAGAGTGTGTAATGAATCTGGGTCAGAGAGACAGAAAGCAAAGAGATGGACGAGATGGAAGAATTAAAAAATACAGGGGTGTCTTCTATTAAAACTACTCATGGGCGAAAAAAGGGATACTTCAAGAGGAAAACATAATATACTGCAAGTTGGCATCTCCAAAACGTAAGAATAAAGCTCACTGTGCAGCATATCATTGTTATACTAAAGAGAACAAATCCCATGAAGGGTAAAGACCTATGTGACATTTTGGGTGGTTTGGAGAAGAGTCAGCTGTCACTATTGAAATGTGTTAATCGGATTATGACACTAGAAGCAGTGGTGTAACGAAACTTGAGGATGGCCCCCTGATGCAAGTACATGGAGGTGGCCTCCCAAGCTCCGGACCCATTCAAGCCTGCTGCCCGTGCACAGTGCCAGAGGGGGCCACCTGGAGATCGGCCGCCCCCTCCCGCCCCCCGCACCGCAAAGGCTGCAGTTGGTCTCGTTGTGCCACTGACTAGAAGCCATAGGCCTAAGAAATCAAATGCTACCAACTCACCGCGAGAACCAGACTAAAAATAATTCCATGAACCTTGGACTTTACCATATGTACAAAACATATAAGTGAATAACACGCATAGATGCATAGATGCACCAATAAATGTAAGAGCGCCAATAAATGTAATGGAACCAGTGGACTGACCATTGTTCTGCAGGACACCAACATATTTTAATGGAACAAAGGGGATCATTTTTAATTCAGGGTGCTTTAAAACACAGCTTGATTTTGAGTTTTGAGGATGAGATCACACCATCAATATTGGGCATTTCTTAACCAACCACATTTATAGCTCTGTGGCAACCTAGCCGAGGTGGCTAAATTTCCCATCTGAAGAGCCATTTGGAGGATAAAAACTCTGCTGCAAAATTCTCCAGTACCCATGGAGGATGGTGCAATTTCTGGAATTAAATTCGGGGACCAGCAATTTACCCCCATACCGGGGTACATTGCCAGTACCCACATATCTAACCTCCATGATCTGCTGGAGGTGTGTTGTAAATACTTTAGATGGATGACAGGATACTTCTGGATAAGTTACAAGATAGGTTTATTAAGACACAGCAGAGCAGTACACCTCGCCAGCTGACCAGACCATCAACTGACAAGTGTGGAACCTTAAAGTACAAAGTAGAATGCACATAGGTATACTGGGAGGCATAAGAGGTGTGAACATAGAGAAAGGTCTAATGACCAAAGACGGCCATATTGCGAGGAGTATAAGTTTACTACACATCTTCCTCCTTTACATGGAAAAGCAAATAAACGCACGAAACATAGAAAGAAAGGATAAAGCATGGAAGACAGCAACAATTAACATCAAGACAAATAGGAGGTCAGCGACCTCATGGACTTCCAGATGATGAAGGCGAAGAAGCATTTCTGTTTCGGGTCAAGGGTGAAGAAAGAAACAGGATTATCATGACCACCTACTCCCCTTCGATTGACAAAACAGGAAGAGACAGTCTACTCTCTGCAATCCATCATTGACCAGCAAAAACAGGAAGAAAGACAGTGTATTTTCTCCAAACAGTCCTTGTCCGACGTGGCTTCCCGCTCATGGTTGAAGATTGAACAATTCAACAAGTGCCTCTAATGCTCAAAAAGTTCTGGAAGGATGTTCCCGAAGAAAAAGTTGAAGCCAGTTCTCTTACAGTCAAAGTTGAGGTTCTAGACCAGGTGTCTCGATTCTGGTTCTCTTTCTCAGGTTATGGGCCTCTTGATGTGGTTCGGGCCTCTAAGTTTCTTTTATTTTTCTTCTTATACATTTCTATGGACTATTTGTCTCAGTACTGTGGGCTATGAGGCTAGTCGCGGAACATTCGTCCCGGTTCTGGGAACCACTGTGTCACGATTTTCTGTCGTGGTACTGGAACTTTTGTCCTGGTTCAGGGAACCACTCTGTCACGAATCTCGGTCGTGTCCCCACCCGGTCCTGGGACCTCCTTTGTCCACTCCCGGTACTGATTCTGGGGCCTTTGTCCCCTTCCGGTCCCGTGACGTCCTTTGTCTTCTCCCGGTACTGATTCTGGGGCCTCTGTCCCCTTCTGGTCCTGGGACGTCCTTTGTCCTCTCCCGGTACTGATTCTGGGGCCTTTGTCCCCTTCCGGTCCTGGGACGTTCTTTGTCCTCTCCCGATACTGATTCTGGGACATCCTTTGTCCCCTCCTAGTTCTGCCGGTCCTGGGACTTCCTTTGTCCTTTCCCGGTTCCTGGTTCTGCCGGTCCTGGGACATGCTTTGTCCTCTCCCGGTCCTGGTTCTGCCGGTCCTGGGACATGCTTTGCCCTCTCCCGGTCCTGGTTCAAGGGTCACAGTCCTTCGTTTTCCATGAATTGGAGTTTGACTCGCAAAGTTTTCTCCAGGTCAATATTGAAATAGTAATTGCCACTTTCCAATTTTCCATTTGCATTTCTTCTCTTGAGATCTACAGTCTTTCTATACTTTTGAACGGTGGCATCTCTTCTTATGACTTTAAGTCTGATTTTTTTTTCCTATATCTGCCTCGCTTGCTTTTGAGCTGCTCTCTGTCAAACGCTGAAATTAAATGAATTACTCTCTCCAGGAGTTGATGGTGGCTGCCTAACAGGTTTTTTCCGATTTATTATCCGTTACGCTTCTTTTCTTTTAAGAGCTCACATCTGTGCTGTGCTCTCACCTTTGTGTTTCTTCTGAGACTTTACTTTTATGTGCTTTTGAACATCACCATAAAAACCATCACACCACATGTGTGTATCCTGGTATCCTCTCTGGTCTGGTCAGCTAAATCGTCGCCAAATTGTTGTAAATACTGTAGATGGATGACAGGATACTTCTGGATAAGTTACAAGATAGGTTTATTACGACACAGCAGAGCAGTACACCTCGCCAGCTGACCAGACCATCAACTGACAAGTGTGGAACCTTAAAGTACAAAGTAGAATGCACATAGGTATACTGGGAGGCATAAGAGGTGTGAACATAGAGAAAGGTCTTATGACCAAAGACGGCCATATTGCGAGGAGTATAAGTTTACTACAAGGTGCTTTTCAGCATTTTTGGGACACTACACGTTTTTACTGCCACCCTACCCATGGCAGTTTTTACAAAAGTAACTCTGCTAGACATGGAGCAACAACAGCCATTCTAAGTCGCCAGACACCATTTACTTCGCAATAATCGCTACATCTTGATCGAAGGGTTAGGATTTCTGAAGGGGTTTCCCTCTGTGGGATGTCTGTCCTATTTGGAACCCTAAATGGGACAATGGGATCTAACCGTTTTTTTGGCAGACTTTCCCTTACTGCCATCCTATAAATTTGGCCCTTCATAATTTAGAGACTTTTGTACTAGTGCCTGGGTCCTGAGAGTGGTCCTACAGACTGCAGCGAAGCCTTAAACAACAGGTACGAGTTGAGAGAAAGTACCTGTGTACTTTGAGTCGATACTTGCAGCATTTTGAACTTCTTTAAGGGCCGGCAGTTTATGAGAAAACTTGTGCAGACAGTGTCGCACTTTCGGCTGCTTCGAATCTTCAGATAATGTAAATTAGACCATTTTACACTACGAATAATTTCACCTCAGAAACATCTTTTTGGTTACCGAGTTAAAGAAAGCAAAGCAAAACAAAAGGCTGCCTCAGTGAAATTAAACTAAGTAACACATATCTGATGTTTTTACTGCAATCTCGCAAAACATTTTTATTTTCCCTCAGTTTAATCACTACAGTCTAAGAACTTTAAAAATCGATTTTATTGATAAATCGCTTATTTCAGGAACAAACAATTTCGTTTAGAATCAGGAATTAACAAACACTTTTATGTAAGTTGCTTGTGATGTTTTGTGCTTGCACAGTACAAAGTCCAAACAACCCCTAACAGGCCATGTCACTCTCTTGACCTCCTGCCAGGCTGCATAGCTCAGCAGGAGATGACACATCACCTGTCAATAGGTACTGCTATTTCAAAACTAAAAAGCAGTAATGTGTATCTTACCGATGTGACTCTGTTTTAAAAAATGCACGACATGCTTTGCAAGAGAAGTGTGTTTTTGCATTATCATCATTGCATGAGCTTGTTATAAGTGCTTACTCAATATATGCAAGCTTTTACTAGTCATGCGCTTTCAGAATTAAGCACTCATTATTATTAGATGAATGACATTATGACTCACGGTTCCCGCATTTTGTTCACAGAAAGTTTAAATTGGTGCCGAAACCTCTGTAAAACAAGCTGAAGAGTCATGCTGAGATCAGCGACAAGAGGGAAGGTACAGAAGAAGTTCATAACACAATAGTTTACCTGAGAGCTAAGATGGCTGCCAGGTCCTTGTCTCTGTCATCCTCTCAGAAGAACTGGCAGCGATGAGCATTACAGCTCATTAGGGCAAATCTTCAATGTTAAGAGTGCTTCCTTTATAGTTTGTTTCTCAAACAAATGCTGCATCCATCATCTGAAATAGTAATATTGGCCACAAGTGACGCTTGTTGAGATTCTTCATATCTGAAATCTCAGGAAATAGAGATTACAGATTCAACTGTTTCCGAATCATTAGCAGTAACTTTGGCATCTTCCCACTAAATGAAACAGTCACTCACCCAGACTGAAATACATTTTTAACTTGGCTGAAAGCAAGCAGTCCTCTCGATAATGCAGCATAGGCATCAGCCTTTCTTTGTTTTTAGGATATTCACTGTCTTTTTTTAAAAAATTTTGTCAAAGTGTTATCTTCGTTTTGCATTACATCTGCATACATTTTGCTATTAATGTGCCAGCAAGACCTGGCCTGATTTAGAGTTTGGCAACCGGTTACTCCATCACATATGTGACATATATTCCGCCAGAAGTTTCACAAGCACCATAGGATGCATTGAACTTGTAATAATGGAGACAGGATATCCAGTGTGAACATAATGGATTCCCATTCTTCTTTGGCTGCCTGCCATGTCTAAACAATAGGAGTATTGCAAGGGGTGTCATAGTTGCTTTTTGTTTGGATTCCTCTGAGGTTAAGAAGTAGAGAGCAGTTCACCCAAGTGAGCCATATTAGACTGTGCAATGTGTTTTTGCCAGTCATCTCTAGATTTAGAGGAACTGCTGGATTATCTAATAACTGGAATTTTACTGGTCTTCTGGACGGAGCCAACGCACAGCATATTGTGAAAGTAATAGGTCTCAGATTCCAGAATCCCGAGGCCCCCTTTTATCATGGGGCTGATGAGGGTTTCCCAGCCTATCCTGTCTTGGTTCTGTGTCCATATCAATTTAAGCAATACCCATCGAGTGTTTATAAAGAACAATCAGGTCAACATTATAGGAATATTGGTGAAGTAATAAAGGAAATTGGACAGCACTGTCATTTTGATTATGGCAATCCTGCCGATCATAGCCAAGGGGAGGTTTGTCTATGTATCTACTTGTCTAGAAAGCAACATTTCTTTTACTCATGTCATCCTTATCTTTTTCAATGTACACTACTAAATATCTAATCAAACCTGGCCGCCAGACTAATGGGTAGTCACAGTCTGTCCATTCACATGCATCAAGTCAGTGGAAACAACTTGGACTTGGTCCAGGAAATCTGTAATCCCGAGTACCCCCCAAAGTGCTCCATCTCTCTCAAAATGCAATTTAAGTTTATAGCCAGTCTGTACGTAAAAATTATATTGTCTGCATAAAGCAGTATAATGAAGGATCTACCTCTAATATATATGCCACATTGTAAATGCCACTCAATAATAAGACAAGCCAGAGGTTCTATTGTGAGAGCAAAGAGTAGTGGCGAGAGCGGGCAGCCTTGCCTGGTGCTGTGTAATATCCTCACCGGCTTTAATTTCAGATTATTGACACAAATACGTGCAACTGGTGCCGTATAAAGAAGGTTAATTAACTTCATGTAAAAGATGCCGACCACAGTTCTCCCAATCACTTCCAACATGAAGGGTCACTTTAGGAAGTCAAAAGACACCTTTTGCGCATTCAACAGACAGCTGCAGACAGAAGGTCAGGCTCAACCCAGTGCAGTACGGATGTAAGGATCTGCAGGTTTAATAAGGTTGATCAGTTAGTTAATCAATCTTCATCATTCGATTATTCAATAATAATCATATAAGGGCAAGAATACTAAGATCAAAATACATTAGTAATCCATTCCATGTAAGGACTTAAAAAACGATCCACGAAAGACTGGTACATGATTGAAGAATTGATACAGTTACAAATTGGTTAAAACATCAAGGACTCAGGAAGGGGAATCGGTAACTTCAGAAAAGAGCACACATTAGTACAGACCTCCAGGGATGCAAGTTTCTCAAACATACCAATGCAGGCTTACATGTTCCTATACCGGCAGGCTTTAAAATCGCAATTAAAAACTGTTTAGAATAAGAAAGATAAGATTTGCAAAAAAAGATAAAGTGCAATAGAATCTGGGTTGAGCGTTCATCAGAAGGCCACAGACAGATTAATTTGGGGCAAATTGTTGCAGAGGAAAGCTCAAGGCCGAACTAACGATTCCAAGTCTAAATCGAGTAAGCAAAGAGCGCTCCAAGGAATTGAGAGGCAGGTCTAAGTAAATTTCCAGGCATACAGAGAATTACATTTCCTCATAAGCTATGACAGATGTTTTTTTAGATTCACCAGCCAGTCTCCTCCTCGCCCTCTCTCCAGTATAAGCCTGTTTTAGTCATAGATTGTCCTTGCTCTCTATAGTCATAGAATATGTAAATAGGTGTAAACCACCCAGGCTATCTAGGGCGTTCCGGATGTACAGAAGGCATGGAATCTCCCGAACACGTGACCACGGTCACATGCTAGACAATGAAGAATTATATCTTTATTCAAATTGGTGTGTTGATTACCCTAGATGGAGCACCATAATAACAAGGGGCTAGGCCTATTTGATCTTCAACATAACCAGTGCCTAATTCCTCGTGAATAGCAAGTTTGGGACTGCAAAAGGACACTCACAAGAGAGGCCAGAGCATGCATATTTCCTCGACATTGACACTGCTTACGTCCTTATATCCCCAGATGCTGGCCCCATAAGTCAAGACAGGAAGGCTTTTTCTATTATATATTTTCAGCAAAGGGACTACGATTTTGATACCTACATTTGCTGCAGGTTAAGCATAAAACCAACAGCTTGTGAAAAACGTAGGGGCATATTCACAAGAACGTGTGATAACCACCGCAAGTTTAGCTTAACGCAACTTCTCACATCGCAGTCCATCGCGGGAAAACAACGCCGTGTTAATGTAGCATTCTCAACCTGGCGTCACCATGCGATAGTCCCACGATAATGCGTCAAATGACCGCGTTAAAAATAACGCGACGCCGAAAAAATGCGAAACACCAACGCAAATAAAGTTGCGATGAGGCCAACCACGAAAAAAAACCCAGCGACAACCAGCGATAGGCCTGCAATTCCCACGCGTCTGGCGGGAAAATGCACCATAAAAGCTGAACAAGAAAAACACACGATAAACAAACCAAACTGCGCAGCAACATGGATGCACCCGGAATGAGTGCCCAGGTCAACGCGAACCCCACAAGCCCCACAGACCACCAGCAATGAACCTCGGGGTCGGGGAAGGCCAAGGAGAAGAGGAAGAGGAAGACGGGGTACAGTCCGCAGGAAAACCCGATCGTCGTCACGGAGGTGACAGAGCACCAACAACAACTGTCCGTCACCACCACCGTGTCATTGGCAATACAGACGGAAAAATGGCATCCCATCGTGAATGCAGTCGGAGTGCCGAGGAGGCCAAGATGCGCTGGCACGATGTCAAAAGCCAAACCAAGCAGAAACCCGCTGCCAACAGGAAGGCAGCAACGGCGAATGGAGGTGGGATTCCTGCGCCACAGGAGTAGCTGGAGCAAATGGCGCCCACAGTCATCAGTGTGGCGACGGTGCAAGAAGTCGGGAGTCCGGACACTGCTCGACATGACCTGACACAACAGCAACAGGGTGAGTAACGAACAGGGACCGTGGGGACGGGGGCAGGAAGGGAACAATGGCACACATGCACAACGACGTGTAGCACACCGCTCACCCACAATAACCCTGGGTCATGTCCCTGATCCCCGTGGCACACTGCAGCACACATACAAACATCAAGTAGGCCCCCGTTCACCATGTGCCCAAAGGGGTCCCACCCCACACATCACCAAATACACAACACACACATGCACCCATGCGAAACACAGCAAAGATGCGTATGTGAGAGCCACACTGACAATGCAAGTGACACCACATGACCAGCAGCATGGCTGGAGTACAATCACCATGACACTGTGCACGCCACGAGACTGAGGTGGCTGAGTGTGGACCACATCCGGAAAGGAGCAGGTCACACTCTGACACATCCACCTGCACAAACAACCACTGACGTCAACAACACATCTGCAGACAAACAATGCACAAGAGTACAAAAACCGTCCAAGAGCACAAATGACCCAAGTCGCCAACATCACAGCACCTCAAAAGCACAAAAGCCAAAGGCACACCGCCTCCAAGGGATAAGGGGCAGCAAAATCACAACTGCAGGTGCGACTCCCACACAAAGCAGCACGCACACATAGCAATTACAGCACACCCACATGGATGACAATGTGGTACACAGTCCAACACCTACACTGCAGAACAGCGGACACAACTGGGTCCGCCTGTGCGTAGAAAATGGCCAATCACATCTGACATAGCAGGAAACTGTGAGATGCAAATGTATGTGTACAACCTCACCTACGTCATGTAGTCCAAATGTCCACTGTCCCGCATCAAATAGTCCGTCCCTCCCAAACAGTCACAATGTACATTGTCATGAAGTCTGAATGTAAACTTGAACAATGCGGCAACATACATGCCAACACAATGTCAACAAGCATCTCCCCTTCACATTGCAGAGGGACAAACAACACCTCCAGCAGAGCAGACCAGACAACTCTACAGTGATGCTGAAGAGGACCACCACACTTCCGACACCTATGCCCCACAACAGTCCATGGACATCTTAGGCAATCAACCTCCAGGAGCAGGGCAGCACCACTGCATCGAGGATACCCCACCCCCTGCACAGGACAACACAGCTGGATGCACCCACCACCCCGGCTGGCTCCCAGCAGCCCACCGAAGCACACATCGCATTCCAAGGCCAGGTGTCAGACTGCCAGAAGGAGGTGGCCGAACATGTGCGGGTGGGGTACTACCTCATGGAAGCCGAACCAGATCACATACATGGGTGTCTAAGTCCCATCAGGGCCCACCTACACTCCCCAACGGGGACCCACACTGCGACAGAGACACATGCCTTTGCACATTTCCAGGACTGAACCACACCCAGGGCCACGGGACAAACACCCACACCCCCACGCCGGACTGGCGTACGCCGGCCAAGTTCACTCCACTTACGTATTGAGTGGGGGACGATAATGCAACATGTGCAATGTCCCACCCTCTGCCTGCGGTGACATGGCTGCATCCCCTGTACACAGCACGATGTAAGGTTGTGGGGCCCGGGAACTAATGCATACATCATGAGCACACGGACACACACAGATAGTTCGTTGAACTGGCAACGGGCACGTGCGCTCGACACCTTTATTGGCATGGTCACATGTACAGTGACGCATGTGCTGGATGTGTGTGGGGTGAGTGTAAGCCAGCCCTCATGGAGTCGTTGGTGCTGGCAACAACTTGAACAGTGATCACAATTGAAGCAGAAACATAAGACACCAGCACAACAGAAACAACTGTGAAGCATCATGGTGGTAGCCAGAGGGAGTACAGTGTTCACCCAACATGCAAGCAGAATGTTCCTTGATTTGTGGTGCACTGAGTAAGTGGCACCTGAAGAGCTGAGCAGGGTATCAAGCTGATGATGGCACCCACGACAGGTGTGAGCAACTCTGACAGTCTGGCAGTAAGACACTTCCGACTCTGGCACCTGTCGTTTGCAGTTGGTCCTGGCGGTGGTGGCGTGTGCATCCTGCGGTGATGCGATGTCCGGGCAGGTCAGGACTCGATTTGATGTGTGAGCCCAGGTGGACCGCAGTTGAGGCCGGAGGCAGCGGACAGCGCAGGGCCACAGACACATGGCGTTGATGACCTCCAGCCCATCGACCCAGAGGCCAACCAACATGCCATCAGACTGGGGCCATGGTTTGAGCTGCACAGAGTTAGTGGCCCCGGATGCACTGCGGCCGGCACAGGCACACCGCCACGGGACGGTGACTCGAGGTGCAGTGAGATAGGGACACGCGAGGTGAGCAGGTTCTCGTCGATGTCGAAGGTGAATGTAGCGGAGGTTTGCGGGGGACAGTGGAAGGTGTCCTCCAGGGCATGATGCAGAGGGCTAGAGCCGGCCGGAAGCGGCAAATGGAGGAGTGGAATGCTACAGCCTCGTTTTGGCCACATAGTCAGTATCACCGACATGATGATGAAGACAACCCCCAGTCCATAGACTCAGTCGCCACCCAAGTTCAACCAGAAAGTGGCCATGGATGTCGGGGAACAGACTTAGTGGCACCAGAGCTGAAAGGAGATGCAGTCTGCGATGAGGCCAGTACAATGATGTCAAGTCTGCCATAAATGATTCATGATTGAATTCCCAATGTGTGACCTACTTGACCGCAGTGTAGGCCGAATGCGTTGTCATGAAGGGCCCACAGACATGTGTGGTTGGGATGCCATGCACATACTTTGTGTCACCACATCAAAGGGAGTATAGTGATATAAACTCCGCAATAAAGTGTGTACTCGGCCATTGTGTAATCAAGACTCAGTTCCAAATGTGTGACCTACTTGACCGCAGTGTTGGCCCGAGGCAGCGGTCAGCAGGAGTCCACAGCCACGTGTTGTTGGCCTGCGATGCACAGGGTTGGTGACACCAGGGCAGTTGTCGACAGTGTTCGAACACCTCCGTAATGATGGTCCTTTTCTCCTCCGGACTGAACCGCGTCTTCCTCATACTCGTCTCCCTGCGTACAATGATATGTACTCCACCATGTAGAAATCACGGATCAGTTCAACATGTGTGACCTACTTGAGCGTAGTGTAGGGCCGAGGCAGCGGTGGAGTACGTCAACGAAAAAAGAGTAAAGCGGGCGTGTGTCACGGAAGCCGTGATGGTCTGAGGAGGCTGCGAAGGTCACGGACCTCGGGCTTGGAGCTTGTGCCGGCATGTGGTGGGCCCTCTTTGACACACGCCGGTGTCAGCAGGTGAGCAGTGAGGCCTAGCTGCGCAGGGGCGGGCATGACGGGTCCGGGGACCAGCGGCCCGGGGTGCAGCAGGTGCACAGGATCGCAGGCCACACCGCTCACAGCGATGGCGTTGGCCTCGTGGCGGGGTGGGAGGCGCTGCCCTGGCAGGCACGTTGGGCATTCTGGAAGAGAACCACACCCAGAGCTACGTGCTTTTTATTCACACCCCTGTGCTGGCCTGGCGTACACCAGGGCAGCCCACTCCGCACACGCTTACAGGGGGGACGTCACAAGCTACATTTCTGCGATCTTCCCTACTGGCTGGGGAGACATGGTTGCGTCCACTACACTCCAAACACCAGCAGTGCATGTAGACGTGGCTATGTCTGTGGTCTGCATACTGCAGTCTGTCCAGCACATCTCCGCCATACTTGGCATTGTGTACATACTCATTCATGGGTCACTTTCCTCCTTCGCACATGCCTGGTTCCCACCTCTCCCCACATTCCGGTATTGTGTGGCTGAGGTGCCATGCCGTCGATGGCTCATGTACATGGCTAACCAAGGTTGCCACAGTAAGTTGTGCTGACGTGTCTGGTGGGGGGCATGTTGTTTGGCATGTTGTATGTGATTTTGTGACGTGTGCAGTGCCAGAGTTGTGAGTTGCATGATTGTGGGGTTGAGGTGTGTGGTGTGTTCCTTTGGTACTTGCCAACGAGCAGTGCATTCCCATGGGTGCCATCCTGGAGGCGCTGGTTGATGTTGGACTGTCGGGAGATGAAGGGATCATGCACACTGCCTGGGTAGTTGGCTATGACATTGCTGAGGAGTCCCCTGTGGTCCACTATTGCCTGCGCATTGATGGGATGCGTGTGCTTTCTGTTGCGGTAATTGTGTGCGGTGTTGGCAGGGGGCACAAGTGGGACAAGTGTGCAGTTGATTGCCCCCGACACGTGCGGGGATCCAGCTATGGCGTATAGTCCTTGCTTGGTCTCCAGCTGTTCCTGCACATTGTGGAGGACGTATGGGTGCTGGGGTCCCTAGCTGGTGAGGGCATCCAGGACAGGTGTGAGGAACTTGGATGGGGCTGGCTGTGAGACTCCTCCGACTTGGGTGGTTGTTGTTTGGAAGGATACCAGAGGCCAATAGGTGCAGCACAGTCAGCAGCTTTGTCTGCGGAAGGATGTTGGTTGTCCGCTGTGTTGGTACAGTCAGCCTGTGGGCAATGATGTTCAGGATGCGGAGGATGGTCGTCCTTTTGGGCCTGTAGTGGGCATTGGCATTGTCTGGTGTTAGGTCTGTGGGGCTGGTGCATTTCCTGAAGGTCCGCTGTCTTTGTCTACGCTGCCTCTGTGGTGGTCCGGTGGGGGGTGGGGGGGTCCGTTGGGGGGGTGGCTGTCCTGGGGGTGGTGGCGGTGGGTGTTGTTGCCCTTTCGGGGCTCCGGGGTGCATGGTGAGTGGCTCCATGGCATCTGTTGTTCTTCAGGTGTGGCTGTGGGCTGTGCTCCCTTTTCTTGTGCAGGTTGACGTCCGACTTTGCACCAGGTCAGAGCAGGTGTTAATTTCCTACTGGTAACTCGCCATATCGCCTCTTTTGTGTTCCTATTGCCGATGTGGATGGTCGTTGAGAATGTTGCGTTGTGGTGTTGTCGCGGTTTTTTGCTCAGGAACGCCTACTCTGCATCTCATTAGCGTTAGTTGCCGGGGTCATCTGTGGCGATGTTTTTTGCGACTGCTTTCGCAGGAAAACTGGTGTTATGGGCTGTTAGCACCAGCTTGTGAATGGGGCGATAAATTTAGCGCGACTTTGGATGCGTTAAAGTGCCGATGCCTCGGCGATAGCTCCTTGAGAATATGCCCCGTATTTTTCTAGTCGAAATGCGCTGATCCCAGGTTCGCAAACAGTCCAAAGTCACACCTAGATAAGAAAACAGGTCGGTTCTTTCAATACAGTACCCTTTGATGGAGAAGACCATAGGTTTAATATGTTTCCATCTACAGGCCAAATTGGTTTTGAGGCTCAGATTGTTCATAAAACTCACAAAAGTATTTAAGTAACTCACAAAGTATTTAAGCAGTTAGCAGTCCACGCCTCTAAGACCGAGTTATTGACATACAATAAAACAGCAACTTTTTTTTTTTTTTTAAATCAAAGCAGATTACGACCTTTATCAATTGACTGATTCTCTAGGTCATTATTATACAGAAGAAACAAGTTTGGAGCCAAGACGCAACTTAGCGGACACCACGGTCTAAGCTAAATGAACCAGTGCATTCACTGTTCTCCCCATATCTAGTCCTAGTTTATAGATTACAGATATAAAGGGGATAACGTGACAACAGTGAATTTATAAATTAAAAGTTGTAGATTTAAGCATTATTCAAGTGCCTCGATTCCCATATCGAAAAGGTGAGAGAATGTGATGGTCTGAGATCCAGGTCAAAAGTCTGTCCAATACAACCCTCCCTATTACCTTTACCAGTAACTCTAACAGCGCAATGGCCCGGTAATATCTAGAGTCGTCTCGTTTGCCCTTTTTAAAGATAGGGACAATAACAGTCGAACACCAAGAAGACGGCAACCCAGTTTTGCAGGCACAATTGATGATATTAGTGAGTAGAGGAGTCCATAGCTCACTGGAGTTCCTAATCAGATCCATTGGCATCCCATCTGGGCCTGGTGCTTTATTTGATGGACTTTTCAGAATAGCCAATTCAATCTCTGCTAAATCAAAGGCAATCAATACGAGATTTACCAACTATCCCCCTCATGGACCTCATTGCCCACACCCGGAAGACTATAGAGTTTAATATAGTGATTTACCAACTTTCAGAATCTTGTGATTTACAAGAAACCACCAAGTCATCCCATAAACTCTTCTATCTTTTTAATAAGAGATTGTTCATAGAACAGCCAGCACTCAATAATCAGTTCCATGTCTCTAGGCACACTTTTTAGAGTCTGTCATAATCTTTTATTTGCAATGGAACATGCGTTATTGAACCAGGAATTGGGGTCACTTATGGGTTTTTACAACAAGTCCTTCGTTTTAGCCCCAAACAATACAAAAGTCTCCGTGGCCCTCACTGGCATTATAGTCGTAGATAAACAACGATCAAACAGATCTCGACTGGATGCGACTATTTCATACAACAGGGATCCCACATCTGCGAGTTTCCAAACAAGCTCAGTACCTTTTTCATTAGCTCTTAGTCTAACACGTTTCCCAAAATTAGCCATCCTAATCCGCGTTGGTGTAGATAGAGTGATAAATAATGGATTGTCATAGCTGTAAATGCTAGGACTAACATCTGCTTCTAAAATGAAGTTACACAGATTTCTTCAAACAATAATATAATCAATGATGGAGTTTGTTTCATGGTCTACAAATGTTGAAACAACCGGAATGCTGGAATTCACAGATTATAAGGCATTACAAAGATCATGCCCCCTCTAGTGGTTATCTAAAATACCATCTCTAGCATCCTGGGTGCATGCTGCCTCAAACTTATCTGATGCAATGTTTCGTTCATTGTTGGGAGCGAGGTTCAACCCCTAGTTTATAGTTAAACTCGCCTACCACTAAGCAAATTGTATCTCCCACCTAATTTAGCAGTAAATCAATAAATCCAAACAACACAGAAAAATTGCATACAACTTTGTTCAAGAGGTCACCTTTGTAAAAATTAATCAACACCAGGCAAAACTTTCCAGACCACTTTATATGAAAAGCCTGTATAAAAAGACACTCCACAGTTTTCGAAGTTATGAGACAGGATAGAGTGGGTCTGAAGCAAGCACACACCCTAGATTTTGCCCTCCCGAAGGGGAGGGAGTAGCAGGTTTCGAATAATGCATATACCCGTCACAATAGTTGTCATTCATGGCTTATGTTTTCTGCAGCATCAAAATGTCAAGGTTGAGTATGAAACCCCACCAAGAGTCATCACACAGTTTGGAAGAAACTCCTGCAATGTTCCAGCTGGCCACCTTAATGTTTCTACGACTAAGCTCAGCATCCCTATCTTTCTGCATACAGAATGGAGCTAAAGAGGTAGAGGGTGTAAGGATGGATTCGTCCTGTCAATCATTAGAGTCTAAGTCTGTGAGGGGAGCGAACCGATTTAAGTTGTTGGGCTCAGCTTGATGATTATTCCGAAACCTGGGCTGAGAAGGAAGTACATCTTTCGCCAAGTAAGGGTATCTAAAATTTGCATTCACAATGCCCTCCTCAAATGATTTAGGCAGCGGACTGATCCACGGAAACCTATGCACCAACAAAATGTCTTTAGCATGCCTTAGGCTAAACTTTTAGTTCATTCCAAGCCAGGGGGTGACTCTATTTTTTAAATTGAGCAGGGATTCTTCAGTGGACGGGGTTAGGGGCTGAACATTCCCTAAGACAATCACATAAATGCAGGAGGCAGGGAGCAAATCTACAAACTTTGGTACTGGGCTGGGGACTTGTCATCTGTGATCTTATTCAGGGTTTTGAACTTAACCAATGAGCTCACGTGGGAAGGCTCTGTCGTTTCATGCCTAGCCCTTTTTAGGTTTCTCCTGCATAGTGCTTCGGCTGTGCTTCAGAAATCTATTGTTTCTAATATAAACTTAAAAGAGACTAACATCCTGCCTCCACTCTTTCCTGGCTTCTCATTGGTTCCTGCGCATGCCATTTACTTTTCCACCATTTCTATTGGCTGTAGCATATTTTCCTGCATTTACAAATGCTTGCTCCTCGTCTGCTTCTCTTATCAGTTTCCCAGGCCGAAATACTGTTAACATCCGCCTTGTTGGAACTATTTTTTTACATAAAGTTTTGCCTCTTTCAGCTTTTTAGTCTTGCAGCAGATTTATATAGCACAATTTATCATTGGGAGAGATCAATTGATTTGCCCAAGATCACTGATGTTGCACCGCTGAGACTCGAATCGGGACCCCCAGCTCTCCAATCAGCAGCTCTGGCCGCTGCACCACATCCTCTCCACTCCTGTCATACTTGTTTACAATTAGAACATGTCAGAGTGCGAGCAGGTCCTGTACAGCCTCTACGGGGTCGTGGAGCCAGTGGTCAAAGTGGGCGGGATCGGCAGGGCACGGCGTGCCCCTACTTCTTTAATTTTATGCAATCAATTCCCCTACTTTTTTATTTTACAAATGCGTCCCAGGACGGCAGAAATAGGCAAGTCCTATAGATAAGGCGTGGCATTCGTGGCCGTTCGGGGACAGGCGGGTGGGCATAGAAGGAAAAGGGCTCTGTCTCTTCCTTCTTGCCCAGAGAAGACTAGGACAGTCAGTGTTCACTTCTCCTGCTCTGCCGCTGCCCCGCCTGTTTTTCTTTCTCTCCCTCTATTTCTGTCGCTCCTCCTCACTTGCTGAAACCTGTGACTTCAAGAAACGGCTCCTAATCCCTCTTTTCCTTTATTTTTTCCCCTGTGAAATGGATCCAAAAAAGAAAAACACTTTTGCTGGAAATGTTGTCTTTTTCTGACATTTTTCTATTCCAAAAGTGCAGCCTCAGGGACGGAGAGAAAAAAAAGGTTCAAAAGATGAAAAATAAATAAATAACTAAATAAAGCTAGACAGAGTGGTCGCAAAGTGGCAAGATTGCTTTTATTGACAACCACACACATTAGTGAATCGGTCACTGAGGTCGCAGGACCCTTGAGGCCTCATCCATTGATACCTCCATTGGCCTTGTTTTAGCAGCAGCAGCTGCAACTCATCAGGGATCGGCAATGCAGGATTTGCATGCACACCAAACTAAGTTTGAAAACTTCACAGTCTACCTGCTTCACGCACAAGCACTTTGAACTGTGTGCTGCCTGCTTTGGGGCCACTGAAATTATGCAGCAATGGAGGACAAAATCATGCCGCAGTGTTGACTAAATTTTGCAGCAAAAAAAAGACTGCAGCGTAATGCTGTATATTTTCTGATACTTTAATTTGACATTTTTACACATACTAACAGTCCCTGCAAAGATTTTCGTTCCTTAGTACCAGTGTTAACATACAATTGGAGCAGTGAGAAAGGTGACCAGTTGACCTTTACAAAGGGCCCTCCACTTTGCAGCAACACAAGTCACATTTGTTAGTAAGTTTTGATCCGTTTGAGCTACAAACAATTTATTAGTTAAAATCGTCAGATTATGCAGCAGATGATGTATTATGTGGCAAATATGGCAGAGCCATAATTATGTGGAATACATTTGTGAACTAGGATATTTTGCCATTCATGTTTGAACTGCTCTTGTGCAAAAAGGGAGGAGAAGTGCTGATTCCACTTTTAAGCGTATTTGGGACATTCTGTGATTGGAAACGTATTCCACTTTGTGAATGTATTTTAATGTCAATAACTCATATTAACCCTTAAATAAACATGTGTATCCATAGGTTGAATTAACGTAATAAGCTATAACTGGCCAGTGAAATGCCACACAAATAAAACAAATTGGGATCTGTTGATCTTTCTGGTCACCCTCTGACTCCGCCCACTGACCCAATCCTCAGGTTATTACCGCCCTCTGATTCTCCGCCCACAGTTCCCCTACATTTTTTCCCCACTTCGACCACTGCGTGGAGCACTGCGACTCCTTGAGAGGCGGACACAACACCACGTACGTGAAGATCCGAATGCCAGCCAGGAAATTGTTGGAGCATATGGCCAGAAACAAAATTGTGCAAGCTTGGTCTCTAACCCCTTTTTTATGCTTTATTTAATTACCTTGTTCATCGTTCTGCAGCTCACTGTAAAATCGGCATCTGCACTTTTCACATCGGTGCATCTGTCTGTTTGTTTCCTGAAAGCATCAGTGTGCGCTGAGAGGATTTCTGTAGAACGCTGAGAGTGGAGAGTGGAGAGGTGTGGTGCAGCGGCCAGGGCAGCTGACTTCGGAGCACAGGGTTCACGGTTCGATCCCCGCATCCGGCGGCAGCTCAGCTCAGCACCATGTGACTCTGGGCAATAGCTCACTTATTTTCCACTACGGCCCCCAGCGCCTTGAGACCCGTAAGGGTGAGTAGCTGCGCTATATAAAACCGGACTTACATTTTTGTTTTTTAACACTGCAGCCTTTTTACCTACCTGCAAGTTTAACGTAAAACAGATTTTGTCTTACCATTTGGTATTTTCCTTCCTCCCACCCAGCTGCTGGCTGCTTCTTTCGCCCTTGACCCTTGAGTCAAAACATGTTCTGTTGGTGTTCCAACCCCTGGAGGGCTTGGGTAAGAGGGAGCAGCAGCTCGGCTGGCAGGCAGAAAACAATCTGTAGGAGTCGTCGCTCCTCTGCAATATACTGTAACGTTACTAGTAAGACTCCTATAGCGCTGACTGCCATACGTTTACAGCACCCTTTTCAGATTGATGCTGTTACCTTTCCTGACATGGTTTATTTTTAGAAATGCACTTTTAATGTGCACATTTGAACCTTTAAAATACTTATTGACAGGGCTCAGGTCCTAAAAAAGAAGTGGTGAGTGCCAGGTTAGCCAAAAAGGGTGTGACATCACCACGTGTGACATCACAGGAAGTGACATCACGGCGCAAGACATTGCACGTGGCATCACAGGAAGTGGCTTTGCAACCCATGACCTGACAGGAAGTGACATCAGATCTTAAGACCTCACATATGTTTAGCAGGCCTATCATGAGTACATTTGAGCTCATTAAAATATTTAACAAATTAGATTTTGCATTGGGGTTGTGCCAAAATATTGATACAATCCTGACGCAAAATCTGGGCCTCAACTTATACATTTATTTTTTTTAAACCCTGCCACAAAGAAATTGGCAACAAGGAGAAACATGGCAGTAAATCTGTTCTGCTTAATTTGTTGCAATGTCTGTATTTTAATATATCTTAAGGGGTTAAGGCACCTGCTGCAGAGATCTTTGTGTGCCAGCTAAATTTCAGAGAATAATAATAATGGTAAGATAACTCTGAAGGATAACGTACTTGCTGGAGAGATCTGCGTTTTGCCTAGTCCTAGTTTTGAATCAAAGTAGCATAGAGGGTTAATATGTCTCCTGCAAAGCACAATATGTAACATGCAGATGACAGAGTTTTATTTTATGTAAATTGGTAAGTGGGTTACTGCCTTTAAGAGAGATAATTTAGTTACTTGCTGTTCATAAATTATAATCCTTTAAATATGGCAGAGTGAGGTATGAAGGACATGTGGCTCCCACACCTTGTAACCCTCGGTGTTGTTTGAAACAATTCTTTATATTGATGTAAACGCAAATAGTTTGTTGCAATTGTATAATTTGTACATGTGATGTAAAGTGCTCTGACACCCTGCATTCGGATGAGCAGTGGCACTACTCTTCCAAATGCTGGGTGTCAGAGTGCTTTACATCACTCATACTCAAATAACAATTTAAATACCACTATTTTGTTTTATTTCTTTTATAGCGCTTTATCACTAATGTAGTGCTAAAGCTCTATAAATAAAATAAAACAAAATAGTGGTATTCAAATTGTTATTTGTGTAAATACTGGAGCGACCAATACTTCTGACATTCTTACAGTGTTTGCATATCTCTTATATACGTGACTGAACAAAGTAAAAGCATGTACCTGTGAAGTGATAAGATGTGAGCCTTTGTTTTTCCTCCATTGCGTCTAGGTGAGAGGCTCATGATAGCTCCCAGTCAGGTTACTCCAACAAAAATAGACCTAATCAGTGCTTTAAATGGGGCGGTACTTTCTGGTACTGAGTACCAACACTTTGTAATTTTGAGAGGGAGAGTTTCTGCTCTTCTCAAGAGTGATGTAATTCTTTTAATTGGAGAGTACCAGCACTTCTTAGAAACAAGCAGGTACTCTGGTACAGGGTACCTGCACTTCTATATTTCCATTTCAAGCACTGGGCATAATGGCCCCATAACTCCTGCTTTTGTTATGGGCGAAGCTGGAATCTAATGAGCCCCTTCCCCGACTGCACGTTGGTGCTCGGAACAAAAGCAGACAACGTGCAGGCGCCTCTGAAAGTGTCTCTGTGTCAGAAAATTACACCAGGATGAGTTCTGCACATTTCTGTGAATTTAGGAATGCAACATGGCACTTCGCAGAAAGTGGACAGCTTTGCAGCAGGGTGGACGGTGTCTACCCTCTGAAAAGAGTGGGTAGACGGCATCTACCCTCGACTCGAGCCCTGCTTTTTTGAAGATAACTTTTTAGGTTTCGCCTGCACAGCGCTTCGCTATGCGTGTGAAATCTATTGTATTTAATATATCTTAAAAGGGGCTTCTCTTAACAGTTCCCAAGGCCAAAGTACTCATCCAAATCCGCTTTAGTGGGTGGAACCTTTTTTCTTAGATTAAGGCTGCACAGCATGTACTGTTTACAGGTACCTATCTTACCCTGGCTGCACACATTTACGATACTTATCTTCTACTAAAGCTATTCACACTGTTTAATGTCCATTCACTGTGCAGACTTCAGGGACTGTTAAACTATGAGATAAGATCTCTTCCCAGGGAAAAGGCAGACAGCTCCTAACAGTATGTCGGAATGTTTGCTTTTCTAGGTCTCGCCTGCACAGCGCAGCTTGAGAAATCTATCATTTTTAATATAAACTTAAAAGGGACTTACATACCGCGTCCTCTCTTTCCTGGCTTCTCATTGGTTCCTGTGCGTGCCACTTACCTTTCCTCCATTTCTATTGGCTGTAGCATAATTTCCTGCATTTACCAATGCTTGTTCTTCGTGTGCTTCTCTAATTAGTTCCCGCTGCTGAAATACTGTTAACATCCGCTTTGGTTGAACTATATTTTCATAAAGTTTTGCCTTTTACACTTGCATCATATTTATATAACAATTTATCACCCGGAGTGACTAAGGGCCAGATGTACGACCCTTACATTTTGCGACTCCCAAATTGCGTCGCTTTGCGACTCGCAATTTGCGACTCGAAAAATGCAATGTACAACAGTGTCGCAAACACTGTTAGCGATTCCCAATGGGGTAGCAAATTGCATGCCTCATCAGTATTCATGAGGCAAGGGCACTTTGCGACCCGATTGGGAATGGCTAACACTCCCAGGGATGGTGGACTGCTGGGGTCAGCAGACCACCATGTCTGGGACTGCTTTTTAAATAAAGCAGTTTTTTTTATAGGCAGCCGTTTTCCTTAAAGGAAAACGGAATGCATTTAAAAAAGAAAAATGAAACTTCCAGTTTCATTTTTTAAGGGCAGGCAGTGGTCCCTGGGACCACTGCCTGCTCTTAAATAATATTTTCTCACACACCCACAAAGGGGAAGGGGTCCCCTGGGGACCCCTTACCATTTGCCAGTGGTTTACCACCTACTTGAAGTAGGTGGAAAACTGCGAGTGTTTTGCGGCCGCAAATGCGGTCGCAAAACAACAGTACAGGGCAGTGAGTCCTGCCATTAGGAAGGGACGCCCCTTCCTAATAGCGAGAGTTGCAAACGCAATTTTGCGAGTCAGCGACTCGCAAAACAGCATTTGTACATGCCATGACCCTTTTTGCAGTCGCAAACGGGCCGATCTCCCGTTTGCGAGTGCAAAAAAGGGTTGTACATCTGGACCTAAGTGATTTGCATAGAATCTCAGGATATTGCGCGGCGCAGCCGAGACTCGAACTGGGAACCTCAGCTCTCGAGTCAGGGAGCTCTTTCCTTCTCCCGGACGATGATTTATGAAAACAGCTCTTTATTCATTACATAGTCGGAACTGATGAATTACCAATGCCTGTTACAATTTGAGCTGGTTGAGAGCTTTCATCTCCCTTGGATGACATCACAGAGTGGGTAGAGCTGACATTCTTAGGCAGCGCCCACCCAACCTCTATTGTGGCTAACTTGACTTCATCGCCTCTAGGCACTGTACCTGCAGGCACATGCTTTCGTCCAATAAAAGTTTGAGTTTTTAGCTTACAAACTCCAATAAGTCTTGAATAATTGCTTTATCAGATTACATGATTTTTTCGGTGGGTAAAAATAGTAGAGCACTCTTCATTGTTTCTTGATTCAACAGATTTTGGGGCTTTTCCCTTTCCTTTTGAAGCAGGTTCAGGAAGTGAAGAAAAAGAGTCTGTAACAACAGATGAGATCAGATTCTTATGATGTAGAGGGGGGATTACAATGTACTTGATCCTCATGCACTAAGGGGGGAGATAAAATGGGAAGAGGCAAATCGTTTGATAGTGAAAGGGGTATTTCCATTAGTTAGATTTCTTTAGAAATTATGCCCACTGCCCTTGCCAGAAAGTCACTAATAGCAGTGTTTTCTCCTTACCCAGAGATTTACCTCTAGTTTTCTGCTTACCCATTGTTTGAAGCAGAGGGGGTAGCCTTATCCAAAGGCCCGAATGTGGCATTAATGGAAGTAGTGTATGAGCTAAAAGCTTTGGAATTATTTTATTTTCAATGTTTATTAATGAGAGTGATCTGCAGGAATTGCAACAGGTAGGTGTTTTCCCTGGCTTCAACAGAGTAATGATTACTGCATCTGGAGTTATGGGCAGCAATTGCCTCTGTTTAAGGACCTCTTTTTACATTTGCAATAGCTAGGACACAAGTTCATCCGAGTAGTGGTGCCTTATGACTACCCAAGCGTTTTGTGGTCTCCTTGATTTCCTCAACAGCAATGGGGGGCATTTAGCAATTCCTTAGGCCTGTGTCTATCTAATTCAGGGCTACTTCATCTAGACATTTGATATTTGATATTTAGCTAGTGTTGCACTCAGCATATAGTTCATTGTTGTATGTGGTGAGCACTTCGAGAACATCAATGGGTTGGATTAGGACCCAGCCATCTTGTTCTTGTACAGCAAGGATATTCCTGTGGCCCATGGTCCCATTCAAGATTCCAACTAATGTCCTCCCAGGTCAGCCTCTTTCTCCATACCTCTTAGACCTAGCATATATCCAGATATAGGGCCTCATTTATGAGGCCCCTTGCGCCACGGAACTTCACTTTTTGTGACGTTCTGTGGCGCAGGAGCCTGCGCCATATTTACCAGGAAGCACTAAGCAACTTTTTTGGCTTAATGTTGCCTCATAAATATTGTTCGCTTTAATGCAGTTTTCTATGTTAAAGGGGCGAGCAATGGGTGTTGATGGGGGCGTACCCAGCAACATCCATGACTTTTTGACACTGCCCCTGATTTACGAGAAATTGTAAATCTGAGGCCGCGCCAAAAACTTCTGCCTCCCCAGGGGAGGCGTGAGGGAGGCTCAACGAGGAGGAATATCTTTATTTCTCCTCGTTTTTCCTTTTTCTGTGTGCTGCATTCAGCAGCACACATGGAAAGAGGAAATAGCTTCTTGTGATTGTTTTTGTGCAGAAAGGCTTCCCTTCCTGCACAAAATTAATCATCCCGCAACGCAGGCACCCTTGCACCATGGTGCAAAGGTGCCTGTGTTGGCTCATGGCAGCTCATTGTGCACTGGAGCAGGGGAAAAGGACAGGAATGCGCCTTATCTTATAGATACAGCGCATTCCTACCCTATTTTTTTGCTGTAGAGCAGCGGCGGAGGAAGGTCTGTGGCGCTGCTCTACGGCAAAACGTCATAAATGAGGCCCATAGTATTTTTCCTCCTCTGTGTTTTTAAACTCTTTCAGCTCAGTGTGGAGCTCCTTAGGAGTGCATATGCTCTCATGTTCCCATTTGAGTGTAGATATTGGATTTCAAGTGTATCCAATCGCCAAGTAAGGAGCACAGCACCCCAGCTTCTTTGGATATACAATCTCCCCCATATATATGTTTTGAAAGCCGTGCTCTAAGAAGTACCATAATTTAGTTAAAAGTATTCCTATTTGCCTTTCTGAATTTCTATTTTAAACACATAGTTGAGTAGAGATGTGTCCTTAAATTGCCATTACCCATTATGTGTCTCGGTTTTCACTATATTCAGGGACAATTGTGTTGGTGAGTGATCAAAGAGTACTCTGGGGAGTATATTTATATCTAAAATTCTATGTATTAATCAGAATATCAGCCATAAGTCTATGCCGGAGCTTGAATAGTGTGCCGTAGAATATTAGGTATATTGCTGTTCTGTGGGATGGTGTGTTCTGCAGGTCTCATGCATGGCAACTGTACTCATTATATGTAATATCATGTCAGCAGATTTCGACAGGGATCTGGGTGTTCAATCAATCAATCAATCAATCATAATATTTGTAAAGCGCGCTACTTACCCGTGAGGGTTTCAAGGCGCTGAGGGGAGGGGGGGTGCTGCTACTGTTCGAATAGCCAGGTCTTGAGGAGTCTCCTGAAGGTCAGTAGGTCCTGTGTCTGCCGTAGGTGGAGGGGGAGGGTGTTCCATGTCTTGGCGGAGAGGTGGGAGAAGGATCTGCCACCGGTGGTTGCTCTTCGGATGTGGGGGACGGAGGCGAGGGCGTGGTCGGCGGAGCGGAGCTGGCGGGTGGGGGTGTAGAAGTTGAGGCGGCAGTTGAGGTACGCTGGTCCAGTGTTGTGGAGTGCTTTGTGTGCGTGGGTGAGGAGCTTGAAGGTTATCCTCTTGTTGACGGGGAGCCAGTGTAGGTCTTTCAGGTGGGGGGTGATGTGGCTGCGGCACGGGATGTCGAGGATCAGACGTGCTGAAGCTCGCTCTGCTCTGTCAACATCTACGATCATATTAAAATCACTTTCCCATCCCCCAGGTGGTTAGCCCCATCTACCCACCCTCTCCACGAAGTGGAGAGCGCCATGCCCCTGAATGGAAACTTTTGAGACCAACTAGGATGTTAAAGGATCAAAATCCCATCAAAATCAGCTATGTTCCTGACCATCAGCAGTTAATAATTGTTACACATTTGTGTCTCAAATGTTCTGACCTTTGTGCCTTGTGCATTGTAAAGAAGAAAAGAGGAACAGCTAGAAATATTCCAGAGCCATTCTCTTACTACAGATTCCTCTAGACCTGTGAGATATCAAAGTAAACATTTCCGCCTTTGAGGTTATAGATCAGACAGTGCTTCTTGGAGGATGCTGAGTAGTCCCGGTGAAGACCTGCTAAAGATAATTTCAGTAGGAGGACTCGAGGTGTTTGTGGTGCACGAACCTACCACTAGCCATCAGGAGTGAGAGGAGGGGCGAGTGGGCTTATAGTCAGCGTCAGGCACCCCAGCACAGTACGCTAATTTCAGCAGGAGGACTCAAGGTGTTTGTGGTGCAAGAACTACACCTACCACTATCCCTCAGGAGAGAGGGGAGCGACTAGTGGGCATATAATTAGCACCAGCCACCCGCAGCGTCGGACAAACCCAGGCGGTGTTCAGGCGAAAACAAGGCCAAGATGGGCCTGTCTGAGCCCAGATGAGGCTGGGCAGGCCTTCCCTTTTGGCTTTGTTAGGCTGGGGGCTACAATATAAAACTGATAGTCCAAACCATTTCTGAGCTATTGTTTAGGTGTCTTCACCTGGTTATTGGTAAGAGGAAGCAAAATCAAGGTTAGAGGAGTTAAACTGTCACCGCATCTATAACAAGCTTTATGACAAGCACAATGGGTGGTGATGAATACATAAATAGGACTGGTAGAAGAAAGACTAGGGGTAATCCAAATACCTTTGCATCTACGGAATCTGACCATGTCTGCTTTGCAGGGGTCTGTGGATGAAATTAGTAAGGTAGTAGCAAACAAATACATTTTTTTGTAAAAGCGCCCCACTTTAATAGCTTCCGCAGACCTTTCTTTAGATGCGGCTCGTCTAAAGAAACGGGCATGGCCTCTATTTACATGAAAGCTCGGCATGGGGTGCTTCTAAACAAAACAAAAGAGAAAAAAACATGCAACTGCGTTCGGTGCCGCAAATAAAACAAAGGCGCTGCTGCCACTGTGGCGTGACGTGCCGTGCTATTAAAACAAATAATAATAAAGCATTAGGAGAGAGCATTTTTTGCCTGCAACAGCAGGCAAGTGAAAACTATTGAAAGAAATAGTGCTCCGAGGCTGTAATTAAAGCCTACAGAGTAACAACACATGTAAGAGGGCAAGTCCTTATGGGAGGTTACAAGATGAAACAAGGCAGTACTAAGGAGGGACCACTAAGCCTATAGACCAATGAAAAGCCACAGTTTATAAAGGATAATGACACAAGCCAATGAAAATTATGGGCAGAGAGTGGGCGGAGCTTCAAGTCCACACCTGAATGCAGCATGCCTCGCAGAGCAGCGCATGCGCTGCCCAGGCTCGACCTAAAAAGGAATCCAATTGACCCCTTGACACTTGAATAAACCCCATAATGATCTGCCTACCCCCAAAAATCATGCAGTCACCACTCCCTGCCCATACCCCTAATTTTGGACAAGACTTTACTGTCCTAAAATCCCATTTATTAGATAAGCTATACAAACTTGAACGTAAAGTTATTGGCTTGTCTGACTCTATGTTTTATAAGCTAACTAGTCTAAAGTCAAGTATGATCGCCTTCATGAAACAATGTAAAGTAGGAGAATTGGCTAGGCCACATCACATTGGAAGAATAAATGAAAAGAGGTCTGACAACTTGGGAGAAGGGAGACCGCCTGCTCACGGGAGGGATGATGGGCCGCATTTTGATACTGCCACAAATGTAGTGTCTGGCACTCGCATAGTTGCAAAAAGTGGCAAGCTGTCGTGAGGAAGCCAATTAAATAAATTGCCAATTGTTGACAATCAAGTAGTCCTGCAGCTACCTCCAGCAGCAACACCCTACATGGTTGTATTGAAAAATGTGGAACCATTAGGCCCAGACCATTGAGAAGAGTGGTCCAAGTTAAGATATAAAATAACCCACTAGATTAAATCGAACTTGGACCCAAATCAACATTTAACCAATAATATCATTATGGTGAAAAGGGTCTCCTGGTTGAGCTATGGCATAAAGGAGGAAGAAGTGGACTGAGTGGTCATAAATTTCAAGAGATCCTGCAGCAGCTTGGTTCTTACTTGAGAGAAGATTATTTCAGGAGCATAGCAAAAAGATAGGGTTGTTCCATTTGGATATGTTTATCGACCAAAGGATTTTGTCCGATGGAAACTATTGAATACTCCTAATAGTACCGGGCTCAATCCCAAAATAGATCTGAACTCCCATCTGTAAACCGCTGCACGCCATTAAAAGATTTACAAGACATCATTAATCAATCAATCAAGGAATTGTGAAGCGCGCTACTCACCCGTGAGGGTCTCAAGACGTTGGGGGGAGGGTGCAGCTCCGGGTCTGCCAAAAAATCAGGTCTTGAGGCTCTTCCTGAAGGTGTGCAGAGTGGGGGAGCATCTGATGTTGATCGGGAGCTCGTTTCAGGCCTTTGCCGTGATGTAGGAGAAAGCCCTTCCACCCGCTCTGGTTTCCGGGATGCGCGGGGTTTCTGCGAGGGCGGCGGAGCGGAGGTTTCTCCTGGGTACGCGGAAGGAGACTCTTTCGTTGAGGTATTTAGGTCCGGTGTTGTGGAGGAATTTGTAGGCATGGATGAGTAGCTTGAAAGTTACTCTCTTCTCAACGGGGAGCCAGTGGAGGTCTCACAGGTGTTGGGTGATGTGTTCGTGTCATGGGATACTGAGGACGAGTCTGGCCGCGGTGTTCTGGAGTTTGCGTAGCAGGGATTTGTTGATTCCAGCGCAGAGTGCGCTTCCGTAGTCCAGTCTGCTTGTTACCAGTGCATGGGTGACGGTCTTCCTGGATTCGGGGGGGATCCATTTGAAGGTCTTGCGAAGGATGCGGAGGGTGTTGAAGCAGGTGGAGGCGGCGGCATTGATTTGGCGGGTCATGGTGAGGGAGGAGTTGAGTATGATGCTGAGGTTCCGGGCGTGGTCCTTGGGGGTGATTTGGTTGCCGAGGGCAGTGGGCCACCAGGTGTTGTCCCAAGCTGAGGGGGTGGGTCCGGCAAATGGCCATCAAGTGATGGAGTGGGATCTATGAGAGATAGGCGAAAAAGGGTTGAGGTTGTACAAAATCATACCACTATGATTACAAATCAACAAACCACTTTTATATCATTTATATCTTGGAATGGCGCAGGGTTGATCCATAAGTTGGGAAAACCGAACTGGCTAAATTTCATAAGGCATTATGATTTAATATTGCTCCAAGAGACCTGTTCTATGGACCCAGTTCATTTGGATGGGTATGAGTCGTACTACACGCTACTCAATCCTAACAGGGAAAGAGCGAAAGGGTGTTTGTGTTCATCCTCTTACAGTCTGCTGTTGTCTGCATAATTTTGGACTCAAATTAGACCAGCTGTAACACATTCCGTTTGGTTGCTCAGTGGATCTCCTCTCTTATTTATTTTTATTATAATATATTTGAGCATTGCCTTACAGAGGCCATTGAGACTTTGGACCAAAATTTCGATCTATTTTATGCTGTTAAATATGGCAGCAGCTGTAGTGTTTTGTAAATTAGAAATGATGAAACCCCTTTGGCTCCAGATGGACTCCATAGAACAGTGCCATAAGTGTTAGAGTGGATTGCACTGAAGGCTGGTTTAGAATGGTGGGTTTGCAGTTAGAGGCCGAAGAATAAAGATGTGTATTACTACTTTTGGGCGCGAATAATGCGTACCCCAGAGCTTGCTAATTATGCAGCGGCCCTGAAGGAGGTGACTGATTTAGACACGGGGCACAGGGTCAAGTGGATATCCAATGTTAGAAGGTTGTTGTCCAAGCTGGGTCTAACGGAAGCATGGGAAACTCAGGTACCACCCAACAAGGTAGAGCGTAAGCATATTTATTGGAACTGGGTTGATATTAAAGAATTGAGCAACCCAGAATTGGGGAGTTTGACAGAAGAGTTTTTTCGTCATAAACAGTGTAGAGGCTTAGAGCCTTACCTGGATATCATCCAGACTCCACGCGATAGACAGTTATACATGCAATTCAGGCTGGGCACACTTCCAATCAATGCAACTACTTCAAAATGGCACTCCTATAAATATCAAAGTGAGGCATGCCCTTGCTGCAGTGCGCCGTTGGAAAGCATGCCCCACTTCTTGTTTGCTTGTCCGGCTTATTCCGTTGCCAGGTCCAGCTGGATAAAACCAGTCTGTAAAATTATGGGTACACGTGACCATAGGACTGCTCTGCGCATTCTAAAACCGACCCAGGTGTGCTTTTCTCGTGTGGGGTGGCGAAGTTTCTGAGCCGTGCTTGGATTACCAGAAACAAAGCATTGAAGGGCACTAGTACATTTATGGAGGGATAAATACCTATGTCCGCTTATTTTTTTACTATCCAAGTGCTGTAATAATTTTCGCCCTGTAATATATTTCTCTACTTCTGTTTTTTTTTTTTTTCCGTACATCTCCCCAGATATGCTTGCATAACCGTTTTAACTCTCAAGCCTTGTATTTTATATCTGGTTGTGCATCCAAGCTTATTCTTATACCCTTCTATAAGGTTTTATTTATAGCTGTTTTTAACCTTTTAAACCCTCTAATCAATTTTCAGGTTTCAAAAGTTTTATTAATATCTTTTTACCTATTTTGATAACTCCGTTAAATCATGTATTTATACTAATGTGATATATTGTACATTTTTGAATGTCTGTCTGTGTTTTTTGTCTGTTGCTTTTATGATTCTAGTAATCGAAATAAAGCATTTGATTGATTGATTGTATTACTAAGCTCTGTGTGTGGCGTAGTCCTTTGCGGGTACCCAGGCTGGGGAGGACGCTACACCCCCTAAATAGTATGGGCTGACGATTTTAACATTCAACCATGTAAAAACAATTCTGAAGCAATATGGGGTTTTGTTGGTGAGTGGGGTGAAAGCACACTCACTTTCCCATGTCAGATATGGTGACACCCTTAATAACTTACTGTTAAAATTCAACTTGATACTTATGGGGAACCTCCCCATACATAAGGAAACCTGCTTACCTACTTTTACGGGTGAGAGTGCTAATAGTGCCATAGACCATATTATGCTCTCATTTTCCGGAAGCATGTTTCTTCATATAAAGTGCTGACTAATTTTATTAGTGACTATAACCCATTAACTGCCGTTTTTGAGCTAGGAAAACAATGTAATTTTCCCTTAATACCAGAGAAGATCTTGAATTGTGTAAGAATAAAAGCCTGATTCGTAAATGGGCAAAGGATGATCAACCTAGTGCTTTAGCAGCAATTTTCAACCCAGTAGATGGCCCTGGAATAGGATGTCTAGGGAATTTTCGAATCCATCGGGCCTTATTTGAAGTTGTTGGTGGCCTAATTAGGGCTGTCTCATTGTATGTTCCTCAGCCAGGTGAAGAATCTTCACATAATTGCTTGGATCACTCCTGTTCAAAGGCACACCATAGTCTCTTGTTGGCCATAAAAAGAGATCCCCGTTCTCAGTCAGAAGTGCAGTCTTGTAGATAATTATATATAGAGACTCTGGCTGTAGAAAAGCAGGGTTTCAGAGTGAAGCTTGGGAGTGAGATGAGGGACCAGAGTAGCTTCTTTTGTAGAAGATTATTCGCCAGAGATGGAAAACCTAATACCACCAGAAAATTGGGTAGACCATTTTAAGGTGGTTTATTCCTCAAGTTAGCTGAATGACAGGGCAGGTAAAATGCCCGTCTATAGGTAAATGCCTAAAATCACTCCGATGCAGTGGTCAGGTTCGCCCCTAGGTTGAGTCAAAAACCTTTATCCCAGATGTTGACTATTTACGGGTATAAATGTTCTTCATTGGCGACCTATGGGGCAGGGGTATGGGTTTTTACCAATTGCTGTCCAATACAGAGGCAGAAAACTGTTTCCTAAGGAGACTCTTGGCAGTCCTACAGTCATGTTCTGTTTTTATTTGTCATGTGAAGCTGGGGGCTCCTTATTTGAGGACCTCATAAAAATTAAAACCCTATAGTTATGGGTTGCTACCTGGGTGAAACCAGAGGCTGGCCTAATTAGCTCCATCTTGAAGGATTGTTTGTCATTAGATAAAGGTGGATCAATCACAGGGCTACAGTATTTGAAAAGTTCTTTCCACTATATAGAGTCTGGAGAACCTTATGACAGGCCAGCTTTATTAAATAAGCCCTCAAAAAAGCTGTAAAAGAGACTGTTTGAGGAATATGCGGAGACCCTTTGCTGATCGAGTAAGTCAAGTTTGCCAATGGTGATTTCACATTCCATTATATCCAATACATCTGTAATTGAACCCTTTCTCCAGTACGTGACCAGCACCCAAGCAAGGTTCTATTTAATCAGTTTTAGGCTTATTCTGGCTCACCATTTGGTTTCTTGTTCAACGGGTGGCCGGGGGTACATGGGCCTTATAACATGCCCCTGTCATAATTCCTCAATTCAAAGCACTTTGTACTTTATTTTGTTTTGTAAGTTCTATTTAACTCCGAGGAAAAAAGTTTTTATTGCCTATACTTTGTTCGCTCTGTGTTTTTTACCTTCACCACAAATTGCTCTGTCGATTGTATCTTTTATTTAGGCTGCTATGAAGACAGGCAAGAATAATTTAAATCAGTGTAGTATGGACTTATGAATGGATCATAAATATCCTATTCTTAAAAGTCTTATGTGTTTTAAATATTGTACATACATACTCGACAGCCTCTGGAACTGTCCCTTGCCCCTCTGATCTTCCTAATCTTGATCTAGGGGCGAGTTGGAAGACGAAGCGGTCAGCGTTTCCCAGTAACACCGGGACCGGTGCGTTGATGGATCTATGACGATGCCCCCTGGGCGGATACCTGAATCTCTTCGTACTTACAGCGGTACCCTAGCAACCCTGGCCGATGCCCGGTGGAGCTGTCCCATGCAGCTATAGAGGAATTTGGCTCGGGTTCACCCCCGCGGCCGGCACCTACCCAGCCGGTCATTTGACACGGTTTTCCTCGTCTCCCTGCTGTGTTTTCCCCCCTTCCCCCTCCTTTTCCCAGTGTCTTGACTATACTATACGTCAATTTCCCTTATTATTGTGTAATCTCATGTTTTTATACTGGGCTCCTGTAACTGATGTAATTTTGTAACTTGTAAACCTCTGATCCTCATGTAAAGTGCTCTGATACCTCTAGCCAGCGCTATATAAAACTTCTCAAATAAAATAAAATAATAAAATAAAATAGTTTTAAATGTATTGCTATGTGGCATAATGATCTTTTTATGTGTATTCTTTTATGGATGCAATATTCCAAATAAAGCTCCCTTGACTGACTGACCCAAATAACTTTCAATTCCAGGAGATCTTCATACTCTCCTATTAATGTATTCTAGAAAATCGGGATATCCACACTGCGGCTATAACTGTTAATCAGAGTGATTGTTGATGTGCCTGTAAAATCCCAAGAGTCTAATGCACCTGCTGTTGCTGTCTGTTGTGTAGTGCATTGGCATGAAAGGTGGTCTTATGAATTAGAATCTCCAGGAGTGTGAGTTAAACGAGAAAAAATATCTATGCACATACTATCTGGTTGCAAAGTTCACCAGAGTATGTTTAGTTAGGTACGTTTTCTGTAGCAGAACATCATCTATGCTATTCCTCTCAAGGTACACTGGTATGTCTGGCTTTTGTAGGTGAATTTAACCCTTGTGTATTTCAACTTAGGTCAGGTTATACCTGTGCCTCAAACCCAGTATATGGTGTCTGCGCCTGGAGTCTGCACATCTATCTTTAGTTATTGGCGTAATTAAATAAAACAAGAAAAAATGTACCAATGTCTTTTCACTCAATGGTGCTAACGTGGTACCTGCACCCAGCCACCTTTGGTGCAAATCGACCACACTTCATAAAGAATGCAGACCTACTATCTGAACACCAAGTACAGCACTCAAGCACACACAGTCCAGTTTGTTATTAGTTGGTTCCCTTCTCTTGTCAAGTTGTACTCTTCCAGTAGTTGAATCAAGTCCACAAAGCACAGTACTTCAGTCTTGTTTGCTTCAGAAGTTAAATCTATATACAGTATTGTCCATACACACCGCAGCCAACATGTGTTTCGTCCTCCTGGACTTTTTCAAGGCTGCCAGATCATATTGTACAGTTATTTTGCACAATTTTACATTCTGTTCCCTGACACCAAAACATCAGTGCCATCCCCTCATACGAATGCCGTCACCTGTTCACCCTGCGTCGGTGAGTAATCTACATGCATCGAAAGAAAACCCATAGGGAAGGGCTATGTATTAAAGTGTCACTATCCTTTACAGGCTTAAACCGTGAGGTGCCTCTATATTGATTTGTAGAAAATCATAAGGTGCCTATAAAATGGATCTGTAAGATAAAGCAAATGGTTTTGTTAGTTAGAAAGAGGCCCAATGTGCATTAAGTGTGAAGTCGCACGATGCCTGTGGTCTTTTAGTCATGCTGTGGGCGCAAGCAGTGTGGAAATATATTATACCTATGCGCATTGATGTAGTTCAAAAAGAAAATTAACGTCTCTCCTTCAGATTCATATGTCAAAATTGATCAAACGATAGTCCACAGACCACGTCATTGTGCGAGCTGTCCAAAATGACAGAGGGTTTGGAAAGTATCTGTTTGAAAAAACCCAGTGTATTCTCATAAATGACTTATTGTAGCAACCTGTTATAAACAGTGTTATCAAGACAGTGAATACAAGCAAAGGGGAAGATGTGGTCACTTACCCCTCTTCCAAGCTTGTTTTAGAACATGTTGAAGTTCTGCGACAGTTGTAACCCCAACGTGGTTGAGAGCCACTGCATTATAACTGTTATTACCATATGAAACAATCTCTAGGACCATATGACTCTTTTTGTGTAGTTGATGTCTTTGATATGTATATTGTTCTTTAAGTATGATTGTGTGTGATTGTTTTCTCCTTAATTTATTATTTAGTTAGTTACTTTTGTCTTGGTTTTTATTGTACTTACATGTTTTATTTGTCTTTCAATGTTTGTGGAGCTCACAAATCTTATGTATATATTCTTGTTAAAAACACTATTTTATATGTTAAAAAACAAAAAAACATTTTTTTATATTTAAGATGAATAAATTACAAATCAAACTGGTCTTGCGTATGGTATCTTTATATCATATAAACGTACTGTTTCTATATGTAGATTTTGGAGAAGTTTATGTTGAATGTTGTTGTTAAATCAACAAGGCTCCTTATTACCCGTGTGGTTTTAGGACTTTCAGGGTGTTTTTAATGAACAGGAGGCTTCACAGATACCTTCTCTTAGGTCATTTTATTGCTGCATCAATTTATTTCCAGGCGCTCCCCTATCAAGCAGTAGAGTGTAGGCGCTATCTGAGCTGAAAACTCAATACCTACTCAAATACCTTGACAAATTTAGACAAAGGCTTTATCCACCATTCCACCTCACCAGTGTCTGCTCCATTGTGTTTTGTACCTGGGAAAAATAGGTACATATAAATAATAACTATATGTATTAGTACTAGACCTCAAGATGTTTACAGCCAGCTTCATTTTTCTAGCAGCAAAGTTAAATGCGCTGAGACATGCACAAAATGCTTAGAATTGACCTTACCCTAACATGCCTTTAGTGAAGACTTCATATTGTATTAAAGAATGTATTAGAATAATATAACATTTTAAATGCTTTGCTAGAAATACTTTATCATTGAATAGAAGGACTTCATATTATTTCACACAATAAATACAATGCATGAATAGAAAATGCTGATCTTTTAACCTATTTTTCCTTATTTCATAAGGAAGAAATGCGGTGCTGAATAATATTCTTCACAGCAGATGTTTCTAATTGGCATAGCCCATAGTTTAACCTAACATGTAATTGTTTAATTAGAAGGTTAAGAATGTTCTCATACTCATGGGAAAGAAGGTCTAAGAATCGAAAAACCTCATATGTAGATACAGTTTAATAAATGTTTCATATTTCATGATAAGTCATGGTAATCCCTTGGTACCGAAACATGGTAACGGAGGAGCAGAATCTGTTCTCAAGAAGAATCAAGAGATGATTGGACAAGAGGGGAGAGGAAGCTACACAAACTGCAACATTTATTTTGAATGTTTATATTAAAGCGTGTTTCTAGAGTAGGTTAACCCCTTTTCCCTGATGCTTTTCCAGATCCATTGTCCACACTGAAATGCGAACAGCTTTATGCTGAAGACTGAATGCTGATTTGTCATTGTACCCGACCTGTTTGCTGATTGCAGTTTCTACTGCTATTGCATGGTTATTTTTGGTTTGGTGAACTCTTCTTTATAAGAAGTTCAGGTGATACGGAAAGATTGAATTTGAGCTTCATGCTCTCTCTCACTCTTATCACTTGAACTCTTTATGGGTTCCTGCTAACAGCCATTTCGCCCCATTCTTTAGCATAAGGATTCTTTCCTTAATGGAACGCGCTGTATTGCATATTTGATAAGACTTGTCCTAACCATATTTTTTATTATCAGTTCTGTAATCTGACTGATACTTAAACTAACTGAAAAAAAGAGTAAAAAGAAAAAGAACTTACTAAACCTTTTAATGAAAATAAAACCCTTGAAACGTATCAAAACTCTCATTATTGACTGAACTTAGAAATAATATTGTGATTTTAATTTACGTGATGTATAGCTCCTGATCTTCTCATAAATGACAGAAAAGGTCTGTTGCCGAGAAGTAAAGGGAAACACCACGAGCCAGGATCAACCCTTTTGGTGTGAGATAGAGATGTTGAACCACCTTATTTAAATTGATTAATGCCCCAGCAGAATCTGGTAGCAGAGTGTCAGTTTCTGTCTTGAGAAGAGGAGCTATATAAAATACTTGCCCACGTTAGAATAATCACAGGGTTTACGGTTGAACACGCACAGCAAATCAGTGTAAACCAATGAAAAAATGTGTAGTGTGCTTCAGAAGTAACACTCACTGATCAAAGAGTGTGAAAACTGAGTACGTGAAAGCGTCACCCAACTTGGGGGACGACCTTCTGAGCACAACAATGACCCACACGAGTGCGGGATCTACAAAGCTTGTAAATTGATACCAAAAAGTGTGAATAAAGTTTTTCAAAGTATCCAAGTACTTGTTTATTCCAATTTCGATATTACGTAATCCATATCGATTTTTTTTAACATCAAGTTAAATCCATGGAAGTAAATCCTTCTTAACGTATCTCCCGATGCATTTCGGGCATCGTAGTGCCCTTCGTCAGGGAAGAGTATTTCTACAAAGATGTGAACAGCATCACGTCCTCAGAAACCAATGTGACACATAATATAATATAATTATTGATTTATGGGTTTCTTGGCACTCCAAGAACCGCACCTTAAACGTACTGAGGATCATAGACTATGTCACAAATCATATTCGGATGATTTACAATTCCTTGGATTCCACAAAACATAATGGGGTGGCGCTTATGTTCCACTCATCC
Organism: Calotriton arnoldi; assembly: GCA_963921515.1. NCBI lineage: Eukaryota > Metazoa > Chordata > Amphibia > Caudata > Salamandridae > Calotriton > Calotriton arnoldi. The sequence goes on from CAWUFW010009762.1 coordinate 660,613, forward strand.
ACACACTTCCAGCCTATAGGGTAGAAAACAGATAGGGATGGGAGGATAGTGCTTGTCAAGGGTCACCTTAGGGGCAGATCAGGCCCGTTTGTGCACTCATTCTTATCAATGCTACGGGGGTTTTGGGGAATGTGAGATATTGCTACTGGGAGATTTTAACCTCATGTGGAATTCAGCCACTGATTGCACTCAACCCTATAGGTCCCCCATGGAGAGTTTCCCCAAAGCGTTGAAGCAAGCAGTCCATCTTTGGGGCTCATTGACGGCTGGCGCTCACTTCACCCCACAACCCATGACCATACCTTTTTCTGCCACTCACACCTCACCTACTCCAGATTGGATTATATATTTCTCAGCCAATCCCTCCTCCAAAATTTACTGTTGATGACAATTCATTCAATCACCATCTCAGATCATGCACCAGTGGTGGCTACACAGTATTGGGGATCTCTCCCATCAAAGTACCGCTGTTGGTTCTTCCCTAATTCTCTCACTGGAGATCGCCTCTTTAGAGACAGCCTGAGGAAAGCCATAAGGGATTTCTTTCAATGTAATAATGTAGTAGACACCACACCTTCAGTCCAATGTGACACATTCAAGGCAGTGCTTCGAGGGAAATGTATTTCCCTGGTGGCAGCTCTGAATAAGCAGAGAACGAAGGACTGATTAGACCTTGAAAAGTGCAAACATAAAGAAAGCCCATCCCTCGCCCTGCACCGTAAAGTCACAGATGTGTGGGGGAAACTTAATGCTATATATACTAATAGAGCAGAACTCTCCCTACTCCCCCATAGGCATACTTGGTACAATCAGGGCAATAAAGTGGGCTCCCAACTGGCAATACAAGGGACAAATGTGAACGGGAGTACGTTGGGAACATTAGGTGACTCTCGGGAGATCTTGTTAGTTCAGATACAGAGAAGGCCCAAATATTCTGCGACTTTTACAAAAAACTCTACACGGCGAACCAGACTAATGCCCCAACCCAGCTAACCTACTTGGATCAGGTGGAGCTCCCAAAGGTGACCTCTCTCCAAAATGACCTTTTGAGGGCTCCTATTAGTGAAGGCGAGGTGTGCTTGTAGACCGCAGGCCTGAAACCCCACAAATCTCCAGGGACAGACTCTCTTACAGCCCAGTTTTATAAAACTTTCAGTTCTGACTTGATCCCCCAATTGAGAGCTCTGTTCAACTACATAGCAGAGGTAGAAACAGTCGCGGCTGCTCCTGCGAATCAGTAGTGGGGCAAGAAGGGGGGGAACAGGGAGACAGGGGAGAAAAAAAATTCACTCACCTGCCAGCGAGCTGACTGGCTGGCCGTCCGCCGCCTCTCTTCCATCCTCATCCCGGCTTCTGTTGGAGCAGGAAGCAGGATGGGCTTCTCTAAGCCAATCACAACGCTGTAGTGCAGCGTTGTGATTGGTAAGCACCCAGTCTCTCCTCAGCAAATGACAACGCTTCAATGCAGCGTTGTGATTGGTCTGAGTGCCGTGGTTCGGTGTTCAGATGGGGAATGGAAGCCTGGGCATGTTCTCCAATTAGGATGTAAAGCAGCCTGGGTAGGGAACATGCAAAGTGCGCCTGAATGTTTGGCCGGCCCCAGAGGGCCGGACAAACATTCAGGGAGCACTTAGGAGGGTGCCACCACTCCTCCCCCTTGCGCAGCCTAGCCCCGCCCCACAAAACTGACACAGCACAGAAAAATAAAATGACAATAACATCTCGTTATTATAATTTTATTTTTCCTTTTTTGCCGTGCTGAAAAAAGGCAGTGGGACAACGCTCTTCCGTCTTTTCGGAGGAGCCACCCCTGGGTAGAAACAGTGACTCCCTCCATGACTGAGAGCCTAATATTTGTGATCCCCAATCCAGGTAAAGATCTCCACTTGTGTGGCTTGAGTAGACCTATCATGCTTTTGGACGTAGATGCTAAACATTACTCTAAAATACTGGCCTCCAGATTGGATAATTTAATGCCAGATTTAATCCACCCAGACCAGTCTGGTTTCATAAAGGGAAGGCAGACACATTACAACCTGAGGCGGGTGCTCCATCTGATAGAAAAGGTGATGAATAACTAATACCTGCCATCCTGTTGTGTCTTGATGCAGAAAAGGCATTTGATCGGGTGGACTGGCCTTTTTTGTTCCACACTCTCAAGCGCTTTGGCTTTTGTGACCCATTCATAGCCATGATCAAAGCGTATTATGCAACTCCCAGATCAAAGGTCTTAGTGAATGGGGTGGCTCTAACCCCTTCCAACTAGAGAGGGGGACGAGACAACAGTGGTGGCTCGCACAGGTAAATGCTGTGGGGCGGTGAGGCGGGGTGGGGGTGGGGCGAAGTGGGTGGCAAACAAGGTGGTGGATCACGAGGTACTAAATTACCTAAAAACATTCGACTTGATATTACTCCAAGAAACTTGAGAGGATCCAGCAATAGAGCTACAAGGGTTCACGTCACAACTGGTGGCAGCAACAAAGGGATCTAATTTTGGTCACCGCTCAGGCGGTCTGATGATATATGCCTCAATACTTACAATAGGAGCCATTTCACCAGTAGGGGCACAAATTGCAGCCCCAAGTGCCATACAGGCAGTAGAAACAACAATTAAGTTCAATGAAGAAGACTGGCCAATTATAATAATCAATACATACGTACATCGGAAGCACAGGCTAAAAGCTGGTAAAGAACTAATCAAGGAACAGACAAGAATCACAGAAGAGCAGGATACAGAGAACATCATTCTGGCAGGCGACTTTAACCTTCACCTCTTTGGAACTGCACCAGAAGATGAACTAGTACAGGAACTAACCACAGTGTGGGAAATACCAAACCAGGGCCCAGCATGCTCAAATAAACAAACAAGATGTTCAAACTATTTACTTCAAGAACTCATACAAGTAAATATGAGAGCTTTAAACGGTCAATTTAATGAGGACAATCCACCAGTTCCAACTTTTCACTCCACAACCGCCACCTCTTACCTAGACTACACCTTCGTAACTCTCCCTTTATTCCACATTATCCATTCCTTCAGAATGGGAGATAACGAACAAAGTGATCACTTGCCGCAAGAGGTGACATTAAAAGCAAATAGAGGAAACCATATGGAGGCGAGCAAAAGCATTGGCACAGAATACACCTCGGACTTTAAACGGATAAGGTGCAACCCAAACCTCGATAGAAGAGCTATCCAAAACTGAAAAGACACCCCTCTGCTAAGAAAACGATATGACAACTCATCATACAACAGCTTGGGAGAATTTCACAATGTCTCTTGGGAAGAAATTTGCCACCAGGACAGGAAAACAAAGGAAAAAACAGCGGCACTCTTGCCTGTTAATTCAACTACCCCTGAGACTAGAAACCTTAAACACACAATAAATCAAATGTTAAGGCAGCTACGCAAAAATCCTAAAAATCTAGCCTTGCAACACGACCTACGGAAACTGAAGGCAACACAAAAAAGGAAGAAATTAGACAAAAAAGGCAAGAAAATGAAGAACTTTGGGCAAGGATATTGCATGATTCTAAACTCAAGAATAGTGTCAGGTTCTGGCGGACGATCAACAGCCTCCAACGACTAGCTCACCAAGGAATAAATTCCCATATTACAGAGGACAACAGGGCAAAATATCTATATAACCACTTTAACAACAATGTGCAAGAGGAGAACTTGGCCGGGGAAGAAACTCGGACCAACCGAAGGGACAGAGGTGGTACGTCCAGGAAAAATTTAGACACAAGTCCACCAAGGGCCCAAGCAAAGACGCTACCCCGAATAGACAAAAGCACCCCAGGGACGAAGTGGCAGCAGACCTAGAAACACCACTGAACAGCGACGAAGAACGTTATGAAATAACAGCTTCACAGATCAAGACACAAATAGCCAAAGGAAAGCTTGAAGGAGCCCCAGGTCCTAACGGAATACCACCAAGCCTGTATAAACATGACCCTGATTACTGGAGCAAAGCACTTGTTCCAGTCTTCAAAGACATACAGGAAACACAAAATCCCGGAATTATGGAAAGGATCAACGATCTGTCCTATCTACAAGCAGGGTGATAAGAGCAATACCAACAATTACCGACTCGTCACCTTAATTGACATAGAAGCCAAGTATTATGCGGGAGTGATCCTGGAAGAATTAACAACCTGGGCATCGTCAAAATCCATCATCCCCATAAACCAGACTAAGTTCTGTAGAGGAGTGGGAACTACTACTAACATTATGGCGCTGGCTCTCCTGCCGGATGCGGCTAAAGTGGCAAAGCAACCGCTATTCCTATATTTCATAGACTATAGCGCAGCATTTGATTGCGTAGACCGCACTAAACTATGACAGAAATTGGAAAAGTAGGGAATACCGAACGCCCTCCTAAACCACTTGATTTTGTTACATACTGACACCTGAGTTAAGATCAAGCTGGGACGCACCTCTCAAGGCGAATTAACACCTCCAAAGGGCTAAAAAAAAAGGGTGCGTTTCACAAGTCAACGCACTAAATATTAATCTAAAGAAAACAAAAATCATGACCAGAAAAAAAAGAGTTGGTATTTGGATGGGCACCGCCTAGACCGAGTAACCGACTATAAATACCTCAGAGTCTTATTGGACAGCAGAGGCTTGTACAAACCCAAACTGGAGGCCCTGCACCAGAAGGGCACCACGAGCTTCCTGGCAATGAAGCCACTGAGAAACGTCCCACCAGACTTAACCCTAGACACTTCACTACAGGTCATTCGAGCAAAACTACAACCAATGCTTACATATGGGAGCGAATCAATGCGAGGGAGAGATGCGATGGCCCTGGATAAAATAATCACCAGTGCTTACAGAGCAATTGTTTAGCTTCCAAACTATGTGTCCCCTGCTGAAATATGCTTAGAATTTGGCTTACAGAAACAATCAGTGGAAAGGAGGGGGGCATATATAAAAAGCTGTCAAAAAGATCAGAGGCGCTGAGCCAGGAACTAAAAACTCGCATATTTGGAGTGAACGGATGTGTTGTGAAACTTCACCCGCCAGAGAGTATTTGCTCAATTCACTGAAAAGATTGGGACTAACCAACCTTTGGGCCACCTCCATAGCTCATCAGAGCTTTAAAAAGGTTGTAACAAAAGCAACAAGAACTACATCTATAACAGAAGACAAGGAAACCTTGGCCAAAAGGGCCCATGGCTGGCCAGTGCTTAATGACTATAACATTTTAAAACCTCAAACTTACTTAAAGACAGGAGTTAAAATGAAGATAAAAGAAAAATTCCTAAGGCTACGTTTTGGCATTTTACCAATCCTCCTGTACCTGCCGCCTTGGAAAAGGAGATCAGAAGAGCAGATTTTCCGCCTTTGTGGAATAGAAAGCGAGGACATTGTGCATGTCATCTGTATCTGCCCTAGCTTAAAGGATATCAGATGCACTTTACTCCGACCAACATTCAAAAAGAGTGGCATCAGGACCTGCAGGCAGGCAGTAAAGTTAAGCTTCAATCCAGCTGCAACTCAGTTAAACTGCCGACTCACAAAGTTCTTCGATACAGTGGATGAGAGCCTTAAATGCAAGCCTCAAAGCGAACAGTGACCAGCAAAACAGCATTGATTATGTTTATCCAAATGCACGGGCACTTTAAATTGGCATATTCAATCTGGCCACGCCATTGGTTGGCTAGACTGCGTAGTCCATGTTTACATCCTGAAGCACTGGCACTTTAAATTTGATATGATTTTCGGGCCCCAACTCGATATTAGGATTGAGAACTGGGCGTGGTCCCCCACTCATACCGTATAATCAGCAAGCTCAATATTAAAGACTGTACATTCTGATATAATTTATAATTTGCTGCAGAAATTGAGAGGATGGTTTTTTATTTGGTTTTCAAACATGACGGTTATGTTTTTATATTGTGAGTTTTAATTAACTGACCAATAAATCATTACTTACTGTCTTGTGTCAGCGTGGAAGCGTCTCCTCTCGTTACCTAGTGAAGGTGCGGTTCAGTTATACCACAAAGGTAGCCTCGTGGTGCCTACCACAATCGATATGTTGTGAGTATGATTATGTAAATGAGCCTAAATTAATAATTGCAACTATGCAAAGTAGCTCTGTCACCCTAGGAAGAAGATAGCGATGACTTTTATACAGAGTATGTTAATCCTGTTATGTATGTCATGTGCAGGGGATTTTACTAAGAATCCTCATGCATAATAAATGAAGCTAGTTTCAAGGAAACCAATCGACATTTATTCAGCACATAACTGAGTAAAAGGTCAATGCTATAACCGTTATGCAGAGCAATGTAGGACAAATGTAGGTAAAAGATCGCTTTGCTACTTAGGCATAGGTTAGGGGACCATAACACCTGAGTTAACTATAAGTTATGTCCCTGCAATGCACTGCTTATGACTAGGTCTCCCGGTTTTAGGGTATTTATTTTTTCGACATTTCCGTCTGTATTTATCTATATTTATTTTTTTCAAATTTTTTCTGTATTTATCCATTTTTATTTTGTGTTTTCTGTATAAATGAAGCAGCAATGGGTACTTTTCCACTTATAATTAACTGATAAATGTTTACTCGCATTTGAATGTCCAAAAGGTTTCAGCAGTATACAGTGCAATAGCGTTATCTGAAAATATGTGCATTGTAGAATAGCAAAAATAACTGTAGATCTTCACTTAATTGAGCTTAACTAGGAAATCTCCTGTCTTTTTTCATCTCCCCTCCCTCTCATCTGTACACCTACTGACCTGGCACTCATGATTGAACAGTAGAATAAAATCATCCAAATAAGGCCTATTTTCTGTATTTTTCTGTATTTAAAAATAAATATAGACAGGAAAATAAATAGTTTTCTGTCTGTATTTATCTGTATAAAATCAGTAAAAACGGAAAACTGAGAGTTATACTTAGACTTCACATTTTACATCAATCATGACATGGTCAGTGACATCACTGATGACATCTCAAATGACATCACTGATGACATCATCCAGTGACTGAGTTTTTCGTAAACATTTTTAAGTGTTGAACATATACACTAAAATACTACAAAAGATAAATGAGTATTCTTTCTGTACTACTAATGAGTGATAATATTTCTAACACATATTGTGTAAGTGGCTGTATGACTATGTGTATCCATGTGTGAGTATCTGTCTAAGTGGCTCTATGGGTGTGTGAGTGGTTGTATTGTATGAGTGAGCGAGTGGCTGTTTGAGTCGCTGTACTGGTGTGTGAGTGGCTGTACTGGTGTGTGAGTGGTTGTAAGGGTGAGTGAGTGACTCTGTGTGGGTGAGTGAGTGGGTGTGTCCACTGGGTGTGGAGGAGTGAGTAGGCATGAGAGTGGGTGTGGTGAGTGATGGGGTGTGTGAGTGGCTGTATGGGTGAGTTGGTGGGTGCATAAGTGGTGTATGGGTGAATGAGCGGGTGTGTGAGTGACTCTATGGGTGAGTGTAGGCTTGTGTCAGTGACTGTATAGGTGAGTGACTACATGTGATAGTATCTGTATGAGTCAGTGAGTAGGTGTGTGTGAGTAACTGTATGGGTGAGTGAGTAGGTATGTGAGTAGCTGTATGGGTGACTGTCTCAGTGTGTGAGTGGCGATATGGGGGTATGGGTGGGTGTGTAAGTGTCTGTATGTCTGTATGACTGGATGTGTGAGTGGCTGTATTGGTGAGTGAGTGGGGGCATGAATGGCTGTATGGGTGAGTTAGTGGTTGTGTGAGTGGCTGTATGAGTGAATGGATGTGTGAGTGGCTCTATGGATCAATATGTGGGTGTGTGAGTACTTGTATGGATCTGTGAATGGCTATGTGAGTGATTTTGTGGGAGGTTTATGGGGGTGTGAGTGGGTGTGTGAGTGGTTCTGTGGATGATGTCATTAGTGATATCATTTGAGATGTCATGAGTGATGTCACTGGCCATGTCATGAGTGATGTCACAGGTCCCGCCAAGCAAAAGCAAACAGCTATGTCTCAGGAGTGGGCACCCCAGGACACATAAGGAGCCGGCCCTGGGGGTGGTGGTCCCCATGGCCATTAATGGCTCAAGGAGGGGACTGTGCGGCCCCCCTCATTTCTTGTATTTGGCCCTGGGGAGGTGGTAGGCCCCAGGGCCGGGAGTCTGCACAGATCCCCTCTTTAATGTGTATTTTTGCCCCTGGTAGGTGGTGGTCCCCAGGGCCAGGGGGTCCGCGCAGCCCCATATTACTTTTTTTAATGTAGCGCTGGGTAGGTGGTGGTCCCTGGGATCGGGGGGTCTGTGAGGCCCCCTGCCAATTCCTTTTTTAGCTCTGGGTTACAGGGACGTTATAGTTAGGTTATATTGTCTAGGGGCTGTGTAGCTACTGAGGTTCACGCACAACCAGACAGGACCCTAATTAGCAATTGAAAGGCAAAGCAACCTGTCAGGTGGTTACACCCCCGATGGTCCACCAGACTGCAAGAAGTAATTGTGGAATAGACAGGTTGTGCCAAATAGGATTCGATTCTTGGAATAAATGTCCTGATATCCAAAGTTCATATGTGTTGTTCTATATTTATTATAAGCCAAGTCAATCAGACCGCAGAGACTTTCATTCTGTGCTTTATGGGAAACTTCAAAGGACCACGATTGGAACTATCATTGTAATATATGCCTTGAAAACGTCCTTTGCATGCCAGCCATAAGGGCGAAACATGTGTCGGCTGTTCCTTTGCTTTTGTTACTTGCCTTGTATTAAATCTATAACAACACATATGACCTTTTGATTTCAGGACATTTATTCCAAAAATGCAATCATATTTTGGCACTAGCTGTCTTTTCTACAATTACATTATAGTTAGGCTCAGATTTTACATGCACAAAACCATAGACATTCAGCAGTTATAGTTACCTGGTCTAACTATAAAGTACACCACCGCAATGCACTGCTGATGACCTCATATATTACATCACGCATGACATGGTCAGTGGAATCACTGATAACATCTCAAATGAACTCACTGATGACATCCATCAAACCACTCACACATCCACTCCCACACAACCACTAATACACCCATTCACACACCCATAAAACCACTCACACAGCCACTTATCCATACACCTATTCACACAGCCACTCACTCACCCATACAGACACTCACTCAGCTCACCCGGAGTCTGATCCTGTTTGGCATTACACATTCCTGTGCATGTCTCATCAGAAAGTCACAGAGGTCACAGTTATTATGAGTTACCGTTCATAATTTGTAAATTAATGAGTGCAGGGACCCAAAGTTTTACTCAGAATCCCACTGCCAGCACTGACTAATGTCCACGTTGCTGAAAACCAAGGCTATTTTGTCTTGATTTTACCTCCTCCCCCGTACATCCACTATGATACACCCCCTGGCCCTTTATCTCACTCCTGCAGGTTCTTTTTTATTCCTTGCATTCTCCTTTTATCACTGTGTTACCATTTTTTTCTTTCTCTTCCTCTTTCTTTCCAATTTTTTGCCGTTCTCTCTCTTGTTCTAGATAAAAGTCTTAAGGTGAAAAATAAATCATGTTCCCCAAAAATGAGTGCCGGCTGTCCCACCCACAGCCATCGGCTGAAATTAAGCACTGAGAGTTATATAATTAACTGGTCCATCTAAACTTTTTTTTTCTTTTTAAGTAAATTGAATTGGAAAGATGCAATCAAAAGGAAAGCAAACAAGGTATAGCTAAGGCTAATTATTCTTGAATTCTTGCAGATATACGCAGCAAACCGATGATAACAAAAGGTCGCGGCGACCACGGGAAAGAGGCAGTGCAGTCACTGCATTATCTCCCAGAATCACATAGGATGTGGTTGTTAAGCTGTGTTACAGAACCGTCTGATTGAAAAGATTCCTTGAGGCAAATACTTTGCTTGTACTGTGTACTTGCTGGCATGAAAGCTAAAACGTGCTGCTTACTACGGTCTTTTATTTGAATTAGAAATGTGTTTCCTGTTGATCAAGAAACACTGAATTTGGAAAAACAAGCGGATTATTAAGAAAACGTCCTTCCAATAAACATGAGTAGGAAGAAGTATCAAAGAAATATTTTATGCAATTGAATGCAGTGGAATGTTTAACAAAACGCCCTAGTGAGTCATTTTCCGTAAAGCACGTGCCGTTTTCTACTAAAGCTTATTAAATTTAAGTTTTGCGTACCCTGAAGCGCTCTACTAAAAGAACTTGTACAAATATTCGTCTTTGCAACTGAAAAGTATCAAGATCTCGAAATCCAGGTGACTGACTAGCAGTATACAGATCTCCATATATTCACATACACTATTTTTACTATTTTAGATTATTCACTTCAAAATATGTCAGTATTCACCTATTTTCATGTTAAATTTCTTTTTGGTCAGCTTCTCACTCCCAGACAAGCTTCTTATCTGGTCACAAAGAAAGAATAAAGCATGAAATGCACTGTCAGATAGTCTTTCATTGCTGTCCGGCATCTCAGGCCAACAACAATTTAACATTTCTGTCCCTTTCTGAAGGTGTCGCTGTCACGCCACCGTAGATGAAGGCTGGAAAAAAAAACACAGCAAATTCTGAATTAATGACTGCTCAATGGCAAAACCAGTTTGTTAAAATTCACCCTTCAGATCCTGAACCTAGAGGCTGACCTTTGCAATTGAATGAAACTGGGGAATGTCCTATAAGGTGAAATGGGTTCCATTTCAACACGGTCCAACACCTCTCCCTGGAGTGTACTCCTTTCTTTTCTTGTTTGCTCTCCTTTTCACTTGTCTTTCACATAAACTATCTCAAACGTCTCCTTCTGTTACTGTCCTTGTTGTTTTGCGATCTCGATGCAGACAACTTTAGTTGTCTATCGCTGACAGCACTATAACCAACATTCTAGTATATTTAGAGTGGGCTTTCGGTCTTTCCCCTTCCTTGCTCGCGCTTGGATGGTTCTCTTGTCTACTTCTGGTCTATTTAAATCCTCGATTCTTGTGTTTGTCCAGCCCCTGGCATATTTAGCTGTTAAGCTCATTTTGATTGGTTCGATGTATCCTTCTGCTGGATGTCAGGGCCCCTCCCTAATTTTTACTGGTTCAGTGTATTCTACCGCAAGGGACATCTTGGAACTATTTTTCCTTTTTTTTAGGTCTTGCAAACAGACAGCTTTAGCTCTTTGTTGTCGAAGAGCATTTGTGAACAATACAGGACATAGAGTGGCCTTTGGGTCAGCCACTAGCCACTAGCTTATGATTGGATGATATTCTTGCCTATTTCATTTCTCTTCTCTCAATTTGATGGCTTTCCTTCATGTTCTTGTATTTGTCTGGTCCCTGGAGCATTTTTGCGACATCCTTTTAATTGGATAAGTTTTATTGTTCCACTGCTGACATGACAGAACTACATTATTTTTTTTCTTTTAGCATTCAATTGCAGTGTGCTGCTTTCCTGCCTTTATCTCCTACCTCTCTTTTCCTGCCACTTACCACCCTTTACCCCCATCACTTGCTCCTCCACCCTTCCCATTCAAGCGCCCTGATTTATTGCTTTTTGTAATTAACTTTGTTTCATGGTGCTTTTGCAAGGGCCTGGCAGTTGCACTGCTGCTAGGATACTTGCTTCACCGCTCGTCTTATGCTCCCAGGGCATCCGTGGCAATCGTTGCTACCCATCCCACTCCCTGCTTTATAGATATATATTTTAAAAGTAATTATTTGTGCGAAGGGCTGGCAGGTGCGCTGTCATGTGGCGGATGGGGACATTGTCGGCATCACTAAATTATGAGCCCGGCAGCAATGATGCAGCTTTTGCGCACGTTACTACATGGCTTTATTTTTGCAAGACTCTGTTTATGCCTTTCACATGAGAACTGTCTGCTGTGTTTGTTCTCTGCCTGTTCCTGGAGTTTAGTCTGAACATTGTGAGCAAGGCTGATAAACAATGCCCCTTGTTATTCTGTTCTGGTCAGGCCCTAGCACCTAGACAAAACATACTAACGCAGCTGCTGCTGGAGACTCGTACTTTGATATTATGGGGATACATGTTTAGGTGAGACACACCTGGAGAGGGACTTTTCCAGGGAGAAGAGCAACATGCACCTACGATGTAGAAATACCATTTATAGTCTAAGGTATAGGGTCTGCTGACATAGCCCAAAGATCTTCTATTATATAATCATACTTCTTCTTACCAAGGGAAGGGAGTTTAGGCACCATAGTCCTTTCTCCATTGTCTTTCTATGATGACATCTCCCTTTATGATGAATGGACTAGCTGCAATGCTAACTATATTAGTTATGCATTTTTCTGCTTGTTGTGGCACGTATACTGCATGTTAGAGCATGTTAGTTAAAATAAGCATTTTAAATTATATTCGTGTCTCGGTCAGATTTTATTGTGGACAGGTACGAGAGTGTGAGCGAAAAGGAGTGTCTTGTTACCGCGATTCCTGAGAGATCCGGGAGTGTTGTGTTCTGGGGTGTCTAATCATTTGCTTCTCCGTGAGTGTGTAGGAGAGCGAGTGAGACACTATAGCTAGTCGGTCCTGGGCTCGTGGGCACTAAGGTGGTAGGAAGGCACAGTCCCTATACACAGAGGTCCCATAATCCTGCACATAGTTCTGTGTATGTGCAGAGTCCCTGCAACAGCACAATGCTACAGAGCCACATGTTTTGTTTAGTTTTTGCTGGACTTCAAGCAAACTTTATTTTATATTTTTGCTTTTAACATTCCCGAAATGGGAATTGGTCACCTTGGAACAGTAAATTAAAGTAAAAGGGAAAATTCCAAAATGGCCAGCAGTGAATCAGTAGGCATGGATGGACGGCCATCTTGGAATGCAATTTCTTTATGGTAAAACATGACAGTCATCTTGGAATTATACAAAATGTAATACAGTTTGGCACGTAAAATGCAATGAGGTGAGGGGCAGGTGAATGCATGTGGGGTAACAAAGTCCTTGACTGGGTAGCCTGGGTAGCCGTGTACCCTCTGCTCCTGATTTCATTTGTTCTGACCAACTCGGTCTGTTTTCATTTCAGGAAATCTGTGTAACGAGCTCTGGAAGATGCTCCATTATAATGAGAAAATGTTGCACTCCCAGCAGAGTACTCAACTCTGCTGAATAATCGACTCTACCCAGAAGAGCTTTCCAAAACATAAAAGAGTAGATCATATTTACAGGGACCATGGACCACGAACCATGTCATATTTACTGTCCCGGATATAATTTACATCATTTTCAACAACTTACTTCTGTCAGCATCTCAACAGTTAACTTCTATAAAACTCACATTTTACTATTAAGGATTTGTGCTAAAGCCAAACAATGAGAAAACCTCCCAAAATTCACATTGGTGAGGCAAACGTTCCATAATACACTAGACAACTTCTTTATATAGAAAAAATAATGATCAATTTCTTGTTTTTGAAATTAATTTTCACAATTCGTCAAACCAGCCTTAAACACATTTTTACATAACCATCTTTTTCTAAAATGCATCAAATCTTTAACATTTATATACAATAAAAGCCACAATCTATAATTAAATTGAACAGCAAGACCTCTGGCCTTCTTGGTCAGTGTCACTGCTCTCTCCCCACGCAGCTCCACCGTTAAGGCTCTGCCCTTGAGCCTGAGCTCCTTCCAGGTAGTTGTTGGAGGCCCTCCTCCACCCGCAGGCTCCTGCCTGCGCGTCATCCCTGGTGGTCTAGTGGAAGAGCACCCTACTATTCCGCTTTGTTCTGTGTCCTTTTTGCCTTTTTCTCTTTTTTGCCTATTTCTCTTTGCCTTTTTCTCTTTTGAGCCTCTCTCTCTGTGCCTTTTTCTCTTTTTGGCCTCTTACTCTTACTCTTTGCCTTTTCTCTTTTTGGCTCTTTTCCCTCTTGAACTCCTCGCTCCCTCTTCCCGCACTTCCCACCGCTGCTGCCCCTGCACTCCCCCAGCATGTCGCTCCCGCCTCCCAGCTGATCGCCCTCCCCCTGACCCCTACTTAATGGCGGCCGCTGTGCGGCAAGAAGAGCAAGACCTCCGACCCTCTTGGTCAGTGTCACTGCTCCCCCGTGCAGATCCACCGTTAAGGCTCTGCCTTCGAGCCTGACCTCCTTCCAGGTAGGTATTTGAGCCCCTCCTCCACCCGCAGGCTCCTGCCTGGGCCTCATCCCTGGTGGTCTAGTGGAACAGCACCCTGCTCTTCTGCTATTCAGCTCTGTTCTGTGTCCTTTTTGCCTTTTTCTCTATTTTGCCTCTTTCTCTTTGCCTTTTTCTCTTTTTTGCCTCTTTCTCTTTGCCTCTTTCCCTTTTCTCTTTTTCCCTCTTGCCCTCCTCGTGCCCTCTTTCCGTGCTCCCCAACCTCCTCAACAATCACACACCCAACGTTGCCTTCCTCACAGAGACCTGGACCAACGCCAGCTCCACACCCCACATTGCAACCGCCATCCCCGACGGATACAAGATCCTGAGAAAAGACCGCCCCAACCGCCCAGGAGGAGGCCTCGCCATCATCCACAAAAGCTCCCTCCGATTGACAACCATCGATTCGGATGACGCCTCGCCCCCCATGGAACACATCCACATCCACTTCCAGATGCAGACCAACCCCAGAACGAAGCTCCCGGGATCACTTGCCTACAGACCACCTGACCCTCGCACCACGTTCACCAACTTCATTGCCGACCTCATCTCACCCCACGCCCTCTCCTCCACAGACTCCATACTACTCGGAGACCTGGACTTCCACCTGGACAACCACAGTGACCCCAACACCACCACCCTCCTAGAGAACGTCACCAACATAGGGCTGAAGGAACTTGTCTCCGCCCCCACACACACAGCAGGACACACACTCAACCCCATCTTCGCAGGAGGAAACAACATCTTCTTCAGCAACACCATGGAAGTGCTCTGGACTGACCACCACTGCATCCATTTCTCATTTACTAAACCCACCGCACACAAGCACGTGTGCCGCCTCCCACGCAGAATCTGGAACAAAGTCTCCGAAAAACACCTCACCTCCGCCCTCACCTGCACTCCACCCCCAACTACGACAGACACCAACACCACAGCAAGCAACCTCCACCAATGGATCGCCAACTGCACCAACACACTCGCCCCCCTCCAGAACACCACGAGACAACACAACAAGAAAGCTAACTGGTTCACCACGGCACTCCAAGAATCCAAGCGCTCCTGCCGACGACTGGAAAAGATGTGGAGAAACAGCAAAACTCCGGAAACACGCTCCGCCTACAAAAACAGCCACCACAGCACACCACCAACTCATCAAATCCACAAAGAAAAACTTCCTCCAAGACAAAATTCTCTCCAATGCCCATAACTCTAAGGAACTCTTCGCCATCATACAGGAATTTGCCAAACCAAACAGCGAAACAACTGACGTCCCTCCCTCCCAAGACCTCTGCAACAGACTCAGCTCCTTCTTTCACCTCAAGATCAATATGCTCTATGACAACTTCGATGACCAAGACCTCTGCACCACCCAACCCGAAACCCCAAGGATGCCACCCAACAGACCCCTCTTACCTGGACTCAACTCACGACAGAAGACACCCTAAAGACCATGAAGAGCATCCACTGTGGAGCACCTTCTGACCCCTGCCCGCCGCACATCTTCCACAGGGTCGCCACAGCCATCGCACCCGAGCTACGTCGAGCCATCAACTGCTCCCTCGAGACCGCCACATTCCCTGACAACTGGATGCGTGCCGAAGTCAACCCCCTCCTAAAGAAGCCCTCCACAGACCCGACGGACCTCAAGAACTTCAGACCCATCTCACTGCTCCCTTTCACAGCCAAGGTCATTGAAAAGGCCGTCAACTCCCAGCTAGTTTTAAGAGAATACATTTCACGATACTGTCAATTAAGACACAAACAGAGCCAATCTTGATTGTGATATTTTGGCTAAATTAGATTGATTTTCTTTGTAAAGAGACCGGTGTCTCTTAAAACTAACTACTACCCTTGGTCCCTTTTGACTCTAAGGGTTTCCTTGTCTCTTTTTCTGGTCAACTCCCAGCTAGCACACTTCTTTGAGGCCAAAAACATCCTAGACACCTCTCAATCTGGATTCCGCAGCAACCACAGCACCGAGACCGCCCTCCCCGCTGCCATAGATGACATTCGCGCCCTCCTCGACCGAAGCCAAATGACAGCCCTCATCCTCCTAGACCTATCAGCAGCCTTCGACACCATCTCCAACCGCACACTAGCCACCAGACTCCACAACACCGGCATCCAAGGAAAGGCCCTAAACTGGTTACAATTATTCCTCACAGGCAGATCACAGAGAATAAGACTCCCGCCCTTCCTCTCAGAACCGACAGAGATCAGATGCGGAGTACCCCAAGGATCCTCCCTCAGCCACACCCTCTTCAACGTCTACATGGCCCCCTTGCAACCACTGTCAGAAACCACAGGCTCAACATCATCTCCTATGCCGATGACACTCAGCTCATCCTCTCCCTCACCAAGGAACCCGACATCACCAGGCACAACTTCCAAGAAGGGTTTAAAGCCGTCACAACCTGGATGAGGAACAGCTGCCTGAAACTCAACTCGGAGAAAACAGAAGTCCTCATCCTCAGCTCCACCCCCTCCGCATAGGACAACATCTGGTGGCCCCGACCCTCGGACACCCACCCACCCCAGTGGACCATGCACGTAACCTCGGCATCATACTAGGCTCAACACTCACCATGAATCACCAGATCAACGCCATCTCCTCCACATGCTTCAACACCCTCCGCATACTATGCAAGACATTCAAGTGGATCCCCCCCAAATCCAGGAAAATGGTCACTCATGCACTTGTCACCAGCAGACTGGACTACGGCAACGCCCTCTACGCCGGAATCAACAAAAAACTCCTCTGCAAACTCCAGACCGTCCAGAACACCGCAGCCAGACTAATCCTCGATATCCCACGGCACAACCACATCACCCAACACCTCCGTGACCTCCACTGGCTCCACATCGAAAGAAGAATAACTTTCAAGCTGCTCACAAAAGCCTACATAGCCCTCCACAACACCGGACCCCAATACCTCAACGACCGTATCGCCTTCCATACCTCCAAGAGAAACCTCCACTCAGCTGACCTCTCCCTAGCCACCAACCCACGCTTCTACAGGACCAGAGCAGGTGGAAGGTTCTTCTCCTACCTTGCAGCCAAGACCTGGAACGATCTCCCCCTTTTCCTCCTGCGAAGCCCAACACTGCACCAATTTAGGAAGGACCTCAAGCCCTGGCTCTTCGAATGACCCCAACGGAGCTGCTCACACCCACCCCTCAACACCTTGAGACCCTAACGGGTGAGTAGTGCACTTTACAAAACCCTGATTGTTTGATTGAACAGCTACCACAAACATCTTACAGAAAATATATATAATTCGTCACACCTCTCTCTCTTCTGTCCCCATACCGTTTGCCTTTCCCTTCCGGCTTCCTCCCAACCTCTGTCTTGTGATGATTGCGGAGTTGCTGAGCTGTTTTTACACAGATAGGGCGTTGCATAATTATCTTAAAAATTGTGTACAACTTTGCCATGTAGATGGTAACTCATCATGTACTGAGAATTTGTTATCATTTCTGTGCTTCTTCGTTCTGGCTTCTGTCAGTATCGAATTTGTATTTGTTCATATGCTCTAAAAAAGATTACCAAGTTAAATGAAAACGTAAACAGAAGTAAGATCTGACATTACAGGTACGGATTTTCATAAGAAATTTAGAATAGAATGCAAAGTCATATTACCCAATGTATTTATGAATTTATTTATTTGTGGCTATATATAATGTGCACTAGAGCCGAAAAGGATAACAGAACATTTTAAATAGATACAGATATACAGATATGGTTTTCATTTTCATTGGTACAGGCATGGTTCTCATTTACAAATAAACAGAAAAATATACCTTTGCTAATAAACACAGTAGCAATGAGTAAGACACATCGATTAGAATATAATGTGAAACGCCAGAGGAAATATAAAAAGTCAGAGCAAATAAAATTATCTGTTGCTAGGTAGATGCATGATTTAAAACATCACTGGATCATCCTGTCTACTCTGACAAGATGGCCGACCGGTGAGGAGCTCCGGCCGGGAGCTCCCAGCCAGGAAACAACTTTCTGGCTTAAATCCCCGGATTTCCACCTTCCTCCGGGATCAACCTACTCACCTGAGGTCCTGTCTTGTATGCGGCCCTCGATGCTCCAACCTGCCGCTTGGGAGCCCGAAATTCTCAAATGAAATGCGTGTGAGGCTTTCTCCCGTGGAGTCCGAGCAAGCATGGCCGATGCCCGGTGGAGCTGCCCAGTCAGCTATAGGGCAGTCTGGCTCCGGCTTCTCGCCGCGGCCGACACCTACCCAGCCGGGCATCGGGCACAGCTCCCCTCTTGCCTCCGCTGCCTGTTCTTCCTCCTCCCCCGCACTTTCTCCGCATTCCCTGGTGACCAGCGTTTGGCGGAACCTGTCTCAGCGTTGCCGATGCCTCTTTGGTTTCCCCAGGTAGCCGCAGAGGAGCCGGGCTGAGGTTCTCCCCTCCTGATTCCCCTCCGCCTCCAGATCTGACTGCTGCTGCTTTTCGTCACTGCTGGCCCACCTGCCTTGCCTCCCGCTAGACGACTGGATCGATTTGGGAGTTTGGAGGAGGTAGGAATTGCGGCTCTACTTTGCTTGGCTCTCCGAGCCTGTCATCTTCTGTCTATGCCAGTGAGACGCCCCCTCCGATTTCAGCTTTGCTGCCTCCCGTTCTCTGGACTGCTGCCCTGGACTGCTGCCCTATCTTCCCTTTAACCTGTGGAGAACGGATCGGACACTACTGCCCCCGATGCCTCAGAACTTGTTCACGTGGATGGCACGGATGTGCCTCGGGTGTCGCCTGCCGTCCCCCCTCCTGACTCTCTTGCTCCTTCCCCACCTAGTTCCTCTCCGTGATTCTAGCTCTCCTGGTTTGTTTTCTTTTCTGAATTGGCCCCCTGTGGCCTCTGGACTTGGACTCGTGTGCACCCCGCCATTTTGGGACTGTCTTCTCCTAACACTCTTGTCCTTAAGCCGCCATCTTGGCAATTCTTTGTTCGTTCCTCCGTCCCCGCTGGTACCTAGCTGGGTGACTTTTCGATTGTCTCTCTCTTCCACGGACCTGCTCCCCGTTCTCGATTTCGGCTGATGCCCCTGGTGCCATCACCGTTTTTGTCTCACGCTTGCTCTCCTGTCCTTATCTGCTTTCCTACCCTTTCCTTTCTGTTCTTCCCCTTTTTTCCTCCCTTGCCCCTTTGGTTGTTCTGGTTTCCGCTTTTCTCCCGCTTTTTTGTTCACCACTGCTTTATGTTGCCTCATCATGCGTTCTTTTTTGCCATCCTCGAGTATTCTCATGTTCTAAAACTTTTGTTTATTATTGTTTAGCACTGTATAATGCTTTGTAACTTATGTAACTTGCTTCTTGCTGATACTCTTTAAAGCGCTCTGATACCTACGGGTCTAGCCAGCGCTATATAAAACTCATCACATAAATAAATAAATAAATAAAATCCTGTCAAACAGATAATTCAAGGCAATAGCATCACCGCAATACTATGTATTTCAGATCCTTTTTGAAGACTCCATAAAAAGTATTGGTTATAGCTTCAGGGAAATGGGGCGGCGTGGCTTGTCAAGCTGGCCGCCCGGTAGCGTTTCCCCGGAGCTCCCGCTGGCAAAATATCAATCCGTTCATTATCCTTACTTATAGAGCCTAAAATTACTTGCTTCAGGTCGCCCCCCCACCCCCCCGTTTGATGCCAGATATGGGATGTTGAGTCACAAAGAAGCGGAGACCCGGACTGAAGGGCGATGCAGCATGGTCGGAGCTGGCCAAGGAATCCTCGATATGCTTGGTACCTGTGAACTGAGGTCACCTGGGGCTTGCTGCCGCCTCGTCAACATACGGGCTGTCTGCTGACGCCCCCTGAGTGCCCAGGTGATGGTCCGGAAGCATAGCTGTGATCATAGCCGGCCATACGGGCACCTGGGCCCTGGCTGGAACAACGAAGGTCCGCGGCCACAAATAGCCACGGCACTGGGAGGAGGGGGAGCAGCTGCATCCTTCTACACAGGAGCAGAATTGTTATCGGCCCTTAAGAACGGGCCCCGGGGGACATTCTTGCCACAGAAACACCTGGCTGCTGCACGCGGGCCGGACGAGTCCAGCCGTGCATGATTGAAACTACCCAACCTGGGCCCGGGTGGACAGAGGAGCCTGCCACGCAACCTTGAGGCCCACAAGAGGATCAGAGTGACTATCGGAACAAGGAGGCCCCAGTAAGAACTCTGCTGGCCTTAGTGTTGGCAGAAGTCCGAGGGTCACGAGGGGCTGATTGGGGGCCTCACCGCAGTGCAAGAGAGCGAGTCCTGCTGACAGTATCCTGCCACCTGGGAGTAATCAGGCCCTGGCGGGCATAAGAGGACCTTAGACTGCCCTTTAACTGTGGGTTGAACGCCTGTTGGCCCCTGTAAGGGGATAGGGAGACCATGCTCATCCTCCAGCTGCCCCCACGGAAAGGAGAACAGTGTTGTCCATAAGTGGTCTCATTTTAGCCTCCACACTCTCGAGCACAGCCTTTGGTCGAGTGAAGACTGTATTCATGGCTCTTGCTCAGTGCTGTGCTAGATGGGGTGTTGGACCCTGAACTGCCTCAAGTACAGAGATGTATGATCTGAGATTAGGAGGCCCCTACTAGGCAACAGGACTAGGCCACAAACAGTGAGAACCAGATAGAGACTTTTCCTTTTAGGGGACGCAAAATGGTGAAGGAGAAGCCTGCTAAGAATGTACAGACCAACAAAATTGATAACTACGCCCACCCACTGCCTCTGGAAGGCACTGTGGGGGAGCAGGTGAAACATGCTCCCCAGTGGACTTGGGGTCCCCACGATGGCAGATATCATGGGGGAAATAAAGGGATCCTGACAAATCATACTGGTGAAGATTAACACGGTGGCACTTGAGGTGGGCCTACTCTGTACTGAGTTCTGCAAAATCTCGTAGAGGTTCACCGAGGCAGGAGCATGTCACGGTGCTCCAACAAGAAGTGGAGACCCTGAAAAAGACGGTGTCCACTCTCCATATGTTATGTTATGTTATGTTAGGAAAACTTATACAGCGCACGGTTACCCTGAGGTGTCCTGGCGCTTGCTGCAGTCCTCCCGCCTTTCATAGATTGCTGTCAGAGTGGTGTTCAGAACAATCATGTTTTCGACGCCTTCCTAAAGGCCAATAGATCATTAAAATTTCTCAGATAGAAAGGAAGCTCGTTCCAAGCCTTAGCTGCACCAGCGGCAAAACTTCTGCCTCCCCATCTAACTTTTTTTGTAGGTGGAAGTACTGCTAATTTTGCTCCGGACGAGCGTAAAGATCTTTTGGGCACATACCACTGAAATTGTTGTTTCAGATGGGCTGGGCCTGAGCCTTGAAGAGCTCGGAAAACTAAACAGAGTGTTTTAAAGAGGACTCGTTTTTTAACGGGCAGCCAATGACATTTTTTGATTGCACTCGAAATTGATGCAAATTTCGAGGTTCCAGAGAGCAATCTGGCTGCTGCGTTTTGCAACATCCATAGGCTCACATCACGCATGGAAGACGAGATTGAAGATGCGAAAGGGTGCTCAAGGAGGAACAACCTTCACTTTATTGGCTTCCACAAGAGGGTGGAAGAGCAGTCTGTAGAGCTGTTCCTCGAGGACTGGATCATGACAGCATGAAGACTAGATGTCTCTCTAATTTTTCACCATTGAGAGGGCCCACCATGCATTGGCACCAGCGCCTCTGCCAGGGGCGCTGCCTTGCACTATTATTGCCTGCCTGTTTAACTTTAGAGACAGGAACGCAATACTGCAACATGGAGGGTCCGCGTGGCCCCCCAGCTTGAGGGCACAAACATTATGATCTTTCTGGACTACACCAGGAGGGTGCAGGACCTCCACATGGACTACATGCCAACCAAGAAACACATACAGGAACGTGATCTCCACTACAGCCTCAAGTTTCCAGCGAAACTAAGGGTACAATATGAGGGGAAAGTATTCTTCTTTGCCATCCCAGAGGTAGCCAATGACTGGCTGGACACGTTGGGTGGGATTCCCCGTAAATCTTCATCGAACAACAGAGTAAGTGGGAGTGGTGCTACACGGAGGATAGCAAGATCGCACATACACTCTGCAGATTCTGACCCGAGATCTGGTATCTACCAAACTGAAAAAATCCTTGTGTGCCCTGACAGAACTTTGGAGGACTCGAACTGTGTGCCGGATACCCGTGAATCATTCCAGACCCACAGAGGGGTCAGGGACTACCGTAGTGTTGGTACAGAATAGGGGCTGGAGTGACTCCATGAGAAGGAGGACCGGCGGAGTTCCACTAAAATGGCTGTACATGTAGCGCAATATAGTGGGGGGGTTTCCTTTGCAGATATGTTGCAGGTCCAGATGCACTTGGTGACGGGGACGGTCAAAAAGATGCATGCGTAAAAGCATACTGTTGGGGGGGCATCTACTTGATGTTACTTTGATTTCAACATTATTTACTTTCATTATTGCAAGTGGGCGGGATGTTGATTGATGGAGGGAGGGCCAGGTGAGCTGCAATCTCGTTGCAGGTGATTTGAGTGCCTCTGGCCTTGCCACCCTGGTGTGATGCAGCTCAAAGCGTTACACAAGGTTGAGGCTTCGGCCTCTGAGGGAGGATGAGGGTGGTGGGACCGCAAAGTTGGCCTAGCTGTTTTGGGCTGCTGTTGTCGGACTCACCTCCTATTGGTGGGCGGAGTTACACGTTGTTTCTGTTGTGTGATACTCTTTGTATGGATAGTAGGAATTGGCTGTAATTTGCTTGTACCATATACTTGGTGCAATGTATGACTGTGAGGGGTTGGAGCGGAAATGAATGGTGCGCTGTGGGACAGGAGGGTGCGTGGTCTATGGGGTCTATGGTTACCACCTGGAAGTTTTTAACTTGGAGTGTGCAGGGATCGGGCCAACCAGATTTAAGACAGAGGGTTCAATCCTATCTCAGGCATTATGGGGTATCCATGGCGTTCTTGCAGGGGACACACTTGGGGGAACTGCATCACTCACTTGAGAAGATGTTGGCAGGGACAAGCCTTTGCGACCTTTTATTCCAGTTATGCTACGGGGGCCCTGATTTGGGTGGCACCCAGAGTCTCCTTTGTGGCCACGGGAGTTAAACTGGGTCCTGAGGGGAGATATGTAATTGTCTCTGGAGCACTGGATGCCAGGGATTTGTGCTTAGTGAATGTGTATGCTCCCAATGTGGATGATGCAGACTTCTTTGGGTCTGTAGTGAGTGCGGCTGCAGACCATATTGGCCCTGAGGTCCTTCTGGCTGGGTACCTGAACTGTGTGTTGGATGGTGGTTGGATCGTCTTCCCCCAAGAATGGACACCAAACCTGCAATGACAAGTGCTCCCAAGGAAATTATGGCTGGTATAGACCCACAGGATATATGGAGGGTGAAATTCCTTCAAGGCAGAGTGTACTCCTGCTTCGTGCCCACCACAGGGACACGTAGTCATCTCGATTATTGTTTATTGTCTGGTTCCCTGCACAATTTGTGGAGGATGTCTCCAATTTAGCACAATACCTTTCGGACCACTCTCCTTTGCTGGTTTCTTTTTGGATGTCAAGGGAGGCCCCCAAGTGCCCTATGGAGGATGCGGGTGGATGCCTTGTCTGACCCGGTGTTCGTAAATGCAGTGGCGGAGGTTCTGGAGCATTACTTTACTGAGAACTGGGGGAGTGCGTCGACGAGATCCATGGAATGGGAGGCCATGAAGGTGGTGCTGCGTGGAGAATGCCTGAAAGTATCTTATGGTGTGAAACAACAACTATCCAGGTCCTTGGATGTCCTGAAATAGAAACTTAGCGACTTGGAGCACTGGGTGATTGAGCAGCCTCAGAGACTGCCTGAATGGAAGGAATGGAAGCGGGAGTTGGTGGAGACATTCCACCCGTTAGATAAATTTGTTCACACGAGTTACAGACAATGGCTCCACATGTAAGGCGATATGGCTAGTAGACTACTTGCTATGCTGCTCCGTAACAAAACCCATAGTCCTCCACTGGTGGTGGTCCGTGACAATCGGGGGCAGATGATATGCACGCAGGGAGGCATAACAGAAGTCTTTGCTATGCACCTGCAGGAGGTTTATGAGGCACCACTAAGCAGCATCTCACAGCAGAGGGACACATATTTAGTTGGACTGAGGATGGCCTTCTTATCGATAGAGGAGAGAGATAGTCTAGATGCTCCTTTAACTAGAGAAGAAATAATGAAAGTGATGCAGGCATCGAAGACCGCTAGAGCCCCAAGTGGGGACGGATTGCCAGCAGAATTTTACCAGCTCAGGGTGGGGACAGTAGCAGACCGTTTACTGGAGGTGTATTATGAGGCCTATGGGAGAGGGCTGCTTCCAGCCTCTATGGAGGTGCTAAGCCTTATAAGGATGTTTCAGAGGTGACATCATATCACCCTCTGTCGATGCTAAATGTCGATGTGAAAATCCTCAGTAAAATATTGGTGTCTCGAATATTGGAGCTTATGCCTCAGTTGGTCCACAAGGATTTATACAGCACAGGGATACCCTATGCAATTTGAGAAGGCTCATTCACACCTCCACTCTCGAAGAAGGCCAATTTGAGCTAGCACTCCTTGACATCGAACAAGCATGTTGTGGGAGTATTTGTGGAGGGTGCTGGGGAAGGTAGGCATTGGCGAGCATTATCTAAAATGGGTGCAACTGCTATACAGGGACCCAATGTCGAGAGTAAGGGTATGAGGGATTGTGTCGCAGCAGTTCTCCTCCCACCGATGGGACCAGACAGGACTGCCCTCCGTTTCCCACTGCTCTAAATCTAAACTGTTCCCGCTAGGGGATTTGGCCGGCAGGCTGGAGAAGGAACTTCCACGATTGGATCTTCCCTGGGAAATGAATAGTGTCAGGTATCTGGGAATTTGTCTCACACATGGGGTGCTGGAGTTTGAAGCTGCAAATAAAGGGAGGGTTCTAACCATCAATAACATTTTTGAACACTCTACATCTTTCCTTAATTGGGAAACTGGTGTTAGTTAAAATTATAATCTTACCCAGATGCCTTTACATTTTACAGGGGACCCTATTTGAGATACCTAGAAAATACTTTGTGGAACTAGATAAGCAGATAGTCGAACTTCTGTGGGGCTCAGGGAGGAAGTGGGTTAGTATGTCTATTCCTAAGCACGTATGGGGAAAGAGAGGTCTCCAATTGCCAAACCTGGAGCTCTACTATATTGCAGCCCAACTGCTAGACATGGTGCATTGGATGGACAACCTTGAAAATTGGGAATCCAGATTGCTGAGGGGTACCTGTAATGGCATTCCGCTGAAGGAATTTTTAATGAAGGGTGCGAGGGTTCCAGCATCCATACCCTATGTGGTCAGACAGGTTTGCATGACTTGGGAGAGGGCGGTCCGACTAGTGTTGCGTAGGGTCCTAGAAAGGTATTGTAAAACTTTGGGAGACATGCACCCTGATAGTCGCTTTATCACGTTGACAGATGCCATGGAGACATTCCACCTGGGGACTGGTCATTTCCTACAATTTGCAAAAATGGTAGCAACCGGCCATGGAATATGGCCCTCTTTCCCAGAGGCTCCCTCGGAGTCCCAGACTCGGGTGACTCTGTTGAATCTGGCAGGGGGACGAAGGTTGATCTCACACATCTAAAGGGCATTGCGAGAGGACTTACCTCTGGTGTAACTTTTGATACAAGCCAGATGGCATGCAGTGTTGGCGGCATCCCTTTCAACTAAGGAATGAGAGGGGATTCACGAGGGAGGGAATATCACCTCTTCTAATGTGCGGTTTAATTTAATTCAATTCATTTCAATATAATACTGTCAAGGTTTTATTCTAAACTCCCAGGATCGGTTCGATGCGCAACTGGGTCCACCTCTCAATCACCCCACTCTCTGAAGGCTATCATAGCACAGAGGGTTGGGGGGATTAAGTGAGGGAAGGAAAGGATGGGGACAGCGGGGAGGGAGACAAAATAAAAAAAAATACATCATAAGAAAAGAATAAACAACTTCTTCTTTCCCTCAACTAAACACCTTATTAGTTTGTATAGGTCTCCAATTACTTGTAAAGAAAACAAAGGCTGATCTGTATTTCACCCAGATAGAAGAGCTTCTTCCTTCAAGTGGAAGCTCATCTCTTTACATATGCGTTTTCTAAAACATATAGGGAAAACCATTAGCATAATGTCGAAGGTGATATCCTAGCCATTCACACATGTACAAGCCTCTTCACCCACCAAATACATCTGACTACTGTGCATCACAGGGGAGGTTGCTTCAAGTTACACACCAAATACCCCTGCTAAGAAAAAGGAAATCATTATTCGGCATGCATCAACACAGCAACCAATATCCGGATGTCAAAGGCATTACTGCACTCATGCCCATTCCATTGAAAGATACCAAGTAACTGATGTTAACCCTCACATCAGTTAATGTATACAATGAGACTGAATCCGCTGCGATAGCTCATGTATCAAGAAAATGTAATTCGCAGTAAAAGTGAGGTTGTTATGAATCACGGCATGTAAGCATGTTATACCGTATCAGGAGCTTTCTCCCTGTTAACTTCGTTCCGTGGCAAATTTGAAGAAACCGTTCAGTATTAGTTATGAAGTTGTTGGGCAACC
Organism: Calotriton arnoldi; assembly: GCA_963921515.1. Taxonomy (NCBI): domain Eukaryota; kingdom Metazoa; phylum Chordata; class Amphibia; order Caudata; family Salamandridae; genus Calotriton; species Calotriton arnoldi. The sequence goes on from CAWUFW010009762.1 coordinate 687,335, forward strand.
CCCCTAATTCCGAAATTAATTATTCTTTTAAGTGAAGGCATTTGTTGCTCAGCTGTAAAGCTCCAAGAAAACAAAAGCGAAGAGTTTACCTACCACGTACAAGTTCAGAACGGTGACTGCGTCACCCATACCGCGTTATCACCAAATCTCAGACATGAAATGCTCTTGCAACGAATGGGTCCATCTCAGCACAAAATACGCAGCAAGTGACAAACACCGGAATGATTCTTTTATCGTCCGAGTCACGGTGTTGTCACTTGCGCATCAGTGAGGGTTAAACCAGGGCTTCTGGGTATCGTGGTCCATTTCTCTCGGCAGCGTCAAGACGATAGAACTGCGCCACATGATGCCGATCCAGCGCCTATGGGTATGCTTTGCCGACAGCATATACTGCTATCCGGCTGCTGAATTCAGGTGGGTGTAACAGTACATTCCCCTCCCCAAGAATGCTGACAGGGACGAGGTTTGGATGGGAACTGATCATGAAATCTCTGGATCAATCGTGGGGCATGGACATTTCTCGCTGGTTTCCATGAATTTTCCTCAGCCCTGCACCCCTTCCAGGCAATCAAATACCACAGGGCAGATCCTCCTTTCTTATAATCTATAATCCTGGACACTTCATATTCTGGTTCCCCATCTACCACGAGGGGTGCTGGTCTCTTTTTAACAGGGGTATAGGAAGGCTTTAACAAGGATACATGGAAAACAGGATGAATGCGCAGGGATTTAGGCAAGGCAAGGAGTACCGTAACAGGGTTAATGCATCTTTTTACCTTATAGGGCTGAATATATCTGGGATTAAATATACTGTATCTACGGAAGCGGATGTTCTTAGTGGAAAACCATACTACATCTCCTTCCTGATACATAGGGTATCTGCTGTCTTCTTGTATTGAAGTTTTGCCTTTTGTAGGTGTTGCTGTGTTTTGTGAATGGTTTTGTTGTATATGTGCCACTCTATCACATACTTCAGGCATATCTTGTTTCATTCCTGGGTGTACCAATGGGAGATAACGAGGATGGAACCCATAATTACTATAGAATGGGGCACTTTTGGTAGATTGATGTGTGGCGCTGTATATGCGGTTTCAGCCACCCACAATAATTCCACCCAAGCATCTTAGTTTTCCTTCACATAACATCTGAGACATTGACCTCTGACCTCTGGTCTAGGCCGGCTCTCTCCCCTGCAGCTCTGCTGTGCCGTTGTTAGACCTCCGACCTCCACCTGGGAGGTTTGAGGCTGCTGTCTGCCGCTGGTGCTCGTCCCTGCTGCTGCCCACCTCCGCCGGGATCCAGCTGCCTTCAGCCCCACTCCTCTGTTCTTCGCCTGCTGCCATAGTAGGATTCTTTTTTTTGTATTTAACTTTATTGTTTTATTTAAATCACTGCGCTTAAGTTTTAATTTTCCCCAGTTCCTCAGCCTCCATTTTCCCGCCACTGCTACCCTTGCGGCCCCTCCCCCCGGATGGTCCCCGCTCCCGCCTCCCAGCTGCACGTCCCTCCCCCTTCACCTTTTAATGGCGGCCGCGCCGCAGTCGTGCTGAAGGCGTGCCAGAGGCGAGCCCGTCTGCGCCCGTCTGCGCCCATCCGTGACCCAACCGCGACAAGCGTAAGGGACCCTGGATCTCCCACCATCCACCGCTACGACTCAGCCGCTCTCCTCGCGCTCAACCCTGGGAGAAAGAACAACTGCCAACAGGCCATGCCGAACACAACCTATGGCCAGTACTCCTTCCGCCAATGCCGCCAGACCTTCACTACCGCCCCGGCCCCCAACACTGCTGACGCCCTAAGATGCATCCTTCTCAACATGCGCTCCATGCACAGACACACCGTGGAGATCTGGAACCTCCTAGACTCACTCTCACCCAATGTCGCCTTCCTCACAGAAACCTGGACTAACGCCTCCTCCGCCCGGACATCGCCATCGCCATCCCGGACGGTAACAAGATCCAGAGGAAGGACCGCCCAAACCACCCAGGAGGAGGCCTCGCCATTGTGCACAAAAACTCCCTCTGCCTCACCACCTCCAGCGAAACCTTCCCCACCGCCGAACACCTGCACTTCCAGGTCCAGACCAGCCCCAACTCCACACTCCGCGGCACCCTCGTCTACAGACCCCCTGACCCCCGGGCCCTCTTCGCCGACTCCATCACCGACCTCATCGCACCCAACGCCATCGCCTCCATGGACTACATACTCATCGGCGACCTGAACTTTCACCTCGACAACCCCAGCGACCCCAACTCCATCACCCTACGAGACAACCTCACCAACATCGGACTGAAACAACTCGTCACCACACCGACGCACAAGGCAGGACACACCCTCGACCCCATCTTTGCAGGAGGAAACAGCGTCCACTTCAGCCACACCACGCAACCCCCGTGGACCAACCACCACTGCGTACACTTCAGCATCAACAAACCCAAGCCTCCCAAACCCGCTCCTCGCCCCCGCAAAGGAACTGGAGCAGAATCACCAAGGAACAGCTCAAATCCACCCCAACCACAACACCCCCACCTCTGCAACCGACGCCAACCTTGCAGCCAGGGATTTCCACACATGGATCACCAACTGCGCAGACCAACTCACCCCTCTGCGCAACTCTGACAGACAACACCCCAAGAAGCCGCCTGGTTTACCACAGACCTACAAGAAGCCAGGCACACATGCAGATGCCTGGAGAAGAACTGGAGGAACAACAAGACACCAGAAAACTACACCACCTACAAGAACGCCATGACGGAATACCACCAACACATCAGAACCACCAAAAGGATCTTCATCCACAGCAAAATCAGCACCAACTCCAGAAACTCTAAGGAACTTTTCAACGTCATCCAGGAATTCACCAAACCCCCCCAGCGAAGCAACGAACATCACCCCTTCACAGGACCTCTGCGACAAGCTCAGATCCTACTTCAACTTGAAGATCAAAAACCTCAACGACCACGCACCGGACTCCGCAACCAGCCTGCCATCTGGCAACGCCAGCCAGCTCACCATCTCCTCCTGGTCACCGGTCACCACCGAGGACACCACCTCGACCATGAAAGGCATCCACTCGGGAGCCCCCACGGACTCCTGCCCACCTCACATCTACCACAGAGCCGCCACAGCTGTAGCACCAGAACTACGATGCATCATCAACACCACCTTCGAGACTGGCATCTTCCCCAACGACTGGAAACGCGCATAAGTCAGGCCCCTGCTCAAGAAGCCTTCAGCAGATCCGACGGACCTAAAGAACTACTGCCCCATCTCGCTCCTCCCCTTCGCTGCAAAAGTCACGGAGAAAACCGTCAACACAGAACTGACAAGGTTCATCGAGGACAACTCCATCCTTGACCCTTCGCAATCTGGATTCCGCAGCAACCACAGCACTGAGACCGCCCTACTCGCCGCCACAGACGACATCCGCACCCTCCTCGACCAAGGGCACACCGCAGCCCTGATCCTACTGGACCTATCAGCAGCCTTCGACACGTCTCCCACTGCACACTCGCCGCCAGACTTCATGGCCCAGGCATACAAGGAACTGCCCTCGACTGGATCCGATCGTTCCTCACCGGCAGAAGCCAAAGGATCAGACTGCCACCCTTCATCTCCGAACCCACGGAAATCAACTGCGGAGTGCCCCAGGGATCATCGCTCAGCCCAACCCTATTCAACATCTACATGGCCCCCCTCGCCACCATCGTCCGACAGCACGGCCTCAGCATAGTATCCTACACCGACGACACCCGGCTCATTCTCTCCCTCACCAAGGAACCCACCACCACCAGACTCAACTTCCAGGAAGGAATGCAGAACGTCGCAGCCTGGATGAGCAACAGCTGCCTGAAGCTCAACTCAGAGAAAACAGAAGCCCTAGTCCTCGGGACCACCCCATCGGCATGGAACAACACCTGGTGGCCCACTGCCCTCGGCAGCACCCCCTACCCCCACCGATCACGCCAGGAACCTCGGCATCATTCTCGACTCCTCCCTCTCCATGAACCGACAGGTCAACGCCGTCGCCTCAAGCTGCTACAACACCCTCCGCATCCTTCGCAAGACCTTCAAATGGATCCCCACCGACTCAAGGAAGACAGTTACCCACGCACTCATCACCAGCAGACTGGACTGCGGAAACGCCCTCTACGCCGGCATGACCAAGTCTCTTACCCGCAAGCTCCAGACAATACAGAACACGGCCGCCAGACTCATCCTGGGGATCCCTCGACACGAACACATTAGCCAACACCTACGGAATCTCCACTGGCTCCCCGTTGAAAAGAGAATCTCTTTCAAGGTACTCACCCACACCTACAAACACCGGCCCCCCAATACCTCAATGACAGAATCAACTTCCACGTACCCAAAAGGAACCTCAGATCCGCCAACTTCGCACTCGCCGAAACCCGACGCATCCACATAGTCAAATCAGGGGGAAGAGCTTTCTCCCACATCGCGGCCAAGACCTGGAACGAGCTCCCGACCAACATCAGACGCGCCCCCTCCCTGAACACCTTCAAGAAGGCACTCAAGACCTGGCTCTTCGGCTAAACAGTACTGCTGCCCCCCCAGCGTCTTGAGACCCTCACGGGTGAGTAGGGCGCTTTACAATACCCTGATTGATTGTTTTAGAGTTTGGTTCAAACGTTCTGTTTGGCCATCGGTTTGGGGATGAAAGCTGGTAGATGTAGCAGATTTTATCTGAAGAGCTGAACAACATACCTTCCAAAAGTGCGCTGTGAACTGGGACCCTCTGTCTGACACAATAGTTGATGGTAATCCATGCAACCGTACTATGTGACCAAGAAGTAGATTGGCTAACTGGCCTGAAGTATGCACTGCCTTACAAGCAATGAAATGTCCCATTTTTGTGAGGCTATCTACCACTTCCAAAATCACGTTTTTTCCTTGGTCTTTTGGTATCCCCACAATAAAATCCAAGGAGATGGTGTCCCAGAGCACAGTAGGTGTGGGCAAAGGTATTAATAACCCTTGTGCTTTTTGATGATCAGTTTTAGCTTTGGCACTTGTTTCGCACTTCTTCAGATGTAACGTGATATCGGTCCTAACAGAGGGCCACCAGAAGTGTCTGAGGACTCTATCGAGGGTCTTATCCATTCCATTGTGACCTGCACTGGGAACCACATGGCACCAATGGAATACCCTCCTTTGTAACTCCTTAGTGGGAACCAGTAACTGACTGTTTCGAATGGGTACTCCCTGTTTTATTTTCCATTGAGGATGCGTTCTGAACCATTTTTTCCAAACAGGGGTTTTAATGGTATGTGCAATGTTCTTCAGAAACTGTTTTGAGTGTATGACTCCTATAACCTGGTCTGGAGTCAAGATGGGAAGAGACTTATTGTCCACAGGGCTAAATGTGGATTCTTGTCTAGTGAGAGCATCAGCCTTCCTATTTTCTGGTCCTGGTCGATATGTAAAGATATAATCATATTCTGAGAAAAACAACATCCGTCATAACTGTCTAGGAGTTAACATTCTTGCGGATCGCATGAACTGGAGGTTATGATGGTCGGTATACACAGTTACTGTGTGTTTTGCCCCCATCAAGTGATGTCTCCAATTACTAAAAGAATCCTTTATGGCTAACAGTTATTTTTCAGCGATAGCATATCGCATTTCAGCCTCATTCAATTTACGTGACATGTAGGCTACTGGGTGTTACTGTCCAGTTTCTTAATTTCTTTGAGATAGAATGGCTCCTATGGCCACTTCGGAGGCATCTGCTTCGACTACAAAGGGTTTCTCTGGGTTTGGATGTTGCTAAAATGGGAGCAGAGGTGAAAGCTTGTTTTAACTGCTCAAAAGAGTGCTCTGATCCTTTGGTCCAAACAAAAGGCGATTTCTTTCTCAACAATCTAGAGATGGGAGCTACCACCTGTGAAAATTGATGTATAAATCTGCGGTAGAAGTTAGTGAAGCCTAAGAAACACTGAACGTCTCAGACATTACCAGGTTGAGGCCAATCTTTAACAGCTTGTATCTTGCGTTCCGACATCTCTAGACCGGTAGGTGACAATATCACCCCCAAGAATTCAACCTTATGCACATGGAATTCACATTTGCTTAGTTTACAGTATAATCCGTTATGCCGTAGTGCTTGTAGGACCAAACAAACATGTTTATAGTGTAGTTTCACAGAGTCAGAATATATCAAGATGTCAGCAATGTACACCACCGTGAACACATCCAGATACTCCCACAACACTTTGTTAAGAAAGAATTGGAAGGCAGCTGGTGTGTTACACAAACCCAAACGGCATTACGGTATACTCAAACAAACCGTATCGAGTGTGAAAGGCCACCTTCCACTCATCCCCTTCTCTTATGCGGACCAAATGATAGGACCCCTTTAGGTCCAATCTGATGTAGATCTGGGCCCTTTTTACTTGTTCTAATAGAACAGGAATTAAGGGCAATTGATATCTATTCTTGATCGTTATATGATTCAAAGCCCTAAAGTCAATACACACGTGCTTTTCGCCATTCGCCTTTGGTATAAAGAACAAAGGGTAAGCTGCAGGAGATTTAGAAGGACGGATAAATCCATTGGCTAGTATTGCTCTAAGTATAACTTCAAATGTTCATTTTTGGACTCAGTAAGAGCATATATTCTACTACAGGGTACCACGGATCCCGGTATCAAATCAATTTGGCAGTCATATTGCCTATGTGGTGATAAAGCATTGGCTTGTTGTTCACTGAACACATCTTGGTAGTCTTTATATATCTCTGGTAACGGAATGACTTTCTCAGCGGTAGTGGCTACATGATGTAACGTTGATAAAGCTTGCACAGGAAGGTCGATAGAAGCCTGACCACAATGTTTAGTACATCAGGAACTCTCAAAGAGAAAAGTTTTGTCAACCCATTTAACCGAAGGGTTACGTTTCCCCGACCATGGTAATCCCAATATTATCCCATATTGTGGTGCACTGATAATGTTGAACTCTAATGTCTCATAATGGTTTGTGTTGCAACAGAGATCTAAACGTTCTGTAGTAAGACTAACGGGTCCTGTTATTAACTCTCTACCATCAATTGCCAACACTTTTTCAGGTGTCTCTTTCTCTACTAAGCACACTTGCAATTCGTTGGCCAACCCTTTATCCATAAATAATCCAGTCGCTCCAGAGTCAATCATAGCTTTAGTTTTTTGTCATCCTTTATTGGTTTTCTACTGTACGGATATCATAAAATGTTCTGGTTCTTGTTTACCTTTTCCTTGTGCTGAAGGGATTACCACTCAAAAAGCCCCCTTCTGTAACCTATGAGCCCTCTAGTTTTCTGTCTTTTGGTTAACCAAAGAAGACGGGCTTTTACTGAAACATGGTTTGCTCTTGGGTTTCAACATACAATCCTTAACATAATGCCCTCTCGGGCCACAATACATACAAAGCCCATTCTTACGTCTTTGTTCTCTTTCATCCTGAGATAGTGGGGCCCTTATTGTTCCTATTTCCATGGGTTCCGGAGAACTCCCGAACTAGATATAGGAAATCTTGTCTTTTCAAATAGAGGTGCGAACTTACCTACTCTTCGTTTGTCATTCCTTCGCTCGCTAAGTTGACTATCTAACTGCAAGTAAGATTGATAAGATGTGGGTGGGTGTTGCAAGAGGTGGGTTGTGGATCTATATGGGCTAGCACGTCTTTGAGTTCATCTCTTAATCCCTTATGAAACAAGGCAGCTCTTTTCTCTTCAGGCCAATCGTTGGAAGGTATTCAAATACACTACTAAATCTTTATTTCCTTGTTTCAATTCAAGTGACTCCTTATCGGCTGAAAAGTTATTCGCTCTTCTATCAAACACATTTTCGAATTCCTTCCTAAACTCCTCCCAATCATACAATAAAGAATCGTCTCTCCGAACCAGGGGAACTGCCCATTGTGCTGCATCACCAGCTAAATATGAAATCATAAACGCCACACGCGCCTGATTAGTGAGAAATGCCCATGGTTTACACGAAAAGTGAAGCAACACCTGTGTCATAAATACTTGCACTTTGCTCTCATCGCCTGAATATCTTTCAGGGGCCGCCAGTGGTATGGGAGTGGGTATTTCTATAGAAATAGGTGATGTGGCTTCCGTTGCGCTACCTGAGGGCCAGGAAGTTCCACCAAACATTTTCCCTGCTGGTACATCAAAAGGGTTCTTTTCGAGTCTGTCTACTCTATCCTGTAAGGCAGCATTTTCTGCATGAGAAGCAGCTAACTCCTGTTGTACCATAGCCAAGGCTTCTAACGCTTCCTCTAAGGTGGCCATCTTTAACTCAGAACCGATCAGGAGAGAATAAATTCTTGGGCTGCGTATTCGGTCAAGGTTTTTTTTCCAAACTCCCAGGATCGGTTCGATGCTCAAGTGGGTCCACCTCTCAATCACCCCACTCTCTGAAGGCTATCATAGCACAGAGGGTTGGGGGGATTAAGCAAGGGAAGGAAAGGATGGCGACAGCGGGGAGGGAGACCTATAAAACAAAAGACATCATGAGACGAGAATAAACAACTTCTTCCTACCCTCAACTAAACACCTTATTACTTTGTATAGGTCTCCTATTACCTGTAAAGAAAACAAAGGCTGATCTGTATTTCACCCAGATAGAAAAGCTTCTTCCTTCAAGTGGAAGCTCATCTCTTTACATATGCGTTTTCTAAAACATATAGGGAAAACCATTAGCATAATGTCGAAGGTGATTTCCTAGGCATTCACACATGTACAAGCCTCTTCACCCACCAAATAAATCAGACTACTGTGCATCACAGGGGAGGTTGCTTCAAGTTACACACCAAATACCCCTGCTATGAAAAAGGAAATCATTATTCGGCATGCATCAATACAGCAACCAATATCCGGATGTCAAAGGCATTATTGCACTCATGCCCATTCCATTGAAATATACCAAGTAACTGATGTGAACCTTCACATCAGTTTACTTATACAATGAGACTGAATCCACTGCGATAGCTCATGTATCAAGAAAATGTAATTCGCAGTAAAAATGAGGTTGTTAATGAATCACGGCATGTAAGCATGTTATACCGTATCAGGAGCTTTCTCCCTGTTAACTTTGTTCCGTTGCAAGTTTGAAGAAACCGTTCCGTATTAGTTATGAAGTTGTTTGGGCAACCCCCCCCCCCCACTTCAGAAATTAAATATTCTTTTAAGTCAAGGCATTTGTTGCTCAGCTGTAAGGCTCCTAGTGAAGAGTTTACCTACCACGTACAAGTTCAGAACTGCGTCACCCTTACCGTGTTATCACCAGATCTCAGACCTGAAATGCTCTTGCAATGAACGGGTCCATCTCAGCGCAAAATACGCAGCAAGTGATGGACGCCGGAACAATTCTTTTATCGTCCGGGTCATGGTGTCGTCACTTGCGCGTCAGTGAGGGTTAAACCGGGGCTGCTGGGTATCGTGACCCATTTCTCTCGGCGGCGTTAAGACGATAGAACTGCGCCACATGACGCTGTTCCAGCACCTATGGGTATGCTTTGCTGACAGCATATACTGCTATGCGGCTGCTGAATTTAGGTGGGTGTAACAAATACATCAGGTTTATCTCACCCCTGGCACTCTGCATGCAATTTAGCCTGCGCGCCCCTCCTCCTGCCTCTGCTGCACCAGGCTTAAGGCAGATTTTATGCAAATGATCTGGGGTTGTCCTAAAAATAGATGAGTTTTGGGAGACAATATTGAAATCCCTGAATGCAACCACAGGCTGGTCCATACCCAGAGAAGTGGGGCAATGTCTGTTAGGTCTGATTCCTATAAAGAAAAAAAAGAAGCTGAGTAGGAAGTTTCCCCTGCTGGGCCTGTACTGGCCAAACGCAGAATTGCCATTAGGTTGATGTCCTCAGTAGCTCCGACGATCACAGAATGGATGAGAGATATGACTGAATGGGCAAATGCTGAGGAGCGCCACATGCGTAAATTGCGCATGGATATTAAACTTGCGGATGACCTGCGGGCCTGGGCAGCAATGCTTTCCGAGCTACTGGACCCCCCAGATGCTCTACCCCTCCAAGCTAGATTGTGGGATAGAGTTAGGGAGCACATAATGTTCACCTACAGTGGGAAACGAGGAAAGTTCACAATGTTATCATTACTATGGAGAATGTACCACTATTATGCCCTCTGCAATGTATATGACTCGTTTTATGATATTTGATATTGCATTGGGGAAACTGATTGAGTCTTTGGGGAGGGAGTGAGGGACTGTTCTCGTAATTCTATACGATATTCCGAAGTGCTCTTGCAGTATGCCAGTATTGTTTTGTTTATTGTCAAATGCTAATAAAAACGTATACAAAGAAAAATTCGGGGAAATGGAGTTTGCCAAAGGAACTTACCTGAACTTTAAAGTGAGTGGGGTCCTTTGTATAGGATCAATTTATGTGACGGTATTGGGACATCCCAGAATATAGGATTTTGTCCACTATTCATGTTAGCTTAAATATGCACTTGGCTGCAAAAGGTAGCTATTTTAGAGGGATCAGAATTGGAGGGATTTGGTCAACCATCCTCTTTCCTGAAATTAACCTTGCATCTGAATGAAGGGCAGCTTACAGGACAGGTAATTTTACTGGGCACTAGGGATTCTACCATATTAATAATGTACTCCTCAGTATTAGCTAGGAAATTTATATGAATATGTAGGCTAAGGTTTTTGTAATAAAATAATTCCATCAATTTGGCACACTCAATGATTAAAGCCTTGCAGGCAAGCATGTTGGTGTATAAAGCTATGTTTGAATAATAATGGTGCATTGTGGGGTAGCTTGGCACAAAAACAGTCAGGCTTAACTTAGAGGCAATGTGTAAAATGTTTGTGTAGCACTCAAATAGCAATAAAGTGAAAACATAACACAAGAATAATTCAGACTTAATTGACAGAAATAGAGTAAAATTTAATAAATAAAATGAGACCAAAATGACAAAATCCAATCAGTAGAACCGGAGTTATGAATTTGTAAAGTTTAAAGGAAAAGCAGTGCCAAGAAGAACAAAGCACTAATCGCAGGTATCTCGTCGTGCGAGACCGGGTCAAAGTCGAAGGTTAAGGCCGACCGGGATGAAGCGTGACTCATCAATATGGAGTAGCTAGGTCTACGCTTATCTTCAGACTTAAAACAATTTTTGAAGAAAAATATCTGAGAAGGTAAAGTTCATCGGGGCAAGGCAGCAGGTAGTGTCTGAGGAGGAGCCGTTGTCATCAGGGAGCTGCTTGATAAGGTCATGGTGAAGATTTCTTAGTTCAAATTTTGCCTCTGTTTTGGAAGTCAAAGATCTCCAGTGGGACGAGGTTGGAGGCTCTAGCTGACAAGAATTCCACGAGGCCTGATACCTCTTCTGCGAGGAACCACTAATCAGGATTTGCTGTTGCGGAGATGAACGTAGCAGGAGCTACTGCAAAGTCAGGCCAACTGGCTATGCACATTGGGTGGATCAGCAAGCGGATCGGTCCCAGTCTTCTGTTGGTTCTCAGAGCACTTTTGAGCAGAGAAGTCCCAGGTTTTGCTTTTTGGCTGTTTGGGCACCTTTGGTACCACTTCCAGAGGTCCAGCAATAAATGGGCACCACTTGGAGGGTCAGACTGCACTCCGGCTGGGTCCAGTTGCAGGTTCAAGATGGTTGGAGCCTTTTCTGTCCCTGTGGCTCTTAACAGGAGGCCAGCCAACTAGCCATTAGAATCACCCTGGCAGACCTGGGTTCAAGCAGAAAAGTAGGTCTCAAGCATCAGGCCACTCCTATGAGGGCAAAAGGCAGGCTTCGGGTAGCAGGTCAGTCCTCTAGAAGCAACAGGGCAGTCCTCTGAAGTACACAACAGACCTCAGACAGCAGTGCAGTCCTCTGAGAGTCCTCCCCAGGTCCAGAATGGAACTGAAGAGTTGATCTGAGAGTCCTATTTTTATACCTGGTGCCAGCTTTGAAGTGAAAGAAATGTCTGGAGTCCCCCACCCCCCCAACAGATGGTTCTGAAATTTCCTTCCTCTCTGTCCTGGTCCCAGGATGTCTAGAATCACAAAAAGGATGGTGAAGTTCTTTGTTTGTGTGCTGAGGCAGCTCCTTTGAAGTGTAAGTGGGGCTGTACACAGCTCCGCCCCTCCCATCCTGCCAGGATGGCCCATCCTGTATTGATTAATTAAACAAGGCAATCCCGTGCAAGCATTGAGAAAACCACCTTAGATACAATGAATAGTTTAGTCTTTTTATTATCAAAATATCAAAAAATGTCATAACATTTGATTTTAGATTACACAAAAAAATTTTTGGGAACATATAGTTAAAAAACAGTGGAAGAATTACAATGAATAAAGTACCCCACAACCAATCTTCATTCATGCATACACACTCATACAATTCTCATGAGCTCCTTTCATCAAACTAACATACATAAAAAGTCATCCAAAATTAAAAAGGGACCAGCAAGGTAAATAAATGTTCTGATACGCTGGTCCAAATAGAGATAGAAAATCTCTTCAGGGTTTAGAAAGACCAACGCCGACGCGCGTTTCGGTGAAGACCCTACTCCCGGGCCACACCTTCCTCAGGGCAAGTCATAAACCATGAATTAGATGGCGTGGGACACTCAATCAACCTATAATGATATAGATATAGATATGTAGATTCCAATGCTATAAAGCAAACTTAACATCATAATCAATGCATGCACGAGAAGCATGCATTGATTATGATGTTAAGTTTGCTTTATAGCATTGGAATCTACATATCTATATCTATATCATTATAGGTTGATTGAGTGTCCCACGCCATCTAATTCATGGTTTATGACTTGCCTGAAAGGTGTGGCCGGAGTAGGGTCTTCACCGCAAGCGTCGGCGTTGGTCTTTCTAAACCCTGAAGAGATTTTCTATCTCTATTTGGACCAGCGTATCAGAACATTTATTTACCTTGCTGGTCCCTTTTAATTTTGGATGACTTTTATGTATGTTAGTTGGATGAAAGGAGCTCATGAGAATTGTATGAGTGTGTATGCATGAATGAAGATTGGTTGTGGAGTACTTTATTCATTGTAATTCTTCCACTGTTTTTAACTATATGTTCAAAAAATTTTTTTTTTTTTTGTGTAATCTAAAATCAAATGTTATGACATTTTTGATATTTTGATAATAAAAAGACTAAACTATTCATTGTATCTAAGGTGGTTTTCTCAATGCTTGCACGGGATTGCCTTGTTTAATTAATCAATACAGGACTCCTTTGTGGGCCTTTATAATCCTTGAATGGGTGGGTAGTTCTTTCCCTCTGTACTGTTTACATGATCCCCTATTTTACCCACCCCCATCTCTTGTAGGGGTCCCTCCTTTTCCTAGTCAGGATGGCCCATCCTACCAACACCCAGTGCCCCTTTTTGACACTGTTTGGGAGGAATGCACAAAGGCTAACTCCACCTACTCATGTGATCCAGGACACAGGCTTCAGCTACCATATGGTTAGGGCAAGAAAAAGCCAACCTTTTAAAAGTGGCAGTTTCAGGATTGTGACTTAAAAGCCAACTTTACCATTAAAGAAGATTTTAAATTACGATTCTTTAGAGACCAAACATGATCTTTCTATACCCAATCAAACAGTATCACTATTTAAATGTACTAAGGTAACAAATTTGCGAGTTTTTCACTACCGGGGTGTGTAAAATTTAAAAGCACATGTCCACCTTTTTAAATACACTGCACCCTGCTGTGAGGGCTGTTTAGGGCCTACTTTAGGGGTGACATATGTATTAAAAAGGTAGGTTTAGATCTGGCACAGGCGCTATTTTACCAAGTGGAATTGACAGTTTAAACTGCACAGAGGCTGCAATGGCAGGCCTGAGACATGTTCTAAAATGCTACGTAAGTGGGTGGCACAACAAGTGCTGCAAGTCCACTAATAGCATTTAATTTACAAGCCCTGGGTACATGTAGTGCCACTTTACTAGGCACTTATAAACACATTACATTTGCCAATTGGGTGTAAGCCAATTTTACCATGGCTAGGAGAGTGAGCACAAGCACTTTAGTACTGATTAGCAGTGTTAAAGTGCACAGAGTCCTAAGGCCAACAAAAATGAATTCCTGCAAAACAGGAGGAGTGAAGTCAAAAGGTTTGGGGGAAGACCATCTTAAGGCTCACAGGTCTAACCGAACTGGAGCCAACAGAGTATATGGAGTGTTGAACCTCATCTGGGAATTGCAAGGTTGCCTTGCTTCTTGCTATGGTGTGGAGGACTCTTTGACATGTATGAATTATGAATCAGGTCATTCAAATTTGGTGATCTAAAAATCGTTCCTTTCTCTTCAGTGACAAAGATGACTCATAGTGTGCTTTCTTATTTTTTTACATTAACTTTAAATGCCAACTATTTATTTTGCCTGCACTTTAGGTGCCTAGTTAAATAGTGATGTATTTTCAATCTCTTTGATAAAGTTGTTATAAAATTTAAGTGGCATTGTAACATTATAGCAGCCTACGATTTGAGGGCTTAGTTAGGTGGTGTTTTGTTCTGGTCTCCTTGGCAAATAATAATAATAAAATACATGGCACAATTGCAAGGCTTGTTTTTTTAAGAAACAATAATTGCATTACTAGTAAAACAGCCATGTTAATAAATGTTTTTCAATTTCAAATTTGTATTGCAAACCTGTGTTTGCCATGTTTAGGTGGTGGCATGTTTTCATTTTATGTGATAAAATAAGATAAAGCCTCCATTTGGCAGCATTCAGAACAGGACTGGCACTCACCAATAGCCTTTAGCTGTGGGTTTCAAGTGAAGCACGACTCAGTAGCCCTCGCAGTGCATTTGGTCAGTGGTCCAAAGTTGCAGTTATTCCAGTGAAGTAAAACTTGCTAACTATTAATTTCTTCCAATTTGTAATTTTCTTAGCCCCAGATGTGTTTCGTTCTTTATGAGCTCTTCGGTAGAGCACAGCAGGTACTGAGTGCCAAACGTGTTTGCAGCATAACATTTAAAGATCTGTACCTTGCTAACTGTTCGTCAAACAGCATGTTACTGCAAGGTTCATCTCCCTCTTGTGCACAGCCATTTGCCCCGGGGTACCATTTTATGCAAAAAAGAAAAACCTCCATTTGGCACCACTCAAAGCTGTATTGGCACTTACCAATAGTCTTCAGCTGTGGGTTTCAAGTGAAACACTACTTAGTAGCCCTCCCAGTGCATTCTGGTCAATGTGGTCCATCTTTGCAAAGTTATTGCTCTTCCAGTGCAGCAAAACCTGATAATTATTCATTTCTTTCAATATCTCATTTTCTTGAACCCAGACACATGTCTGATGAAGGACAGGAAGAACAGACATTGAAGCGTCACAGGTCCAAAATCGAAACCCTAGGCCCAACGGGTTGACACCAGGAAGACTACTTTATGGATACATAGGTGTCAGTCACTGACACTGTCTGTGATAACATCAGGAACTCTGAGACAACAGGAGAGCTAGCAGGGAAAGAAATGTTCATCTAGGGACTAGGTCTGGGTGGTGAACTCTGCTCCATTCGCGGAGTTTGTGGAGTTTTATGCACTCCGCAGAGCTCGCAGAGTGCAGAAAACTCCACTCCGCACAGTGCAGCAGAGTTTTTTCCTCACTCGCGCTCGCCAACGGTAAGTTGGCGAGCGCGAGCTGCCACTAGGGTAGAATTCCTACTTGAGTGGCAGGTAGATCGCGCTGCACTCCGCCACTTGTGGAACTCCATGGAGCTTTTTTGTCACTTCGCGGAGTTCCGCAGAACTCCTGAACTCCGCCCAGGCCTACTAGTGACTGATTAGAAGCTTGATGATTCTCATGACCCCGACAATTGGTAAGAATTATTGAACCAATTGACTAGGAGGTGACTGTACCTTTTGGTCTGGCTAATGACCCTTGCTGATCACCTTCCTGGTAGCCTGGCCTTTGGGACGGCCGAGTGCTGACATTAGGAATTACAGTTGTTCACATTCACAATTAGAGAGAGGCACTGATGCCTTAATTAAGGGGCACTAGTCTGGTGCTACAAAGTAGCAGATGCTGTCCTGATGGGAGTTATGGAGTTAAGGGGGGGCCAAAGTTATGTATGTGAATTAATGGGAAAACGAAAACTGAGAAACCACATTGGAGGAAACCAAATCAAAGAAAATCAATTTTTAAGAAAGGCAGTTTTAAGGAAATACAAATACATTGAAAATTAAAGGAAACGTTTTAGAGGAAAGATAGTTTTACGGAAAGATCCAAAATTACATTAAATTTGGGAGGAGTTTAGGACTAGTGAGGGGTTTTTGGGTTCAGGGATGGGTGATTGTTTATGGGTGAGAAAGGGTTTTTAGGAGCCAAGAATGGGTGGAGTTCAGGCATACCAAAGTGTTTTTAGGGTTCAGGAATGGGTCGAGTTTAGGGGTGGTGAGGGGTTTTTAGGTTTCATAGATGAGTGGAGTGTAGGGGTGTTGAGTGTTTTTTAGGTTCAGTGATGATTTGTGGTTTGGGGTGGTGAAGAGTTTTTATGGTTCGGGATTAAGTGAAGTTTAGGGTATTGAGGGGTTCTTAAGGATCCAAGGATGAGGGGTTTTATTTATTTATTTGAGAGGTTTTATATAGCGCTGGCTAGACCCTGGGGTATCAGAGCGCTTTACATGAGCATTGATCGTTACAGTAAAAACAGTTGTTCAATAGGATAAAAACACAGACAGGCAAGATAAAAACATTATTAAATTGACAAATAGGCAAAAAGCTATTTACATGAGGAGAGGTTCTCAAGAAAGACTATTGTACACAAAAACCATATTGAATTAGCAAAAGGCTATTTACATGAGTAGAGGCTATCAAGAAAAGCAGTTTTTATACGATGACAAGAACACAATGTACAGCTCATTGTTGAGTGAAGGGGGGAGGAGGGGATTAGAGGGTGATAAATCAAAAGAAGGAGGGGGGAGAGGGGAAAGAGTCAGGAAGAAGGAAGAGTGGAACCCTTAGATGTAGAAAGGGGTTTTTAGGGTTCAGGGATGGGTAGAGTTTAGGGGTTGGTGAGGGGGTTTTAGGGTTCATGGATGGGTGGTGTTTAAGGGTGGTGAGGTTTTTTTTATGGTTCAGGGATGTGTAGAGTTTGAGGGTGAGGATGGGATTTAAGGGGTCATGGATGAGTGGGGTTTAGGCGCAGAAATAGGGTTTTAGGATTCAGGAATGGTTGGAGTTTAGAGGCAATGATGGATTTTAGGGTTCAGGGATGGGTGGAATGTAGAGGTAGAAAGGGCTTTTAGAATTTGGGAATGGGTGTAGTTTAGGGGTAAGTGATGGGTGTGCTTTAGGTGCAGTTTGGGGCTTCTAGGTTTCTGGGAAGGATGGAGTTTGGGGATAGAAAGGGTTTTTAGGGTTCAGGGATGGGTGTGGTTTAGGTGTGGTGAGGGATCAGGGATGGATGGTGTTTAGGGGTTGTGAGGGGTCAGGAGGTGATGGGTGGAGTTTGGGGATAGAAAGGGTTTTAAAGGTTCAGGGATGGGTGTAGTTTAGGTGTGGTGAGGGGTCAGGGATGGATGGTGTTTAGGGGTTGTGAGGGGTCAGGATGGATGGTGTTCAGAGGTCAGTGAATTAAAAGCATCCTAAACAGTTGTTTGACAATGTAAAAGATATACATCTGAAATGGGGTCCCCTGAAGTAAAGCACTGATTTAAATAACTCCAAAAAACTGTTTCTGAAAGTAAGGCCTTCAACTATTGCATTTACACCTTAAATTCAAAAGCCAATTTCAAGCAAAAAGTCATTCTATGAATTGGTTTCTATGAAATGGTACATGCTATTCATTCTCAAAATTTCCATTAAACAGTTTAGTTGAAATGGGTTCTCAGTAATGGTATTCCATAACATTGTTTTTCTATGAAATCATATACCTTTCCATCATTGGGGAGGCAGACAGTTATGTGTTATCATATGGAACAGTAGGATGAGAGCCAAGGACGATATGTGTAACTGTGGGGATTATAAGGTGTCTTCTTTATTGTTTTAGAAGCATGGCGACTAAGGTGGGAATGGGGTATCAAAAAGCAGCAATGACCATGGCAAAAGGTTTTAAATGGAGCGACCACCTGAGAGGACTGTCCTAGAATATAAATGGCCTGGGCAATAAA
This sequence comes from Calotriton arnoldi, assembly GCA_963921515.1. Taxonomy (NCBI): domain Eukaryota; kingdom Metazoa; phylum Chordata; class Amphibia; order Caudata; family Salamandridae; genus Calotriton; species Calotriton arnoldi. Next base: position 705,465 of record CAWUFW010009762.1, read on the forward strand.
ATCAAATGGAGATAGCATCCCATTACCTGCGGCGATATAAGTCAGACTTGGTCATCCTAAAAGAGTCCCATTTGGTAGGCTCCGAATGAAGGTTTCTCTGGAGAGATAAAAATATATTTCCCTGGTAAATGCAGGCTTCACATAAGGATCAAGGGGAGTGGCACTAATAGTCAAGAAATCGGTCCTTTCACAGTTCACAAAGATCCAAATGGAGGTGATGGAGCACGGGATTCCGCCGTCACTTACTCCTCAACAAGAACCTCATGCACAGTATCAGGTCAATGGATATTTGTTGTCAGCTAAGACAATAAATTAAATCTCAACATAAATCATTATCAATTATCATTAATTTACTTCAGCCAATAAAGAGAGTTCAGTTGAGGTAAAGGGTTTTATTTTATCTCTTTTTGTAATTCATTCGTTTATGAAAGTATTCTCCAATAGGCAGCAGTAAAGGTTAACAATCAATAAATCGACAATTAGTAGCAAGATGATTCAATTCAGTAATCAGAATAAGCATTAACAAAGTAAAGAAAGCAAGTGCATTCCATTAAGAAACGAACCTATTCTAAACTAAAGTTGAGGTAAATGTAAAAAAGGGTTATAGGTGTCGGTCCAGAGCCCATGAAGAGTTCTGATAAGAGAATAAAGCATGAAGCTTTTAGCAGATTTAGGTGGAAAATATTCTCAGCTCAAATTACAGCAGGTCAAGGAATAAACTAAGACTTCTCATAAAGAGATGTCCAGGGGACTCAGTATGAAGTCTCCTCTCAGAGAGTCAGGCAAAATGGACAAGCACCAACTGCTGCAAATCAGGAGTCCCACAGTAAAAGTCTGCCTCATCAAATCTGCTTGAATCTGATCTGCCCAACTAGTCTAGGAACAAGCACTAATATTAGAAAACAAAGTCTAGGAACAAGCACTAATATTAAACATGTTTAAGTTTGTAGCATAAATGTTTTTTATTCTTCATGTCGACCAATAAGATTTCAGCATGCTCCTGGGAACAGGTCTACTCCCCATCTTCTCATCAGAGTACAATCGTCTTTTAACCATGTGTTCTTGAATGCTGTGGGCACATCCTTTCTTGTTTGTAATATCGTCTTCCCACGAATCATACTCCTCGTAGTCTACATGTTTTGTGGTGTGAACCTCACTATCAGTCGTTTAACAAAACAACAAATGTCTATTAATTAATTAATAACAGTAGCTTTCGAAAATGCAATGTCTGCAGCAAATAGAAGAAAAATAACTTTCACAATTGTTGGTTAAAGTGAAAAACAAGTATTTCAGAATTAAGGGCCTTCATGGTAAAACGTGGGGTCTTTATATATGTGAACTTAAAATAAAATCCAATCCTCATTACTAGGTTAAAGGCCCATTGATTCTAAGTATAGTTTCATACTACAATTTTTGCATTAAGCATTTTTAATTTTTTTAATAAATACTGCACATTTGTATATTTAATAAAGCATTCAGTAAATAATTAAATTTGTGTTAGCAGTTCCCCCCTCTATTGTTTAAAAAACCATCATAATTTCTTCTCAAATGAATCGTTAGAGTACACTCTCACTATCTGTTCACTTTTATGTTTCCCAAGTTCCCTCAGTTTCTTGTATTCCCTGTTCTTTCTCTCTTCCAATTTTAATTCTCTCCTCAATTCTCAGTTTCTTTCTCTATTCATTCTTCTGTGTAGACAGCATCTAACCATTTTACATACAGCATATAAAATTATCAAGCAAGCACCCATAAATCAATCAATCAATCAGGTGTTTGTTAAGCGCGACTACTCACCCGTAGGGGTCTCAAGGCGCTGGGGGGGGGGGGTTCGCAGGTTCCAGTCCATCAAGGAGGGGTCTGTCGAAGAGCCAGGTTTTGAGGTTTCTTGCGAAGATGGGGAGCGATGTTGTCTGTCTGAGGTGGAGCGGAAGGTCGTTCCAGGCTCTGGCCGCGAGGAAGGAGAAGGAGCGGCCTCCCGATCTGGTCTTTCTGGTGCGGGGGACCACGGCGTAGGAGAGCTGGGCTGATCGTAGGGTCCTTTGGGGTGCGTGGAATTTGAGTCCGCTGTTCAGGTATGCTGGTCCGGTGTCGTGGAGGGCCTTGTGAGCGTGGGTGAGCATCTTGAAGGTGAATCTAGCTTCGATGGGGAGCCAGTGGAGTGTGCGCAGGTGCTGGGAGATGTGGCAGTGTCTTGGCAGGTTGAGGACCAGTCTTGCGGCGGCGTTTTGGATGTTCTGTAGCTTGCAGGTGAGGTTCTTGTTTATTCCGGCATAGAGTGCATTGCCGTAGTCGAGTCTGCTTAATAAGCATTGGTTAAATAATGATCTTCAAAACTCCTCCTCCTACTGTCGCAAACCAATTACCAATAGCAGAAGCTATTTTGCCAACATTTTTTAATATACCAGCAGTTTCTGATGGTTCGAGTTCAGATTTCAAATCAGATATTTTCTTTGCAAGTTCTTCTATCTTTTTACTCTTATCAGGTATATATGAGCAGCTATGCCGAGCTTTCAGCATCTTGCAAACTTTGCCTTTCTCTCCCAGTAAAATATCTAAAGGCAATCGATCTTGTCAAACCACTGATCTAATAGCCACCAATTCTGTGTTAACAGTAAGCAAAGCACCAGATGTACTAGTTGCTAATGTCGCCATTACTGCTGACACCTTTCTAATTTTTTCACCATTCTATACTACTCCTACAGGTGGTATGATTGCTCCAAAAATGTCTCCTACTAACTTTGTCCCATCATAAACACTACGTCCATGTCTATGAGATGTTGTCACGGTTAAAGCATCTATACTATGTACAGGATACATTTTAGGAAATAATAGATCTAAATATCAAATACCCTCTCAATCAGCTGGTAACTGAAAATAACCATCTTCCTATGTAAGATTTAGAACAGGTCCTCCCAAAACTTCAAATGCGTGTTCACAACTACTAATCTCTATGTGTCTTTTTCTAAATGGATTTCTTCTTTTGTAAATATATAATTTTCTATTTTGTCTTCTATCAAATCTCTATTTTAATATATACTCTTTTCTTTTTGTATTCATCTTCTTTTTTCTTCCAAACATTTTTATAAACGTCATCTTTGTTTTTACTACGAAAAATATGAGATATCCTTTCCTCTAGGGAAAAAAGTGCTGCAAATAATAGCGTCTGGTTTTTCCCCTGAAAATGGTATCAACAAAGGGGTTGTGGTGCTGAAATCACCATCTTCCCAGCTTTCAGGGACTGACAGACGTTTGTCAGAAAACCAAAACTATTTACACAGTTTTGGCATTTTACTGGGACATAGCCTATTTTTTATATTTTTGTGCTTTCAACCTTCTTCCAGTTAAGGGTAGAAATGGGTATGGAAGCAATAATGGATCCTAGAAAGCTATACATTTCTGAAAAGTAGACAAAATTCTGAATTCAGCAAGGGGTCATTTGTGTAAATCCTTCAAGATTTTTTGATAGAAACTAACAGATGAAAATAGGAAAAATTGAAAATGAGTTGAAAAAAACATCCATTTGTGCCAACGTTTTCACCTGTAACTTCTTTTAAGTACGACAGATTTTTTAAAGCAATATACTGTTACATCCGCTGGATCTTTCTGGTTGTGGGGATATATAGGACTTGTAGGTTCACCAAGAACCCGACGAACCCAGAGCCAATAACTGAGCAGCGTCTTGCAATGGTTTTTTATTGTGTACCGGGTATACAGGAATTCATTTTGGAAAATATAAACAGTGAAAAATCGGTATGAAAGACACCTATGGATTTCTGAAATTGGAAGAAAATATAGAGTTTAGAAACAGCAACTATTTGCACATCTCCAAAATTGTGAATTATAGGACATTTTTTAAAGTGACTTCTTTTTTACACATTGTCTTTCATTTGTAAGGCAGAAATGCATCAAAAGTCAATAGGTAATAACAGTTGCTCTACAATTCTGTGTTACCCTAAGTCTCCCGATAAAAATGGTACCTCACTTGTGTGGGTAGGTCTAGTGTCCGCAACAGGAAACGGCCCAAAACGCAACATGGACACACCACATTTTTGCAGTGAAAACTGACCCTTTTTTGCAAAGTGCCTAGCTGTGGATTTTGAACCCTAGCTCTGCCGGCACCTAGGGAAACCTAGCAAACCTATACATTTTTTAAAACTAGACACCCAGGGAAATCCAGGATGGGGTGATTTGGCTGGCTCTCACCAGGTTCTGTTACCCAGAATCCCTTGCAAACCTCAAACTTTGTCAAATAAACACATTTTCCTCACATTTCTGTGAAGGAAAGTCCTGGAATCTGCGTGGATCCACAAAATTCCACCCACCCGCATTCCCAAAGTCTCCCCATAAAAATGGTACCTCACTTGTGTGGGTAGGTCTAGTGCCCGCGACAGAAAACGGCCCAAAGCGCAACGTGCACACACCACATTTTCAAAGTGCCTAGCTGTGGATTTTGAACCCTAGCTCTGCCGGCACCTAGGGAAACCTAGCAAACCTATAAATTTTTTAAAACTAGACACCCAGGGGCATCCAGGATGGGGTGACTTGTTTGGCTCTCACCAGGTTCTGTTACCCAAAATCCCTTGCAAACCTCAAACTTTGTAAAAAAAAAAACACATTTTCCTCACATTTCTGTGATGGAAAGTTCTGGAATCTGCTTGGATCCACAAAATTCCACCCACCTAGCATTCCCCAAAGTCTTCCAATAAAAATGGTACCTCACTTGTGTGGTTAGGTCTAGTGCCCACAACAGGAAACGGCCCAAAACGCAACGTGGACACACCACAATTTTACTGTGAAAACTGGCCCTTTTGTTTGAAAAGTGCCTAGCTGTGGATTTTGAACCCTAGCTCTGCCGGCACCTAGGGAATCCTAGCAAACATTTACATTTTTGAAAACTAGACACCCAGGCAAATCCAGGATGGGGTGACTTGTCTGGCTCTCACCAGGTTCTGTTACCCAGAATCCCTTGCAAACCTCAAACTTTGTAAAAAAAAAACCACATTGTTCTCACATTTCTGTGATGGCAAGTTCTGGAATCTATGTGGATCCACAAAATTCCACTCACCCCGCATTCCCCAAAGTCTTCTGATAAAAATGGTACCTCACTTGTGTGGGTAGGTCTAGTGCCTGCGACAGGAAATGGCCCAATACGCAAAGTGGACACACCACATTTTTACAGTGAAAACTGACCCTTTTTTTGCAAAGTGCCTAGCTGTGGATTTTGAACCCTAGCTCTGCCGGCACCTTGGGAAACCTAGCAAACCTATTCATTTGTGAAAGCTAGACACCTAGGGGAATCCAGGATGGGGTGACTTGTCTGGCTCTCACCAGGTTCTGTTACCCAGAATCCCTTGCAAACCTCAAACTTTGTAAAAAAAACAACACATTTTCCTTAAATTTCTGTGATGGAAAGTTTTGGAATCTGCGTGGATCCACAAAATTCTACCTACCCCACATTCCCCAAAGTCTTCTGATAAAAATGGTGCCTCACTCGCGTGGCTGTGCCAAGTACCCGCGACAGGCAAGGGCCCAAAACGTATTGAGGAGACATCAACATTACCTATCACAAAACAACCTGGTTTTACAAGGGGGGTCACCTGAGTTTTTGGCCCTGGGCTCGGCGGCCATCTAGGGAAACCTACCAAACCCACACATTTCTGAAAACTAGACACCCGGGGGAGTCAAGGGAGGTATGGCTTGCGTGGACCCCCCAACGTTTTCCTATTTCCAATTTTTTTTTTAACCAGAAAGAAAACACAAACCAATTGGAACTGGATACAAAACTATAACTACAAACACAACAGCGGTAACTAAAGACATCATTCTAATGCCAACCGTGAAACTGAACAACAACTATATAAAACCATACAGACCAGGCAGTACACTATTAGACTCACAGTTGCTCTCAAAATCTCTTTTTAGTGTGATACAATCTGAAACATGTGGGCACACACAGCTCAGGATTAGAAGGACAATCAGCACAGTGCATACGACTCTCCTTCCGCATACCTCTTCGCAAACAGACTCTACATCTCTTACAGGGATTTTTTTTCTTGGGCGTGGGAGGAGTTAAATCAGGAAAGTGGCGATCTTTCAATCTAGCCACATCCTCCACCACTCCAGCTCTAGGAACACTTGCCTGTTCCACTACAACAAGGCTGCTTATCACAGACTCCTGAAACTGAACAAAAGTCATCTTTGACACAGGAGAACACTCCTTTAACACAACAAAAGCATTAAAAGTTGCTAAATTGAAGAGATGGATAGCCAACTTCTCATACCAAATGTAAGCCTTACGAACAGCAGTGTAAGGTTCGAACCTCTGATCTACTCTATCGACATCCCCCATGTGCTTATTGTAGTCTACAATGCACACAATGCACTTCAGCAACCTGACCCCAAACAGTCACAGGTGAAATACTGTCATCATGGATGGTAGTCAGCATGTACACATCCCTCCTGTCCACAAATTTCACAGCTAGCAGTTCCTCACTGCGCAAGGCACTGCACTGTTCCCTCTGAAGCTTTTTGCAAACAAGCTCTTTTGGGCAACCTTTACGGTTAGAGCGGATTGTGCAACAAGCAAGACTGTCCACTTTGAACAATTCCTTAAACAATTCCACAGCAGTGTAGAAGTTATCAAGGTACGAATGGTGGCCTTTGTTAAACAGTCCTCTAGCAAGTTCCCACACAATTTTTTCATATACATCTTAATTCCATAATGTGCCCTCTTGCTAGGAATGTACTGCCTAAAAACCAAACGGCCCTCGAACAGGACCAAAGACTCATCAACAGCTATTTCTTTTCCCTGGAGTATAGATCTCTGAAAAGCGATCTACAAAGTGATCAACAACAGGTCGCATCTTAAAAAGACGGTCACAGTCAGGGTGATCTTGTGGCAACACCAAAGCATTATCAACAAAATGCAGCATCTGAAGCAAAAGTAAATACCGATATGGCTGTTGCCATCAAGGGACTGGTAGACCAATATGAAGCCAGGGATGATTTCCTTATCAAATCCACCAAAAAAGTCAAACCCAAAAACTTCTTCATCTCATCCAGATTTGTGGGTGTCCACCGGGTAGCTCTAGAGTCTGGCACTGTTGTCCCTCAAAAACTGTTCAGCATACAAATTAGTCTGCTCAACAATCTCAGCCAAAAATACATCATCCATAAACAACTGAAAAAACTGTATAGGCAAAAAAATTCATAACCCCACTCTACACCCTGCATCACCATTAAAGGCAGGCAACACTGGCTGCACCATTTTTGGATCAACCCAGAGACCAGCACTTCCAGTAGGAAGCCTTGCAGCCCCAGGCTGCAATCCCGATGCCTCTTGCTGCACCATCGACACATCAGTGTCCTCCTCTAAAACAGGCACTTCATCCGCACTGAGAGTAGCTTTATCCACACAGAGAGTAGCTTCATCATCAGATGATTCCTCGTGGATAGAAAACTCACTGCCAGAATCTTGCACTCCCTCCTCTCCCTCAGGCGCACTGTCAGTCTCATAATCATGGTCAGAGGAAGATTAAAAAAGCATACCAACCACCTGCTGAGCAGTAATTCTACGGCTAGCCATAATCCTTACTAATAAATGTAACTTGTCAAAGAAGTCAACAACAACAAACACTTTGTAAAATAAGTAATAAACAAAATGTGGCTTTATCACAAAGACCTATATACATCCAAAACTATACCACTCACTTGCCAGAAGCAGCTAGACTCACCACCACCTACTCTGCACAGACACAGTAAGGATCAACAATATCCCACTAAAAAAAGAAAAAGAAAAGAAAATGACACAAGACAACGCAAAACACATCAGAAAGAATTTCATGCTCAAAACACTGACTAAATATGCTGCCATTATGACACCACTTACAAAAAATTCATTCATGCATGACGTTAATACTGATTTGGAGTAAACACAACAAAAATGTTTTTCTTACCAAATAAATGCAACTACGCAAAACTGCAGAACAACCACTGCCGAAACCGCAAACAAGAATAAAAAGCTTTGCACTAGAGTAAAAAGAACAAATAAAACATTACAATCACATATGTAAATAATGCACCAGTACACACACAATCCAATAGCCAAGCTAAGGGGTAGGTGGGCCTAAAAGCATAAGGCTGATCTGCCCCCAAGGGGGGGCAGAAACAGCCAAACTATTCACCCCCGTAAAAGGGGAGCAACCCTTGCCCAAGAGGCCGCTCCCCAACAACATTTAAAAAAAAACTTGGTGTCTAGTGGCTTCTGCCCCCCTTGGGGACAAATGGGCCTGAAAACATATGGCCGATCTGCCCCCAAAGGGGGCAGAAACGGCCACAAGAATCACCCCATAAAGGGGAGCGACCCTTGCCCAAGGGGCCGCTCACCAACATCCAAAAACAAAAAAACAGAAATCCCTGGTGGCCTAGTGGGCCACACAAAAGTTTTAAAAAATCAGCCGATCTGCCCCCCAGGGGGGCAGAAACGGCCAAAATAATGCTTCCCAAAGGGGAGCGACCCTTGCCCAAGGGGTCGCTCCCCAACATCCCAAAAAAAAAAACAGAAATCCCTGGTGGCCTAGTGGGCCACACAAAATTAACAAAAATCAGCCGATCTGCTCAAACGGCCAAAATAATGCTCTCCAAAGGGGAGTGACCCTTGCCCTAGGGGCCGCTCCCCGCAAACATATGTGGGCACACTTTTTTTAAATGGTCCGATCTGCCCCACAGGGGGGCAGAAACAGCCAAAATAATGCTCCCCAAAGGGGAGCAACCCTTGCTCAAGGGGCTGCTCCCCGCAAAAATATCCCTGATGGTCTAGTAGGGCAGAATTTTTAAAAAATATGGGCCGATCTGCCCTCCAAGGGGGCAGAAATGGCCACAATAATGCTCCCTAAAGGGGAGCGACCCTTGCCCAAGGGGCCACTCCCCACAAATAAATACCTGGTGGTCTAGTGGGAAAGATTTTTTTTTTTTTTTTTAAATGGCCAGATCTGCCTTCCGGGGGGGGGGGCAGAAACAGCCAAAAACATTGCAGCCCCAAAGGTGAGCGACCCTTGCCTAAGGGGTCGCTCTCCACAAACAGTTAATCACTTTCACAAAAAGATATAGAAATCCCTGGTGTCTAGTGGGCATTCCTGCTGCACGATCACACGATCGTGTTTCAGGAATGCTCAAATAAGGCATCGGAGGAAAGGAAAACCCTTTCTTTTCCCCCATGCCTCTTTTGTTTAAATCCCCCCTCCCCGAGGAGAAACTTACCTCCTCTCTTGCCGACGAGCTGGAAGCAAATGGCTTCCAGCGTGTCCGGTTTCATCTAATGACGTCGGCGCGCGGGGCGCGCAGACGTCATTAGATAACGTGGAGGGGAGGTGGGGGCAGCGGAAGTGCTTCTGCTGCCTTCCCTGGTGGGGGCAGCATTAAGGACGGCCACGGGGGGAGCGCCAGTGCTTCCCCCGTGGGTGGGTGCTAGGCCGGCCGGGAGCCGCCGACGCACACACCCACCGTAACGTCGGACGGCTCCCGGCCATCCGACGCACGGAAAGGGTTAATTCCTTTTATTATTTGTTTTTATTAGCTTTTTTATTATTTCTGTCACTTTTTATTGCTTGACTTTAGCACAGTTATTCACTTGTCATTGAAGCTGTTTTCAATCAAGTTCAAATAACATTTGTCAAGTTCTCAATTGCAATATTTGTTTCAAATGTTTTTGTTTCAATCAATGCTGATGGTCAGTGTGGCATATCATGGAGGCTTAAACAACTCGGAGCTCAGTTCATTTGGACTTTGTTCCTGCTAGGGGTGAGCAGAACTCTTGAAGTTCTGCTCCTTAGAATTCTGCGGAATGCCTAAAAACTCTGCGGGATTCCGCAGAACTCTGGAAGCGGGCAGAAGTGCTCGTCCGCTCGTCTGTCCTGGTTTTTTAAATGCCGGTAGGGCGATTCTTGCTTCCGCTCTGCAAAATCAGTGCAAACGGCACCACGCTGTTCACATGGGCACGGCCATTTTGTTTGACCTGCTTTCCTGTTCTGTGCATGTGCTGGGACATATTTTTGGAACTAAATTAAATTTTTCCATCCTCTCCATCTCACTCATTCACCCCTTATTTACCTTTGTTTTATTAGTGTGTATGTTTGTTTTTGTGTATTCTATGTTTTTGTCTTCTTTTTTTCTTATCTAGTGACTTTTTTGTACTTTTTTTTGGTTTCCGCTTTCCTTCCTTAGTTCATCCTTTCTTCTTCTTTATTACTTCCTTTTCTTATTCATTTTTTTTTTATACCTCCTAGCACCATGGCAGAGCAAGGGCACACCAGGCAGCGGCGGAGCCAGTGCAGCTGCTACCCACTTACCTTGCGTTCGCCAGCGCCACCAAGCGGTGCAGCCCGTGCCATTTTTTCAGAGGTGGAGGTAGCCACACTTGTTTTTTACATGCAGCACCACCTCCCCTCCATGCTGCCAGCAGGCAGCAGGCATGAAAGTGGGTATGCCCTGCGGTAGCATCGGCTGCTGTAGGGAAGTGTTGGCCTTTGTGTACGTCAGAACAGTTGGGTCGAGCGCACCCTACAGCAGTTGGCGCACTGCAGGGTGGACATATTGGACCAGGAGCAGGATCTGCTCGACCTACTGGGTGTTGAGGTTGCGGGCCTGGTGAGTAATTAGTAATTTGTTGTGTTCTACAATGCTAAAAAAAAAAATTCAAATAGCATGCGCCGGTAAGTTAAGTTTACGTTGCAAATATTATGTGATCCAGTTTGAGCTAGCCAGGAGCTCGGCACTAACCAATCATACTCATCAGTGCTCGCTTTGGCTGATTATTTAAGAAGCCATGCAGACTTCTCTGTCCTGTCACTATGCAGTGGTAGTAGTAAGTAATATCAGTGAGTTAGCGTTCTCTGCAGGGCCGGACTGGCTACCGGGCGTTTTTTGCTGGGGTGGCAGTGTGGGGCCCACTTTCACTGCAGAGGGGCCGATTTTGTTGCTGGGGAGCTGCAGGCGCCTCCAAATGAACAATGCAAAATAAATAGCTTTAAAGCCTTCTTTTTAAAACATTTGTTTTGCATTGTTTATTAAGGAAAGCCCGGTAGCCAGTCCAGCCCTGATTCTCTGTGCCTTTCTTTATGTAGCTCGTACAGTCACAAGCAATCTCTCATTAATGTGTAGCATGTTCATCTATGCATTGAAAAAGGGAGACTGAGTTGGCCCATTAAAGGGGGTATAGAATGAGATGAAAAGCAAAGATTATTCGTTGTAATGTATTAGTGGTTCCAAATGTAGGTTAGGAACTTTCGAATAGGCCTTAGGTTTAAGAAATTAGGAATAGGTCATCTCAATAGTAGTACTATAGGTGATCTGATTTAGAAAAGTACAATGTTTCTGCATTTGCCTTTGCCTGTCAAAATATTTTTGGGAAGATTAATTTTACCACTAATCAATTTTGTTATCTTCTTTATTTCTTACATCACCACACAATGGCAAGAAGAGGGCTTCAGAGGCAGGTCAGGGAGCCGGGGCTGCCACCACCGGTGCCAACGCTGACAGATCTGCTGGAACCAGTAAGTCCTCCTGTTAATATTACTATTATTTCCCTAACTTTTACCTCTCCCCATTTGGAATAATTTTTCCTTTTTTTCTTTTATTGTGCATGTCTCCTTTTTTATCAAATCCTCTTCGTTCTATCCAATGCTTGTTAAATTCTTGTTATCCCTGCATTATCCTAGTTTGTTTGCTATATTTCATGTCTGTAGCTGACTACCTCCTGTCTGTACTAGTCTGTAGCTTTCTCCTGCTTTGTTAGTAAGCTTTCCCTCTTCCCTTATATATCTTGTGGACGGGCACTGTAAGACTGAAAGAACAGATTTTACAACAGGGACTCTACTGTGAAGATTGCATGCTCAAGTAAGCTATTCTACGCATGTTTGTTGAGAAGGCGTTTTCTTGCTCATGCTCAAACAGTAAAATGAGAGAGTGGCCATGGTTATGGTGAACCCCCCAATGTTATGTTCTATGCATTATCTAGGATCATTCATTTATACAGTAGTATACCTGCCGTTTTGATGACAGTGCAGTATGGCTGGAAAGTAGTATGACGGTCCCATTGCATTTGCCAGCCAAGACCATATTTTATTGACTAATTATTCCACCCCTTCATTGAACTTCAGTGACTCAGAGTCATCATAGCTCTGCCCCTTCATTACGAAAGTTTTGGTTGGCTTGACCATCTGGCTATGGTGGTAGGTACAGGGTCAAGACTGATTTGCATATAGCTGTGTCTGAACTGGGGTGGCGAAGTGAGCTAAAGAACGATGATGGATTCAACCCAGATCTGTGACTGGGGGTGAGTGTCTGAAAAGTTTCAGCGCTCCGTCCATCATCTCCTTATGTTTGCTTTGGATAATAAATGGCCCTGAGACTTGTAATCACATCAAATTCCAATGGCCCTAGGGGAACAGCAATGTACTGCTACCGCACACTATAATTTTAAACGAGTGTTTGCACAGAGCACTGTTTACAATTTGTATTTTTTTTTTTATATAGCTACTCCTGCTGGTCTACCAACACAGCAGGAGACAGCAGCCTGGCTGTGGTGGCAGAAGTTGGAGGCCATCCCCATAGAATACCAATGGCTGGAGGAGGAGCCTGATGCATCTGCCACTGCCCAGGGCCCCAGTTCCTCCAGGCAGCCACAAGGGCCTCCAGCTTCCCAGCAACAACATCGTCTGCACCGCCAGCAGCTGATAGCCGGCTGTCCAACCACCGCTGCTGCCCCTTCCCACTCAGACCGCCTTTTTCAGCACCACATTCTGTAGCATCTGGCACACCTGGATCGCAACATGGCACACTTGGAGGCAAAGTTTGAGGAGCTCTGGACCCGCAGTGGAGAACGCCATCTTCTAGCCTTTTTTATTTTTTATTTTGGTGGGTTACCAGTCTAGTCGTTTGTTTCCCAGCACCCCCAGCTTTTGGAGGGAAGTCTGGCAGACAGGGTGCTCTACACCTCCCCCTAAACCAGTTGGGACCGGTTCCCCAGGGAACCTTCCAGAAGCTTCCAGCCCTTTCTGGTAGGTGAGGTGAGGGGGGCTGTGCCTCCATGTGCTCAGACTGAGCGTGGACCTGAATGAGAGGGGACACTCTGCCAGGAGGTACCACCACATTGGGCCTGTGTGCTGGCCCCTGTGCCCATCTGCACCCCTCCGCTGTCCACAGGGCCAGTGAGAGCCTTTTACTGGAGTGAAGACTGCTGTGTCAGGAGGAGTGCCACTTTATGGGAGATGACTGCTTCTAGGAGCTGCTGTCCTGTTCTGATGAGTACCCACTGCCTGCTGATCTTGCCCAGTATTGCCTGCCTGCTCTCCTGCCGTCCTAAGCCCAGCACCTGGTGAGCACTATATCATACTGCCAGCTGCCTGCTGCCTAGCACCCTGTGAGCACGTGGTCTGCCCAGGAGAAGAGAGGAGCTGATGCCTGCAGCGCTGTGCTGCTAATGCGCTATAACTGTGCCACAGGGGAAGAGGAGCGCTGCAACTTTATTTTGTGGGACTTAGCGCTACAACCTTATTCCTGCACCAGGAGAGTGCTGCCTCCAGCCCTGCCCAGGAGAAGAAGGTGCGTGGGTCCTGCAGCACTGGGCTGCCGGAGTGCCATATTTGCATTGACTGTGCTCTGCTTGCTGCGAGAGCGCTATAACTGTGCCCAGCAGAAGAGGAGCGCTACATTTGAAGTGACTGACCATCCCTGCCTGCTGGCTAGCGCCTGGAGAAGAAGAGCGCTTTATCTTGTTGCCCAGGAGGTGAGGAGCTGACATCTGCAGCGCTGTGCTGCGAGAGCGCTATATTTCCAGTGACTGTGCCTTCCTGCCTGCTCCCTAGCGCCTCGGGAGGGCTATATTTCATTGCCAGTGAAGGGGAGCGCTACCACTTTATGGTGTGGGATCTAGCGCTTTGTGGGCGCTACAACTTAATTTCAGCCCAAGAACTTTCCTGCCGCCTAGCGCCTCGTGAGCGCTATATGTAAATTGCCAAGGAGGAGTCCTGCGGCGGAGGGGGCCCGAGGCACATTGTCGGTGCCTGCCCCTCCGCGCTGCTGATGAGGAGAAGGCTCCGCTGAGGGTGAAGCCAGGAGAGGTCCCAGAAGCGGGACCTGTCGGGGCACATTGCCGGTGCCCGGAGACTGCAGAGACATCCAGAGGGCCCCAGACTGCCGGTGAGTGGGGCTCAGTCATCATGTGGTTGGGGGGTGTCGGGGCACATTGTCGGTGCCCGCCCCGGTGCCAGTATTCTTTGGAGGGCATTGGTTGTGTTTAGAGTCCCATAGGAGGGGGCATCCACGTGCCCAGTACTTGTTTCCTCCCTCAGCTGCATGACAGAGGCATTTTGGGAAATTCTAGAGTCCCAGAAGAGGGGCTCCACCGTGCCAATGTTCTTGTGGGCAGATTCCTGTTAGAGCCCGGAGTGGGGCTCCCATCGCTGCATTGTTGGTGCCAGTGCTTGTTGGGTTTACCCAGCTACCCCGCAGGACAGGGGGCAGCTGCCACGCATTGGGGGCATTGGATTACCCAGAAGGGAAAGAGAGAGGAGTGAGGGACCCTCCTACCCTAGAGCTTTGCGCACCTTTTTTTCGCCGCCCTTGCAGCCAACCCTGACTGTGTGGGACAGAGGGCATTTGAGCCCCCGAGAGAGGCCAGTTGGCCTGGGGCCAGTCTCAGTGTTGAGCCCCCGACTGGGGCGAACTGCGGTTATGCTGGCGAGGCCTATTGCCCCATATGATTTATGGCATAATATGGTTGCATAATGCATTTGTACCTAGGATGCTACTTAAAGCTTTTCCCTCAGGTTTGCAGTGCTGATGGTAGGCCTATTGGGTTCCTGCGGAGGAGGAGCCACATGCTAAATGTGTTTCTATGCCCTATGTTCACATGTTTTATGCCCCAGGCTCAGGATGTGCCTAGTGTGCTTTTATACCTAATGCTAATGATAATGTTTTCCCCCCCAGGCTTATATCATTGGAGTCCTGCCTAATGTTGCATCTATGCTTATGATTATGCCAATGCTAATGGGCATGTTTAATGTGATGTTCACAGGTCTATGCCTACTGTGGTTGTTCCGGCCTAATGCTCTATGTTACTGATAATGTTTTTCCCCTAAGGCTGACTGCTGATGGTTTTGCATTCAATGTTAATGCTTTTTCCCCAATGCCGGACGACGTCTTTATGCCTCAGGTGACGCCTCATGGCCTGCAAGCATGTTTTCCTTTCAGGTCTGATGCCAATGTGTCCTAATGCTGATGGACTTTACATTTATTCTTTCTTTGTCCTGGTGATGGTTCTGGCAGCGGCCCGATTGGCCCTGCCTTGTAAATAGTCCCCCCTGTGAACTGCTACCCGGTGCCGGTTGGCACAGTTATCTACACCTGTGATAATATCCTAACATGTTCTGCATAATACATATGCTGTTTTTTTCCACCTAACCTGGTGTGGTCTCCTTTTGTAGTGTGCCTGGTGTGTCGACTGTGAGTGTGCTGCGCAGATGCTTTCCACATTTCCTCCGGAGTTTGGCCCGCCCGCTCTGCACCACGCTACCCGTTTCTAACAGTGGGTTATATATTATATATCATAGCTTTACAAAGACTGAGACCAGACTACTACAACCATGACACAACAAAGAAAAGAATACCTGACATTATAACAAAAACTAGCAATAGTAACATCTTCTGAGCAATAGGGAGCAATTTAGTTAAAACTAAAGTTACAAAATCCTCAAGTCAGGAGAAGTGGACTTATAGTCAGGGGTGGAGTCGACATGGTTTAGCGTTTATGCAACACAAGGCCTGAATGATGATGTTGACGAATTATGTTCTATATCTAAATCTCTTTTATGTGTGTGTGGGTGGGTAAGTGGGGCTAGTGTGGGCTATTGCTCAGGTAATAGAAGATCCTGCAGTGAGTTGGTGTCGCTTTCACCGTAGTGTGTTATCCATTTATGGTGTAAATTAAGTCACCTCAATAAATCACACAGCCCAGGGGACGAGGGTTAAGGGTTTGGTGAATGGATGGGAAATGGGAAGACAAACATAACACAGCAACAATATTCATCAGAGCAATGATGAGCAGCACATCAACATCAATTTGTTGTGGAAGGAAATAAAAAAACTTAGTATGACACAGTTCAGTTAAATCTATGGCATACAGTCCTCCAGCTGCAGAGACCCAACTTATATCTAAATGTTCTGTCATCTAGGTTTGAAAAATAGAAATTGTGGAGGAGTGAAAAGAAGTGTAGTCTGGGTGTGCTGAGATGGGCTTTATGGAGTGATAAGCGCCTGGATACCCGAGAAATGTGCATCCAACTGGCCACTTGAGATTGAACAGTGCCAGAAACACCTGGGTTACTGAGAGAATGCAAATGGAGGGCAAATAGGTAGGGTGTTTGTGGTGACTCAGAGGCTTGAAAATGGGTTGGTGCACTCCCAAAGTTGGGGTATCAGGAGGGAACATTTGATGGGCAATGAAATGGGGGTACTGAGAGGTCAAAAAAGGAGTCAGAGGCACGGGGATCCTGAACCTGGTCACACAGTGAGGAGAGTCAAAAAGTCCCTGCTAAGAGTTTACTGTGTAGCCCTGACCACATTTTGTGCAGCCTGACTCCCTCTGTAATTAAACATTCAAAAGAAAGCTAATACAGCACACCCTTATCAATTTAAATGAATCCAAAATAGATGTATTGGACATTTGTTCATCATAATCTAAGATAATCGATCCATATAATCATAAGGCGAGTATAATTGATCCAATCCTGTGCAGGGTTTAAGAGGTAATCCACGAACACCTTCCGTTGAAAAATTCTTTTTATTGCTGTTAAAGAAATTCCCAGCAATCAAAGAAGCCAGCACGTGTTTCGTCTGTACACATGTGTACTCAGACTTTCTCAAGGCACAGAATCAATGTTGTAGGCAGAAGAGCCACGACACAACGGACAACTAGTGCGATTGAAAACCTGGTGTCAACTCAAGGTGTTCATATATTGGGTCTGGCTTTCACAGAAAATAGTCGCTAGTACAAAAAGAAGTATCGATGCAACCGTATCAAATAAACACACAGTTGTTCGTGGCCAACTGCGAAAAGGTCCAAAGAGTATTGCCGCTAGTGTAAAGAAAGCTATTATATGTCAACCACAGTGACGTCCTTCACTAAATCAGCAAGCTGTAATGTCCGTTAGTAAGGCACATGATCGTGGAGTGGTGAAATAGCAACAAAAGGCCCGACCATGATACGTCCGTCGCCTTCTATGTAGAGTAGACTCCACACCAACCGCGCGTGTGGCCGCTCGTAATGTGAACCTCTGTAATTAGTGAGCCCACACAGTTCTAAAAATGATGATTGTTAAAAGAAAAATTATACTGTATTGCCAAATTGGGCGGTGCATCTGCATTCTTCTTGGAATGTCCGTCTTTGGTGCCTGGCTGAATCGGTAAGGTTCGAGCAGGAGAAGAAGAGGCCTGCAGACTGTAAAACAGAAACAATATTGTAGAGTCAAGGAAAAGTACAAAAGGGAAGCTTCATAAGGAGTGTACCAATTACCAAGACTCCGAGGCAGAGCAAGAGCATAGGCTTCTGCAATCATTCATTTTATCAACTATGGCAGATTGATCAACTGAGAAATGAGAGCAATTTACAACCAAACACAGACATGTAGCTGCATGTACCGGGCTGATCAATCTCACAATTGTCTGCATAACATTTAGCTGAGTGTGTGCATCATGTGATGATGATGATAATGTGGCATCACCAGTCATTCCATCCTCCTCCTGACTCCGAGTAACAAATCAGTCCAACTCCGTCCCAAGACCTGTGGTGCACTGCTGTTGAAGAACAAGAAGAGAAACAGAATTTGAGTATTTTGTGTAGATTTGTGTTTGTTAACTAAAGTGACTGTTCTGGTCCCTGTAGAACCAGAAAGTAAATCTCGCTATGTGTGAAAGGGCCAAACACCGTCAGGAAAAATGAACACCCATCAGGCCCCAAACATTGCAAATCCTCAAAATCAAGTTTACAATTTATTAGTTGAACATCCTCCCTCACTGTCAGCCTCCACATGAATCATCGTCAATTATCACTCATAATCACTCAATATTTTTTCACTCATTGGTGCATTAGTTAGTTACCTGTTCCAATCCAAGCACGGTGGTAGGTACACAATTGTATCTCCTCTTTGATGCAAGCAAATATTGGAATTTGGCAGTCTTGTAAATTAAAGGATATTAACTGGGGCAGTCATGTTAGGGAGTGAAAAAAGACGGATAGGCAAGGGAGGGAGGCAGGCATTGTCTCCAATGTTCTTGAAGAGAATGTGGAGAATTCTTCACTACACACTGGCTCAACTCAAATCTGGCAATACATGTGCCTAAAAATGGTGGAGCTGCATAGGTCAGACACAAACATAGTGTTCCACTAGCTATATCTTTTTTTTTGGCAAAGTAGTTCGGTTATAAATAATTAAAAAGTTCTGTGGTGGCCTACTCTCAGTCAAAGAAGTTGACTTCATCTTCAAACTCAGGTGGTTCACCCAGAAGTTGGTCATCATGATCGAACACATTTGAGTCAGACCAATCACCCTCATCCACCTCCTGTGTTATTTCAGGAATGGTGTAATTGTGTGGTATGAAGTATTGGTTAATTTTGATCATGGTCAATCTCTCCACTTTTTGAAATGAGAGACTGGTCCATCTCACTGTGACAACTGTGCCAGCTGCACTAAACACATGCTCAGCAGGCACACTGGCGACTGGACAAGTCAGGTACTTTTTTGCCAGCCTGCTTAGCTCTGGATATTGGTGCATCTTCCCATACCAATACACCAATGGGTTTTGATCCTCATGGACCTCTCTTGGGTCATCCGGATAGTCCTAGAAAATCCACTGAATGGTCATTGGTGTGTCCTCTTGCTCAACCTCTTTTGCCTTCACCTCTGCACTGGACTTAAAACCTGCTAATTGAAACCAACCCAATGCAGAGGTTCTGGATAAGTGTTGTATTCCTGTTGCCACCGGTGTATTTGTTGCTGGTGTTGACTGCTGTGATACAACAGGACTGCCCTCTCTAAAGTTGAAGGCAGCACCCCAACACTTGTGCCTGGGGGTGGGTCTCTGGCTCCCTGGATCTTCCATGCCTTGTATTCTGAAATATCCTCTTCTGAAAAAGGAATGAAAGTGGGCAACAATTTTTTCTACTGTGGATCAACTATTGTGGCACAGATTTACTCTTTGGATGACACAATATCTCTTTGCAGCCAAGTGAAACATTAAGCTCTGAACTGTTGTGTAGTTCCTAGGAATCCCCAGGACCTGCGTGTTTTGTATGACCTAAACTGAGGGCTTGGTGTCCCAGCCGCTTCCGGACACCCCCACAGGATATGTCAGCTGTTAGCCCTTCTAGCTCTACAGGTCCACTACCACCCCCATGTATCTTACCGTGGTGTAGGTAGTCTCTGACAACCACTGAACATGACAACCCTGATTCCTCAGGGATCGTGGAAAACAGTACAGTACATTTTGCTCAGTCACCTGTGCTCACTTACTCTCAGAAAATACACCGGATGGTGATTAGGACGTTTCATTAAGTATTTATTGGTCCAGCGACAGTCTTGTGTAAAACATATGTGCATGAGACAGAAGCATATGAAAGAGATTGCTAGTACCAATGCAGTAAATAGTAGATACATTTCTACCATAGTGCTAATAAGATGAACATAAGCAGTTCAGATAAAAACAGTAGCACTTGCATATTCCTAAAATGTGCACCCTAAGTAATTTGCCTAAATGTACTTAGCCTAGATCTGTATGTGTAGCATGTATATGTATGTATGTAGCCAAGAAACCCCTAGGAAAGAACCAGCCCCCTCACCTTATGGGTGAGAACGAAGGACCCCGTCTCTGCTTCGAGGATGACAGCCCGCAAGGGATGTCAGACCGCTGCGTGTCGAAGATTCAGCATGCAGGACCCCGTGTCAGCTTGGAAGGAATTCTCCTTTAATTTGTAGGGGGAAATGAGGGTCTTTTATACTAGAGCGGTCACTCCAGGGTTTCTTCTAGAATCAATATGTTTTGAAAACAACCATAAATGTTTTGGAAACAATCATGAATTTTTTTCCAAACAAATGCAATCATGCACAGCTGGTTTTTGGCCAAGAATGGAAAGTAAGTAAGTAAGTAAGTAATAATTTAGGGCCTGATTCACAGAACTAACTTACGTCAAAAACGTAAACGTAAACATAAAGTTAGTACTTTTTAGGTATTCACAGAATACACTTACTCATTTTGGTATTCACAGAAGTTAGTAGTCCTAACTTTAGGACTCCTAAATGCCTTCTGTGAATACCGAAAGTCTTAAAGTTAGGATTTTTCTCAGTTTAGGAGTAGTAAAGTTAGGACTCCTAACTTCTGTGAATACCAAAATGAGTAAGTGTATTCTGTGAATACCTAAAAAGTACTAACTTTACGTTTACGTTTACGTTTACGTTTTTGACGTAAGTTAGTTCTGTGAATCAGGCCCTTATTGTTTGGTTAATAAAAACCTTTACAATTTCCACTCAAAGAAGATATAGCAGCAGAATTCGTGATTAAGAAAAATTGAAAAAGCATATCATAAAACATTCATTCATTATGTTAAAATGAATAGAGCAGTGATCAGTAATTGTTATCTAGTACCGTGTGTTGGTAAGGTCTTTCAACCATTCATTATACAAACGGCTTACCAAGAGATTTACTGATACTGTCCCTTTAGGTGCCTAAAACGTTTGAGAGGGGGGTAGGGATCAAGGAAGCTTAATAGTTAAAAGAAGTCAGTATTTGTGTCTCTGTGATAGGGCAACTGTACGATGATCGATTGGTTTATAAACAGCGGCAATGGTGTATTACTGTTGACTGTTGTGCTCCATCATATAACATCCGGGTGGGGAGCGGCCTGAATATATGATTTCCACTGAAAGTGGCACTTTAAAAGTCTTTTGGTTGCAGTGATGAAGATTGCCGGTCGCTTGACGCCAGAGCTTTTTCCCCTGACGCTTCCATAAACCGTACAAAGCGACATGATAGTTGAACATCTCCACCTCCGAGGCATGCATTCACTGCTTGTCTACAGGTTCTTATCCCCTTGCTTAAAAAGATGGTCTTCAGTAACTGTCGCCGTTCAACTTGTAGTTCTCCGCAGATGCACAATAAGTGTAGTACACTCTCATTGACTTCCTCACATAAGCTGCATATTGTCTGAGCCGGAGATCGTTTCCAAGGGGGAAAATGTGGCAGAGATGGTAAAATGCCCATTCGAAAATGAAGGTATTTTTCTTTCTTCCTCCTATTGAAACCCACGTCTAGATAAGGTTGCGAGAAGACTTGACGTAGCTGTGCACAACAAACCATCCGTGGGCTCTTTCTGTGAGTGCCGCCTTGTCTTCTACTAGGGATAATCTTTTCACTGTCTTGTTTACAAGTTGTTTAAAACAATGATGCCCTGAAGCCGCCCAGAGGTCCTCAAGGCCTAGACGGTCTATTGATGCTGTCAAATAGTTCATAGCTGCGCACTCCTTCTTTAGGTGTATTTCGTTCCATACATGAGAGTTTAGTATTCCTACTTCGGCCTTTTTAATCCTGTACCAGCACTTGACATAAGCTCCTTTGCGGGCGATTTCTTGGCTCTGTAGGCCGAATTCTAGCCTTCTTTGGGCTGGCGAGACATACTTGGGTAGATTGAATATCATCCTAGCCGCTCTTGAGACAGTGCTATCTAAAATAGCCGCGTCTCTTCCCCTCAGGCACTCGCTCCCATAAGTAATAGCCGGAATGAGCTTTGCTTGCCAGACTTGTAGCAGTGGGATAAGGCTTGGGCCGGCAGTTTTGTGTTTAATGGATTTTATAGCAACCGCAATTGAGTTGCCTCTTCTTTTGATGGCCTCTTTTTGTGAGGTGAATGTGCCTTTGTTGTCTATTATCACTCCTAAGTACTTGTATTCTTCAACTACTTCTATTGTTGTGTCAGCCAAATGCCAACGGTAATTGGAGGTTGTCTTTTTTGGATGTAATCTCATTACCTTCATTTTATCATGGTTGATGGTTAGACCGTTGGTTGCTGAATATCTACTGGTTGTGTCTAGTAAGTTTTGAAGACAGACGGGGGTTCGACTAATCAGCACGAGGTAGTCTGCGTACAGCAGGTTGGAGAGTAGGAGCCCTCCCATCTTTGGTGCATGCAAATTACAAATGTCCAATTCTGTCGATAGGTCAGACATATACAAGTTGAAAAGCTTTGGCACCAGGACACACCCCTGTTTAAGCCCCATGGTTGTTGGAATTTTTCTGGACAGGAAATTTCCATCTTCTAGCTTAACTTGGACCCATGTGTTAGTATGAAGAAGTATTAACTGGTTTAAAAGAGCAGGTGGTATTTTCTTATCCTTAAGTTTGTGCCAAAGTTTGTTCCTGTCAATTTTATCGAAAGCTGATGAGTAGTCGATAAAACACAGAAAGAGAGGGCATTTTGCTGATTTAGCCCCATCTGCTAGTAGGGACAGGGCAAGTATGTTGGTTGTTGTTCCCATGCCCTTGCAAAAGCCCATTTGATTGATGGGGATAATTGATTTTTCTTCTGCCTAGGCAGTAAGGTCATCCAGAAGGAGGCCAGCATAGTATTTAGCTTCGATATCAATTAAAGCTACAAGCCTGTAGCTATTTGCTATATTCTTGTCCCCTCTCTTGTATATTGGGGATATGATTGACCCCCTCCAGGAGTCCGGGATGTTGTCTCCTCCTGAGATTTGTACAAACAGCGGTAGTAATGTAGAAGCCCAGTATTCCGGATCTTTTTTGAATAGCATCAGTGGAATCCCATTAGGGCCCGGTGCGCCCTCCAGCTTGCCTTTGGCTATCCTGTTCTTAATCTGGTGAGTTGAAAATGAAAGATGATCGTTTTCTGGTGGGACAATTAGATCAAAAGAAGTTTGGGAGCTCTGCTTCTGTACTGAATTAAAATGAAGGACAAGTGCGAGGCCCAAGCTTCCTCTGTCAGGTGTGAGTTAATTCTTTGTACATTCGGGTTGTCTAGGCTGTTTATTGTGCGCCAGAATCTTGCGCTGTTGTTCGACTTTGAATCGTATAATAGTCTAGCCCACAGATTTTCATCTGATTCCCTTTTTGCCTGCCAGATTGCTTTTTTCTTTTTCGCTTTTAATTACATTAGCTCCTTTTGAATAATAGCATCTTGTCCTGTACGCCGAAATCTGCGTAATGTTTTATTTATTGCTTTCTTAAGTTTACGAAAGTTTGGAGTTTTAGTGATAGGAAAGTGGTTCTCTTGACGGTCTGATGAACCGTTTGTCATTAAGGCTGGAAGAGCGCTTGCTGTGTGCATTACTCCTAGTGTTTTAATGAAGAGTTCCCAGTGCGTTATCACATCTATATCAGTTTCTTCCCGTTTTTCCCATAGTGACTTTGCTGAGGCCAGCAGTTCTTCTGGATGATTGGTTTTGCATTTAATCTTCCTGAAGTTATCAGTGTGTATGGACTCTGGATCCTCAACAGGCTGATCTGGTGGTGATCTAGATATTCTTGTAGAGATTTCCTGTGGCAGATGGTCACTTTGATCTTGAGTCCCTACCTGGAAGCCTGTGATCGTGCTAAAGAATGGTAAAGATACGAAGGTGTAGTCTATTAGCGTACTTGCAGTTGCACTGTGAAATGTTGCCCCTGGGGGCTGATCTCCCAGGAAGCGCCCGTTTAGTGCCACAAAGCTTAGATGTTCCAGATCCTTTATGAAGTTCCTAGCGAGTACTGATTGTTGCTTCTTGTTACTCTGCTCCTGGCAAGGGATATTCCAGGCGGTGTGTTGGTCCTCCAGTAGCTTGTCTCTCTGTGGTGCCTGTGGTTTCTCTTACCATTCCTCTAATTTACCCCAGCCATCACTTAGTCGGAAGAATTTACTGGTTGAAAAAAACGAAAGAAAAGTCATTGTTAGGCTCCCTTATCAATGCACGCTCTCTTTGCAAACATGCATCTGAGTTTGCTTTGTTCGTGGAAACACACGGTGTAGATGTAGCCTTCATTACAGAAACCTGGGGAGAGGCCTCATCAGCCCCTGATTTGGCTATGGCGGTTCCCTCAGGATACACTTTATTTAGGCAAGATTGAGTGGGTAAAAGAGGGGGTGGGTTGGCCATCCTGTTTCGAAGCATGTGGAAAGGGGTTTTCACCTCTCAAAATAATGGACCCACCCTAGAATCCCTACTTTTCAAATTGATGATAGGTAACGATCATACCTTTAATGGTTTGCTATGCTACCGACCCCCAGGCCCTCGGGCTGATTTCTTGAAGGACATAGGCAATTCCGTGTATGTTATATCCCAGTCACCGGATTTTACGCTCTTGGGTGATTTTAATTTTCACCTGGAGGATCCATTAGATAGCGATGCTGCACACTTTATTGATATTGCTAACAGCATGGGCCTCACTCAGCAGGTGACCGGTAGCACGCATTCCGGGGGTCATCTACTGGATGGAGTATTTACCAGTAATGGCCATTTACAATACCTTTCATCACTGCCACTTGCCTGGTCGGACCATAAGGCTGTTATGTTCTCGTTCCTGGTACACAACCCTCAGACAAAGAAACTGACAAACAGGCAGCGGAAAATGGTCTGGCCTTGGAATAATTTGGCATTGGACGCTTTTGAAAAAGCATTAGTTCAAACCCCTCCACAATTCTTAGAAGACTCAAATGAGGCTGTTGCTGCTTTCGAGAACTGGCTGAGGAAATCAATAGATCAAGTACTACCAGCTAAATGCATTTCCAGCCATAGGCCCAGACCCACCGAACCCTGGTATTCAGAACAGCTTAGGCTACAAAAACAAAAATGCCGTCGTATGGAAAGAAAGTGGAGATCCTCATATGTATTGAAGGATAAAGCCAACTATAAATCAGCCTTGCTTGAGTATAAAAAACTTATTTTTAAGGAGAAAACTAGCTATTTCACCACATCTATACTATCAGCAAAAAACTCCTCAAAGGAGCTTTTCTCGACAGTAAAACGATTAGCCAACTGCTCGGAGGCGGCAGATTCACCTAAAACCCAGGCATTTTGTAACAATGTGGCTACGTTTTTCCAAGAGAAAGTTAAGGCGATCTATAATGGATTTGCTAGGCCTATGGATCAAGGAATGGTTCCCTCATTAGAGGCTTCAGCCAGGTCCGGGACTGCTGGTATCACCCCCGGAGCCCCCGCTGAATCTAGGGACCTTCCTGAATTATCTGCTTTCCCAATACTGAAGCATCTTATACTCAACTAGAAATATAAAATAGCAGCAGCAGCATCAACTCGTCAGCATCAGCAACCGCAACTTCACCCATCTACAGCATCTCCTCTCTCCAGCATCTAACCCCTCCCCACCAAGAGTAGGTCTTCTTATACCCTAATTCTAGCTTACTGAATAAAAATGTTGCATCTCTATGGCGTGATTCTTTCTCATTGGTTCATTCAGGTCCATATACATTTTAATCAAACTTCCTTGTCTTAACCAGTTCTTTGTGGAATGTCCATGCTTGCATCGTTTCCCACAGTTCATGACATTGCTCATCAGTTTCGATCAGTCCAATTTGTATCTTTTTCTGCTACTTTTTAGATTCAACAGTTCCGTCCATTTATTCAGTTTGACTTCTCACGCTTCTTGCTGATCATCTTGGCACACATTTGCTCAGAAAGGTCACAATAGCCTTGACCATACTTCCGTCTTAGCCTCTCAGCACGAACATGTGGTCATCCTTTTTCACAGCCTTTCTCCTCTACCACACGGCTTCTTGCTCATGCGTACTCTAGCAAATGGCGGCCATTTTATATCGCTGCTCAACAGGCCTAAGCGCACTATTTTCAAAGATAAACAAAATATTGTTAAAATAAAGAATATAAACCCTTTCGTTTCCCTCCCGTCTTTCTACGTACCCCAATTAGGTATTACCTAGCAAAAAGCAACATATAAAGCCGTCCCTTACTTACCATCGCTTTATTTTGCCACCACACGTTTTATTTTCAAAGCACAAATCATGCGTTTATTATTTTATTAGTACGCAAATATTACGTTATGTTAGACACGTAAACAATTATAAGTTGATTAATTTGCACACAAAATAGCGTGTTACCTTTAACCCTTTACATGTAACATACATTGTTGGTTATTTACTTAAACGAACATGTTTATTAATTATTTTACGAAAATTATTAGGAGGTTAAACATTTTTCATTTACCCTGCTCCATCAACTCCCCCCTTTGGTGATTTTTAATATCACCACAAAAACCCAAGTTATACAATTCTTTCAGACAGCATATTTCTTTTATCCGTTTGCTTTTGTTAGTTTACACAACTGTATCCCTTTCAATTTGTCTCTTCGTCTTCTTGTACATGTTCTCTTTTATTTCTTCTAGCTCTATTTCACCCATTTCTCTCTCTCCTTGTTTATCATGTTTTCTTTTTTATTTTAATCTGTCTTCTTCTTCTCTTTATACATGTAATTACAAGCTTCAGCACTAAAATTATTATTATTATCATGGTTGCTATTATTATAACTTTCCCTATTATTAATCCACTCATTCTTGTTAACCAATTTATTACTGAAGAAAACCCTTTACCAAGTTTTCCCAATGCACTTTCAACCTCCAGTGGAACAAGTTCTTTGTGCAAACTTGTAATATTCATTATATACTTTTGTATATTTTCACTTTTATCCGGAATGTAAGTGCAACAATGTTGGACTTTCAGCATTCCACAGACTCCACCCTCTTTTGCCAAAAGAATGTCAAGGGCAAGTCGATTTTGCATCACCATAGCTCTCATGGCAACCATTTCGGTATTTACCATCAAGAACCCTCCAGCAGTATCTGTAGATAAACGATCTACCACTGTGGATAATTTCCGAATTCTAAATGCATTCAAAGATATTCCCACTGCTGGTATCAATGCACCAAAAATATCACCTACTATTTCTGAAAAACTTTCCCTTTTTCTACGTGTAAAGGTATTTATCATTTTGTGTGTTCCTTTTTCTTTTCTATCCATATGAAAAATCTTTGGAAAGACCAGGCCTAAATAACATGACCCATACCAATGGTCCGGCAACCTGTAATAAGCCCTATTACCGCAAACATAATAGATCCCTGGAAATATTGGATCTTTTCCCCTTTGAATCCCCATCCGCCTAAAATTTGATAATTGTCATGGCAAATACTGGAACCCACAAAATAATTGTCATATCTTGTCTTATTTCTTCTAATGCATAACCTTCCCTGTTGGGGCCAATCCAGAGTCATAGCTGCATTTGTCTTTTTCTTGTCATGATTGTCTTCCTCAAACGCCCAAAGAGGTGTTTTTGTCTCTTCTATCACTTTTCTTTGAAATTTCACTCTTCTTTCTTCAACCATCTCTAAAAATACTTTTTCTTCCTTCTTTAACTCACAAGTAAGGTTGTTTTTAACTATATTATCTAATGTTAAAATCTTATCTTCTATAAAATATTCACCAAACGTTTTTCCCTCTTTTATTTTGTTTAGTTCGGGAACTACAGAAACTTTCGCAAAAATCTTATCTATGTCAGTGTAATAATATTCTAATCTACCTGTTTTATAAAATAAACTTGCTAAAACACTACATGTTATTCCATACGTCAAAGGAAGGTGATGATAAGTCACACCCTCTGCTACAGATGCAGGCAATTGCATATAAACATAGCAATCTCTTACATCCATTGTTTCCACATACTCATATAATAATTTAGTAAAAACATTCTTAGAAAAATCTGTTATTGATTTATCTTTATGTAACTCTGCACTACTTTTTAATACAACTGGTTCTTGAGTGTTAGCTCCTTTTTCTTTCTCTGTGTTATTAGACGTTTCTACTACAGCTAAACTAATTGGAATAGTGATTGCTAAAACCACCCATACTGTCATTAATAATCCTGTACAAAAGAAGCACATCTTACACCATCTACTTAAAAACTCACATTTACATTTTCGATCTCTAGTATCCTCCATTTTGTTTTATAACCTTATCTATTTATTTTCAAGAAAATTGTGTCACTACACCTCAGAAATGACTTATTAGCCACTCTGCACTCCAATGTTTTTGTCTTTGCTTGATACTTTCTTTTAATTCTTTTCAGAATTCTTTCTTTGTCAAATCCAGTATTTTGTCAAATACGGTAGAAATTCGTCAGATCCAGTGTTTTGTCAAGTCCGGTAGAAATTGTTTAAATTTCTTCAAGTTTGTTGCACCTCACCTTCACCCATTAGGTTTCTTTGTTCTGGGTTCTCGTGAGTGTTCTTTTCTTCTTTGATATCAGTCAAAGCAAGATACAACCATTCAGGCGATCTGTACTTCGGATTTACTTTCTTTACTCTTCGTTTTCTGCAAGTGTTTTCCACCTTGTTTTTCTTGCTCTTACTGACTTGTTATTTCATTCACTTGTTCAGCACTTTTTCCATCTAACCTTATGATTCTGTATCTTAATTTTCTTACTTCGTTGGGCCAATTGTCTCCTTTTCTTGGCCTTTTTGCCTCACTTCCTTTTTCCTCTCTTTCTGTTTTCCAATTCCTTTTTCTTGACTCTAGTTTTTGGTTTCTTTCTTCTCCACTTTCTTCAGACTCTGTTTCAGTTTTTTCGTTATTGTCTCTTATCTTGAATCTTATAATTTCATTTTCTTCCTCTACTTGTGGTTCTTTTCTTATCTTCCTTCGTTCACCTATTTCTGTCCCTCCTCGAGGTTCTTCCGAATTTGTGTCAGTCTCTCTATCTGCTTCTAAATTTCCCTGTTCTTTTGTTTGGCTGTCTGTCCCTATTGCTCCTCGGGGATCTTCCGATTTTTCTAACTTTCTGTTTGAAACTCTCCCTTCTTCATCTATTAATATTATCTCCGAAGGATTTTTACCACAACTTGTACTTGGTTGCTCACTGTTACTATCTTCTGGCTCAGTTTCTTCTCTTATGCTTTCAAATTTCCAATTTCTTTTTAGAATTTCCTCACAATCCGAATGATCTGTATCAGATTCTGAACTGGTATCTGATATTTCCAGATGTCGACTCACATGTCGATCTTCAAGTTCTGGAACTTCAGCTATTTCCTCTACTTCTTCTGTCGTTGCACTTGTAGTTGGGTCATCCAGATGTCGACTTACAGGTCGATCTTCAGATTCTGGCACCCTGTTAGTTTCTTCTTCTGCTTCTGATGCTGAACTGTTATCCAATATTTCCAGATGTCGACTCACATGTCGATCTAAAGGTTCTGGAACTCTGATGGTGTGACTGGCATGCACCCAGTGTTTTACTCCTGCACATTTGACTGCAGTGGTTGTCACCAGGATCACTTGTCGTGGTTCGTCCCAGCGAGGAACCAAACAGTTTCTTCTCCTGTGGACTTTTATGCTGACCCAATCTCCCGGATTCAAGTTGTGAGCTGGTTTTCTTTCAAGAGTGGTCGCATCCGGTCCAACCTGATGAAACACAGAACGCACCACATCAGCCAATCCTTTGCAATAATCCAGCACCAGATCATCAGTTATAGTCAGTAGTTTGTTGACAGGTACATGTGCTTGTCTCATTGCTCGTCCCATAATTATCTCATGGGGACTGAGTCCAATTTTCCTTTCCGGAATACTTCTGATTGTCATTAAAACTAATGGCAAGGCATCTGGCCATTTGAGTCCTGTAGCTTGACACATTTTTCCTAACTTGTTCTTAATTGTTCCATTCACTTGCTCTACTATTCCAGAAGCCTCTGGTCTGTATGCACAATGCAGTTTCTGTTTCATACTAAGTGCTTCACAAATTAACTTAATTAATTCATTTTGGAAATGTGTTCCTCTATCTGTTTCAATCGTGACTGGAAAACCATACCTCGGAACGAATTCTCGCAGCATAAGTTTTGCTACCGTGATTCCATCATTCCTTCTGGTCGGGTATGCTTCCACCCAACGGGAAAACAAACAGACGACTACAAGGACATACCTTAGTCTGTTGCTTGGGGGCATTTCGATAAAATCGATTTGCATTCTAGTGAACGGACCTCCTTCTCGTCCTATTGTTCCTAGACTCACTACTGTCTTGCTTCTTGGATTTAACTGTTGACAAATAAGACATCTTTGACAAAGACTCTCAGCTATGGCTCTGAATTTTGGATTATACCATGTTTGTCTAAAAAGTCTGATCATTGAATCTCTCCCAATATGGGCTTGTCCATGGTACATCCGTGCCATGTCAGAAATCATACTATCAGGCATAACTGGTCTTTCATCTCTGTAAACCCAAACATCATTTTCCTCATGTTTTCTACATCCTGCTTTTATCCATGTATCTTTTTCTTCATCATCTGCTGCTTCCTGTAACTGTCTCACCTCATCCCATGTCTCAACAGGGTTAGTAAAAAGCAAAGGACAAGAAATATGCTCCCTCTCTCGGTTCCTGTTTAAAGAAACCACATTCTTTGCACAGTACTGTGCAATCTCGTCAGCATATTTATTGCCGACAGTTATGTAGTCTTCCCCATTTTTATGTGCATTGCATTTCACAACAGCAATCTGTTTAGGCAGCTGTATCGCCTCAAGCAACTTTTTCACAAAATCTCCATTTCTAATTGGCGTTCCTGCAGACGTCAAGAAACCTCTTTGTGACCAAATCTGACCGAAATCATGCACCACCCCAAAGCCGTACTGGCTATCTGTCACAATCGTAACCCGTACATTTCTTCCCAACTTGCATGCTTGAATCAGAGCTACTAATTCTGCGACTTGGGCAGACCGTATCCCTTTCAGACAAGATGCTTCCATTACAGTTGCTACTGTGCAAACCGCATACGCTGCACTTAGAACTCCATCATTTGTTCTCAAGCATGAGCCATCCACAAACAGAATATAATCTGATTCCTTTAAGGGTTCATCTCGTATGTCTGATCTCGGTTTTGTACAATATTCAAGCACATTCAGACAATCGTGATCTACTTCATCCATTTCAATTACACTCTCTTCATCTGGCAATGATGTCGAAGGATTCACATTCATACATCTGTCAATGGTCACATTATCTGCACTCAAAATTACTTTTTCATACCTAGTCAGCTGACTATGTGTCATGTATTGGGTTTTCGTTCTTGTCAAGAGAATTTCCACAGAATGGGGAACATATACTCTCAGTGGATATCCCATCACTATGCCTTCACTCTGTTCCAGACTCACACAAGTAGCAGCAACTGCTTTCAAACATCCAGGCAACGCTTTCGCTACAGGGTCTAAAACAGCTGAGAAATATGCAATGGGTCTTTTCATAGTTCCATGTCTCTGTACCAAGACTGAAAATGCACATCCATCTCTTTCACTGCAATACAACTCAAAATCTTTCTCATAGTCAGGCATTCCTAATGCTGGAGCTTCACATAATTTCTTTTTCAGCTCTCTGAATGCTTTCATTTCTTCATCATTCATTTCAAAAGGATCTTTAACATCCTTCTTTGTCAGTTTTTGCAACGGTTTAGCAATCAGCGAAAAACCGCTTATCCATTGTCGACAATATCCAACCATTCCCAGAAACATTCTTACCTCTCTTTGCGTCATTGGAGCTCTCATTCCTTGAATCATTTTTATTCTTTCAGTCGTTACCTTTCGCACTCCTTTCTCAATTTTATGCCCTAAATATTGGACTTCTTGTTGACAAAACTGCAATTTTGATGGGGACACTTTATGTCCTCTTTTTGCTAAATGATTCAGAAAAGCAATTGTATCATTGACACATGCTTCCTTCGTTTTTGATGCCACCAGTAGGTCATCAATATACTGAACCATCACTGACTTTTCTGGCATTTTTAAATCTTCCAAGGATTTCTTTAGAATCTGATTAAAGATTGAGGGGCTTTCTGTGTACCCTTGAGGAATTCGGCACCATGCCAAAATACGCACTCCAAACCTAAACGCAAATAATGGCTGGCTATCTGGATGCAATGGAATAGAGAAAATGCATGACATAAATCAATTACTGTGTACCATTCTGCTTCACGTGGAATCTGGTATAGAATCACAGCAGGGTTCGGTACTATTGGGCAACAAGGCACTACAATTTTGTTTACCTTCCTCAAATCCTGTACAATTCTATATGTTCCGTTTGGCTTTTTCAGTCCCATTATTGGCGAATTACATGGACTGCTCATGATTTCTTTTAGAATCCCTTGTTCAACCATTTTATTTATTACTGGCGTTATTCCTTCAATTATTTCTGGTGTCAATTTATACTGGGGCGTATTTGGGTAACTTGTTCCCTCTTTTACGGTTATTTTAACGGGATCTACTTCTTTCATTAATCCTATATCTTCTCCTGTAAAGTCCCACACTTCTTCTTTCACTGTCTTTTTCAGTTCAATTGGGATTTTCTCTGCATCAAATACAGGAAACAAATCATTTACTTCTGGTTCTAAATTCACCAGTGTCATTTTATACAGTACATCTTCATCTGGGGTCTGAAATGCAATTCCATCTGGAGTACAATAGATAGTACAATTCATCTTGCACAATAGATCGCGTCCTAATAGGTTCACAGGACTACAATCGCATACCACAAATCGGTGCATTTCACTAAATGGACTAATCTTTACCTCCACTAATTTAGTAAGAGGCGTCTTAATGTGCTGATTCGAAACTCCAACTACTTGGATATTTTCACCTGAGAGAGGAAGGTTTGGAATTTCCACTGACCTAACAGTAGAAGGGGTAGCTCCAGTGTCTACAAGGAATGTTACATTTGCACCATTCACTTCTCCATCCACAAATGGACCAGACTGATCTACCTCTAGAGTTGCGCCAAGCACGCACTCTTCCCCCTCTCCTAGGCACCGTCAGAAACTTTCATCCGTTTCATCCTCATCCTGTCGTAACCAATATTGAGAAATTGCAGCTGCACGCGGCAACTGTGTTACCTGTTCTCCTCCGTAGAATCCTGTTTCTGCACTGTATTTCTGTTGGTTAACACTCTTGGGAAGTGGTGGTTGTGGCACCTGACTCTGTTGAGTAACTACCTCACTCTGCACCTGTGAATTTAAAGATTGATTTTCCTCATTAAGTTTTGGAGGAAATTTGCACTCGTTTCTCCAATGCCCTAGCTTTCCGCAGTTGTGGCATGGCCACTTTTTCTTTGCCTCATCTATGCTCATTTGTCCTTTTCCTTTACCTATATTTGGTCGAGATCTAGCCTGTCCTGCTTCATTACCGGTATTACTCAATTGAGCTTCTTGCTTCTCTGCAACTTTCACCTGTGCCCACATGGCTTTTTCTTTCAATTTACGCTGTCTACTCTCAATATCATCACTGCAATACTTAGCATATCTGAAAACTTCGTCTACTGTGCTATTCTGCCAACAAATCATATGCTGTTTAATCATCTCACTTATCTCTGGTTTCAACCCAAAAACAAATCTATATACAAAATGACTCATATCCTTCTCATTTAGTGTCTCATAACCACTATACTGTTTGAAAACTAACAACAGCCTTTCATAATAAGCATACACTGATTCTTTACTTTCTTGCGTTGTTCTGTCTATTTTTACCCAATCTGTTTCTTTAGGTGGAATCTTATTCTTCAAAAAGGTAATTACTTGGTCATACTTTCTCATCACTTCTGGTCCTGGCGCTCCTGTTTTAGCATCCCTTGGATATTCTACAGTTGGCCAATCAATAGTAATCTTACATTCTGTCCATAAATCAGCTGGCACTACTATATCAAACAATCCATCCAAGTCTATCCACAACACCTTTGAAACTTTCACAAATCTCTCCACTTGTCTGTACCATTCTACTGGCTTCTCTCTCAACTTTGGCAAGTCATTTGTAAATGACAGTATATCCTGTCTAGTCCATGGAACATGCACATAACTACCTCCTGGAGTCTCTCTCATCGGGTACTCCCTTACAACTGGTTCCTTATCTGTCACTGCAAAAGCCAAAGATGCTTTATCTGTTACTCTCTCGTTCTTTTTCATCCATCTATTTCTCCATCTATCCACATCACCCCATTTTCTCAGTAAAACAATTAACTCTTTTATTTGGGTCAATCTTCCTGATGTGTTCAAATTCTCTATATCTTTCTCACAAAAATCTACTCTGTATGGTTTCTGCAACGTTCTCACTTTTACAAACTCTACTCCTAGTTCACTTGCTGTCTCTTCCAATTTGTCATGTAAATTTCTAGCTCTCCATGTAAGACTTTTGCACAAAAACATAATCTCTTCATCCTGATAATTTTTAAATTTTTCTGTACCAATCGTTCCTAAAATCAATTCTTCCATGTCTATTTTTAACCTAATTACATCTAATGGTTTTACTTCTGTTTCTTTTGTTTTTAGCGTTTTCATCCATTCATTTAACTCATCTGGAGTCGGACCTACAGGCGTACTATTTAATTCTATCCAATTGTTACTTCTTTCTGGTGTTCCTGATGCAGACTCCATTACCATAGGTATTCTCCTGATCTCATTCTCGTTTATCGTCAAATTAGTAGGTGGGCTTGGTCTATAGGTACTAACCAAATGGTGTGCACCTTCATTATTCAGTTCCATCCCTTCTCTTTTTCTTTGCAAATGTGAATTCATGGGAATCACTAAAGAACGTTCATCAATTTTCTGATTCTCAAAAATTGGCATTACTGGACCTATCGTTACTGGTACAGTTACAGCTTCCATATTCTTTGTCAATGCTCTTATTTTCTCAGTCAATTCTCTTGTGGTTTTTGCTAATTCAGTTGCATTGTCACTTTCTATCTCTTCATTTTGTGAAGTTTTTAATTGATCTTGTGACCTATTTATCTCATCTCTTCGTTCGGGATTTTTATTCCTCCCAGTTTCCATTGGCGGTGCATTAGGTGTCACCACCGCAGAAGTCTGTTGGTATGGAGGTGGGTTTCTGTTTAAAATATCTTCCAGCAATTCGTCATCCGTTTCACTACCACCATACCCATACTTTTATATAACTACATGTTTCTTTTTCTCTGTACACTTTCTCTTTGCTTCTTCCTCCACTGTAAAAGCTGGAAACAAACCTCCTGTCATATTAGCACATCTCCAACGCTTTATTCTGTCCTCATGATTTACTCCCCATAACCTTCCAGGCACAAACTCATGATTCTTTAATCCTCTGAATCTCTCTCGTTCATACATCTCATCTTCCCATTCAGTTAAAGCTTCAAACTGTGTCGGTCTAGGTCTAGGTTCTAACATTGCCATCTTTTCTCTTAAATTCCGTAGTACAGCTACATTAAATGAACCATTCTCAGGGAAAGCCAATGCTCCATCATTCTTGGTATATTTTGTCCAATTTTCTAACCATATGCATGTATGATATCCATATTTCAGCATCATGTGTGAAGCTGGTGATTTCGGCGGAGGAATTACTTGTCCCTCTCTAGTCACTACCTTTTTGTCTTTCTTAAAGAAGTTCTTAACTTTCGACATCCATGACGTTTTCTCTCTACCGTATTCATAATACGACATGATTCACAATCGCTTTTTCTCCTCAAACGATCCGCAATTCAACACTGTTCTCTATGCGTTATTCGGACCAATACTAGCGCGACTCACACTAACACTCCAATAACAAACTTCCACGTCACTAGGCTATTCGACCAATCCTAGCGCGACTCACACCAAAGCTCCAATCAGAGCGATTTCTGTCTACAGCGCACTGTCCAATCCCAGCGCGGCTTTTGTCTACGTCAGTTCTGCTCCTGTTTCCGTATGACTAGCGCACTGTCCAATCCCAGCGCGGCTTTTGTCTACGTCAGTTCTGCTCTTGACCCCTCCTTTACAAAATTTATCGGCAATTTCTTTTTCAACAATTCTTCGTTAGTTACAACATTTAAAACACATTTCCATTATCTGATTCGCTAAACAAAAGAGATAGCTTTGTCCATTTGCACAAGAACTCTGTATTTTCCAGTAGGCAGCGCTTACCTCTACCCTACCACAGAATTTTCTGTTTCGCCGATAAAGTAGCACTTCCCTCTACCTTACCCTTCTTTCAAGCAAGCGGTAAACCCGTTTCTCTGGGGATAAAACACATGTGGAGACTATACTGCTCCTGAGAATTAAGGCCAGAGTTTCACAAGAAAACCGATCACTATTTCACTTACACACCTTTTATGCGGAAAATGTCCCTATCATAACACAACCTGTATTATCACCAATATGAACTCAGACAATGCACTATTCCATGTGACTTCTCTTGCCACACGTGTTCCACTTCCTACTTCCCGGAAGCGTGAAAACTTACATATAACATAACGCGACTCAACATAAAGTGTTAGACATGAACTTATCAATAAACAATAATCAATAATCAATAATCACCAAACTAATCTATAGTAACCATCCTCTGCTACCAAGAAATCTGATCCAGCGCTAACAATAAAAATTCTTCTCCTATATGCTTCGGTCATCCAGGTGCAACTATCCCTCCAACACACAAACTGTATCCATATGACGGTGGGGCCCATAACACCGCATATACATTCACTTACTCATTTATTCCCTGGATTACCTCCGTCCTTAACCTAGGAGAAAACGATTCGCTGGAAGGAGACGGGATACCTCTTTTAACATGACATAATGTTTCTCATTTGCTTTAAGGTTTTCCGCTCATTGGTCGATGGACCAACTAGTAGGAATCAGTTGATGGTGATTAAGAACAGCTCAATCACAATAAACTCTTTAACATTTTACCTTAATTATTGAGCTAAAGAATCACTGAGTCATTTGTTTAAAGAATAATAAAGTTTATATAAAGTTTCGAAGCAAGAAATAAGTTTAAGCTTATTATTCAGATTATTACATTTATCATCAATATAAGAATAAATTGAAATTACAATGCATACCCATTAGACGGAAAAATAAGGTTGTCATAGCAAAAACTCCAAAAGATCAATCTATCTGTCTTGGAAAATCTAATAGTTCTAACTGAAAAATCTATCAGGAGTAAAAAGGTTCTCCAAAAGCAGCATCTTATACTCAACTAGAAATATAAAATAGCAGCAGCAGCATCAACTCGTCAGCATCAGCAACCGCAACTTCACCCATCTACAGCATCTCCTCTCTCCAGCATCTAACCCCTCCCCACCAAGAGTAGGTCTTCTTATACCCTAATTCTAGCTTACTGAATAAAAATGTTGCATCTCTATGGCGTGATTCCTTCTCATTGGTTCATTCAGGTCCAAATACATTTTAATCAAACTTCCTTGTCTTAACCAGTTCTTTGTGGAATGTCCATGCTTGCATCATTTCCCACAGTTCATGACATTGCTCATCAGTTTCGATCAGTCCAATTTGTATCCTTTTCTGCTACTTTTTAGATTCAACAGTTCCGTCCATTTATTCAGTTTGACTTCTCACGCTTCTTGCTGATCATCTTGGCACACATTTGCTCAGAAAGGTCACAATAGCCTTGACCATACTTCCATCTTAGCCTCTCAGCACGAACACGTGGTCATCCTTTTTCACAGCCTTTCTCCTCTACCACACGGCTTCTTGCTCATGCGTACTCTAGCAAATGGCGGCCATTTTATATCGCTGCTCAACAGGCCTAAGCGCACTATTTTCAAAGATAAACAAAATATTGTTAAAATAAAGAATATAAACCCTTTCGTTTCCCTCCCGTCTTTCTACGTACCCCAATTAGGTATTACCTAGCAAAAAGCAACATATAAAGCCGTCCCTTACTTACCATCACTTTATTTTGCCACCACACGTTTTATTTTCAAAGCACAAATCATGCGTTTATTATTTTATTAGTACGCAAATATTACGTTATGTTAGACACGTAAACAATTATAAGTTGATTAATTTGCACACAAAATAGCGTGTTACCTTTAACCCTTTACATGTAACATACATTGTTGGTTATTTACTTAAACGAACATGTTTATTAATTATTTTATGAAAATTATTAGGAGGTTAAAAAATGTTCATTTACCCTGCTCCATCACCCATGATCTGATTGTCCCCAGGGTCAAGAAATGCTCCTGGGGGGGAAGAAGTTTGGAATCAGTGGATCCGGATAGCCCGGTTTTTGATAGAGTAGTATTTTTATTCCCCATGCCTTTAATTGGGGTTCTTCGTCCAGAATCCTCCTCGCTGTTTCCTCTGAGGACCAGGTTGTCTTTGTTATTTCTCTGTCTGAAAATTCCTTGATGCTTTTAAATGCTATTCTTTCAAGATCGTGTGTGCTTATGACCGCCAAGCTCCTAATTGCTTGAATTAATTGTAAAATATTCCCTCTGTTGAGGATGTCCCCGCATCTGCTAGACTTGTATTCAGGGATAAACAGGATTGAGTTCTTTTTAAGTTGTGGCTGGTTGGCGGTTGGGGTTTTTGCCAGAATGGCTGAATCCTCTTGAGAGTGAGGCTTAGAAAAGTCCATTCGAGCTCTGAAGTCTTCTCTGGCAATGGAAGTTGTTTTCCTTGGAGTGGCTGACTCTACAGGTCTATTCTTGGTAGAAAGGACTGGAGTTCTGGTACTTACGTTCTTTGCACTTTCATCTGATGCTTTTATAGATGGCTCTATTAGTTCATCCACTGTCTTATCAAGTTTAGTGTCTGGATCCCCTGAGATTGGAATAGTCATATGGCTTAGTTTGTTATCTCCTTCTGGGGACAGTGCTTCCGTAATTTTGCTGGCAGCTTGTCTTTTTGTCCCAGATCTTACGCTACCTGTATGGAAGTAATCCATTATGTTCTTTTTCTTCTTTCTTACCTTTCTCCTCTGCTTGCAACTGTGTTTTGGCTCCTCATTTCTCACAGCGTGGGACTGTTCTGAAGGTTCTAATTCAAGTTTTATTGGTGAGGATTCCTCCGGAGGGTGGTGATAACTATGCTCTGGGCCCCTATTATGTTCTATTGTATTGTGGCATTCGTTGCATCCTTCAGCTCCAGGATCCTCACTATTTCGATCAGCTGCTTTTTTGGCAGAGCTTTTCAGGCTGGCGTTTGAGTAATTAGCTGATGGTGTCTCATTGTGGGGATCGATTAGGGGGCCCTTAGCCCATTCTTTGTTGACCATATCCTCCTGGCTGTAGGTTGATCCCTTTATAGGGCCGTTTGTTTGAGCCTCCTGAGGTTTTGTGCTGGGACTTTTTGATATTTTCCTGATGTCTGCTAGGATGTCCCCCATTACCACTGGAAGGGAGGAGAGTTTGTCAACTATAGCGAAGCAGGTGCAGTGAATTGGGAATAGTTGCGTGTCTGCCTGAGCCCTTTTGATCAAATTATTCATGTCTGCTAGTCTGCTGTCGATATTTGAAATGTGAATGGCCACTGAGTTAAGGATGGCTAGTTGAACGTCCATCTTATCAGAGTGATACTGCATTGACTTGATGGATAGCTGCATGGTGTCCAATGAAGATTCCCAGAGCTTATCGGAGTCTAATCGATTTGCTCCTTTGGTGTCGGTTTGGTGAACAGGATTGGCCTTTGCCTGCCAGAGACCAGAAGAATGGAAAGGTTCTTGCCGATCTTGTTTATGAGTAATTTGGGCTAAATTGCCGGCTACGTCGTCCTTAAAATCCTCTGTGGTTCCCAATTCTAATTCTCTGGTTTTGGGTTTTGAGCAGCTAGAAGAATGAATAAGCTGTGTATTAGGAGAGGAGGGAGTGCCAATACTAGAGCAATCGATTATGGTTGACTTATCCCGCTGTGGTGTTCTATTGTCATTACTCAATAAGTTACTTGCCCCGCTGGGGCTGATTCTGGTGTGCTGTGTTTCTGAACCTGACACTGGGCAGGAGTAGGTCGGATCCTTCTGCTTCAGAGCCTTTTGGAACTGTGGCACTGGATGGTCGGTTCGTTTCTCTTCCTCAATGTGTGTGACTTCATTGAGTGATAGCGTGGGACCATATGGCGAGCTTGCTGGGCACTCTACGAGTGCCTCATTGAGAGTTGTAGATGAGAGGGTTAAGCTGGAGGCAGTTGTTAACACTTTTTCAGTTTTTTGAGAATTGATGTCGAGAATATCAAGGATGGAGTTTGTTCTTCCTGATAAAATTATGACATTTGGTTCAAGTGGTAGGCCTGTGCCAGGCTCAATCCGAACAGAGAATGCTCCAGCTATTGTTGTCGGATTAGCCCCATGAGCTTTTCCCATTATGGGTGATTGGATAGATCTGGTACGGTCTCCGTTTGTTGAGTCAATGTTTTTTTCCTTGGGCACCAACCCCTCTTTCTGTCCTTCCAAATGTGGAGTGCTTATGGCTCTGGTCTTGTTTTCTTCTTTGCCATAATCAGGCGTGTGTGCCTTGAGGCATTGATGGTCTATTTTCACTGGGCACAAGGGGGAGGGGAGGACGTTGAGACTTTCATTGCTAATGCAGAGGGCTGCCCCTGCATCCCTCAAAAATGCGAATTTTGTGTAAATCTTCAGCTGATAACTGCTTATTGTAGTTTTTACATTCTGTTCGGGCCTGCAACGTCTACCAGAGTCTGGTGATGGTTTGAGTTTTCTTCCATCGTTAAGTTCTCCTTGCTGGCTGTTTCGTTTAAGCCTTTGTTCTTTTTTTTCCTTTTGTTAAGTATGGATGTAAGAGTCCGTCTCTCTCGGCCTGATCTCATCTCCTTGTGACCCTTGTGCACCTGTGGTTCCCTGCAGTTCCTTGTAGTTCTTGAAGTTCTTGAAATTCTTGAGGTTCTTTTGTTGTAAGTAGCTCCTTGATGATTCAGTTAAAGTTACCTGTCTCCTTTCTTCAGCCCTTTGCCATTTGTTTTTGTTGTTTTATTGCTTGCCTCTAATTTTTCCCTTATATATACCCTTATATATATTTCTCTTTTCCGTTGCTTTTGTTGTTTTTATGCCTTTTTATGCCTTCTGTCATTGTATTTGTATTTTATTCCCGCTTGCCAGCCTCCGTGAGCTTGAGGTATAGAGCTCTGCCGTTGCCGTGTCGCTAATGGGTGATGTTGTGTGGACAACCCGCCACACCCAGCTTCGGTTGTGGCGGAGTTTTCGCTTGTCCCCTGTTTCTATGGGCTCTATGGAGTCTTGCGGTCCGGCAAATTGGGGTAGTGGGGCGGTAAATACAGTCCAGTCAAGTGATGCACAACCTACAACCTGCAAGACCTACCAGGTCCTGTCTCCTGAAGGAGACGTTCAGACACTGGTAGTGTGAGCAAAAGTGCAGACTAGGAAGGAGCAAACTCAGGGTCGCCTAGCAGGCCTGAACTCCGCCTGTGCTCCCCCTATGCCCCCCTCAGAGCTACACCCGGGTTCTCTGGCTGGTCTCAACCGTGACCTGCATTGGCTTTCATGCAGGGAGAGACCATGGAACAGACGCAGCAGGTCGTCGCCCGTGCCAAGCTCCGCCGTGGTGCACAATGCTCAGTTTTGCCCCCTATTTCTGGGCTGCTTGATTCCGCTTGACTCCAGCCGGGCTCGGGAGCTTGGGTCTGGAAGAAGCAGGTGGCGCCCCCCGCTCGGC
The DNA here is from genome assembly GCA_963921515.1 of Calotriton arnoldi. Lineage (NCBI taxonomy): Eukaryota > Metazoa > Chordata > Amphibia > Caudata > Salamandridae > Calotriton > Calotriton arnoldi. The sequence continues at coordinate 746,975 of CAWUFW010009762.1, forward strand.
ATTAGCGCCGATGACTGCACCTTGCTTAGCCCCTCTGGTCTGGCCTCCTCAATCGCGGTGCTGTTCTAGGTCAGTGTTCGTTGCTCAGTGAACACTGACCCGCCTGATCCCACCTTGCTTCCGGGGTCTCACCTGGTTCACCGCCACTCCCGCGACACTGCCCTGCCGGCTCTTGTGGCTCCCGTGGTTCCCCGAGATCCCAGAGGCCGCTGTTTCGCAGGCCGAGGCACTCGCTGAGATCCAGAGTTCACGCGGAGTAGGCTGAGTAGGCCGACTGGGTGTAGCTGCGTGGCCACCGTGCGGGTCCTCTGCAACCCGCACCCAGTCTTGGCCTCACTGTACCGGCCGCCTCTGCGGAAAGGGCTCAATCCGGTGGCGCCACGGGCACAGAACAACGCAGCTCCGACGCAGCTCCGACACCCCAATGCAGCTCGCAGCTCTCTGACACACACACCGGAACCAGAACAGAGATCGCTGTCGGGCAAGGATGGAAAAAGTGGTGACCCTTATACAGAATAATAATACCGTGCCTGAGGATATGTTATGTACGTCAGGTACAGGGATTATGATAGAATACAGAGAGCCTGGTGTCGAAGAGACAGGAGCAAGCTACTAGGTAAAAGGTCACCTGTTTCAGCATCGTTATTATCGTGTGGATAAGACAATGTATGTAAATAGCGGTATACATGGTAGGACTAGCCTAAAAGACATGACACCCACTCCTCATCAAAAGGTCAACAGGGTCATCTAGAAAATGTTAAAGCTAAGGCTTATAAAAAGCATAAGACTAATTTACAATAAAACATACTAAAAGCACTTTTAAAAAGCCTAAAAAACTGTCCATAAAAGAAAAGCCCTTTTTTCCCTAAAAGCGTTCAAAAAGGTCCTCTAAGCTCGTATATATGGTTGTTATTACACTGAGCACCTTGAAAGCCATAATGCTTAGTTAGAGCAGAAGGAAAAAGGCAAAGTCTGTTTCCGACCTTCAATTTGGTAAATGTTTAAAAAGTCGCCAAATAGTTCCCAGCACAGGAGAGGCCAGATTGTTTATGAATCCTGCGCTGAAGACTCAACATTGCTAAACATTGTCTCCGCAGGTGGCAATCCCTCCAGAACTTCCAGTATCATGTAGAGTGAGCAAAGATGGTCATCTCTGGTTCCCACAGCAGCCCCCGGGGAAGAATTAGATGCCTGCACGCCTGATACCGATGCCTGTACATCTGGAGCAGATCCGATTTCCTTTCCAACGGGAGCGGAAGCATCCCTTGGAGGCTCTAGAAATGCCATCATCAACATTGGAATACACTGTGGACAACTGTACACGTGGGCCTGCAAGGGCTCCAGGAGCACTTCTATGTCCGGCGGCGCATCCGATGGAAGTGTCAGACACAGGTCCAACACGCAGCCAAATCCAGAGAAGAGGCAACAGAACACAGGCAGGACACAGTCTAGCCAGACTGGTCTGAAAGACAGGAACCAATGCTCACTCAGCTCTCGAAGCCAAGGCGTAGTCCGGTAGAACACCATATGCTCCTGACAACGTCATTCCAGCAATGTTCTCTCCATTTCTTGAGGGATTGCGACCTCCATTGCGAAACAATAGAATTAAAATCAGGATGCCCGCTACTGATAGCAGGACCAAAGGAAGCCCTCCAAAAACGCTTCCAAGTACGGAGTGTATGAAAGCTAGAATTACTCCGAAGATGGTCTGAAAGATCAAAAGTCTCTCGGGCTGAGTTAAGGCCACATTTTGTGGAAACAACATGGCTTTCAGTCTGCTCAGCGAATCAAACCGTATACTGGAAACATTCAATGAAGGCCACAGTGATGCCTCCCTAACTGTGCAAGCCGGGGAAACAATGCTTGCTTACAACAAACAACCCTGAGGTTTACTGTGACTAGATATGCGATGCCTGGCGCCATCCCGCAACAGCCTTGATTATTCAGCATTAAATAACTCCCATTCAAAAGTAACTCGAAAACTGGATGAATCACTGCAGCTGGGGAGCCTTTCAAGTAGCAAGATAAGTTCGCCTTCGAAGCATTACACACCCCATAAAGCGAGACCTCCTTACACACTAAAGATCCACTTATAGCCTTCTCACAGTCAGTTCCACTTAAGAAAACTTCAGTGTCCCTATTTCTACACCCATATATGTATGGTAACTCCCAGGTTTCCTGTATGTACCCTTCACCCAACGCTTCATACCTGCCTGCTTGGATGTATTTAAGGCAGTGTTGGAACTGGAATGTCGTGATTGGCAGTGTGATATAGCCATGAATTAACCATTCCATACACGGTGACTCTGCTACTGTAAAAGGTAACTTCTCTAATTTTTCAATGAACAGCATGGTGTACTTTGCATCTCTGTGTGCCATGATCAACTGTCTGTTGGTCAGATATTAAGCATTAAACAGATTTGTGCCATTAATGTACCGCTATGGCACATGGCCAGAACGTAGTGATTGTAGAGTCCAGCTCAAAAGCAAAATGGAGTGCAATTGCGATTGCCCATGTTGTAAAATAGACAAACCATTATGTTCCTTGCTGAGGACACAATGTTGCCCAATAAATAAATACGCAAAGAAAGTGTGGTCATACCATTGTCTACCACAGCCAAGACCCTTTCCAGGTTAATCCTATCAATCTCACATAATCTCTCAGCAGCATCCTGTTGGGAGACTTTCCACAGTTCATTGTAGATGGCATATAAGAAGCGTTTTTTATGCGGTTTCTTGGGACCTAGCAAGAAATCCCTAAGATCCATGTTGTCTGCTAGAAGGGACAAGTGTTGTTTTATCTGTTGGAATGTTGAGGTTTTTAGCCATTCTAGGCACAACTTCCCAACACTGTAAGAAGTCACTACCCCTTGATCGTCTGTGTGTACATAGCGCAGGTCGGGCCTATGGATACTAAACCCTTCGGTGGTACCCTTGAATATTGACTTACATCTATTTGTGTTGATAGGCCAAACCAACCATCCCTTCCAATTGGGAGCTGATGAATTGTATGTACCATTCTGTATTATGGTACCTAGCATCTCCTCACTCATCAGTGTGTCATTTAATATACCATCAATAGGTGTGGGCAAGGGGATGCGTGGTGTTTTCAGGTCTTTTATTTTTGCAAACCCGTAGGAGATAGTCTGTTGCACTGTTCTGTTCAGGAAAAGTATCTGTAATGGTATTAGGCAAGCTCTAAATAAAGCCTCTGTTTCCTGAACCTGCCAATATTTCGTCCCCCAGATGGATTTTGTGTCTAATGTGTCCCTCCAATAGTCGAAACCTTGTATATGAGAGTTGGGAGATAAAAGGTGCTGAATATATGAGCTTGGTGTTTGTCAGCATCATTTTCTTTGCAGTCGCATTTGTTTGTACAAGCTTATAATAGTATGACATTGGGTCTGATGTATTGCACCCTGAAAAGTATGCAAATTTCTGTGCGAATGTGGCAAAATTAACTTTCTGTGATGTCGCGCAATGTTCCCATTGATGGTATGCGTGGGACGCTAGCTTTGTGCAAAAAGTGATGACCAAAATGCTGACCGAAAAACTGCCCCGACACACACCCCCACCAGGCTCCCAACTTAGCCCCACTCACCGGGCTCTCTCTGGGGACACCTCCGATCTCCTTTGGTGCCGCTTCTGGCACCCACAATGCTTTGGGGAGCCCCCCTTCACCGGGGCTCCTCTGGGCCACGACATTGTGGCTGTGGGAGGGAACCGGCAGTGTGCCTTGGTCGGCCCGCCTCTCGGGCCTCTCTTCTGCTTTCCCGGTCTTCTCTGGTGACCCGCCGGACGCCGGTCACCCTGGCAGACTCCCGGGCAGCAGGACACATGCGGGGCTCCCACCAGCACAGGGGGGCCCTGCTCTCCTCCTCACACGGACGGTCGGGTTCCCGCGTTGCTCCGCCTCTTCTTTCCTCACCGGCCGGCAACTTCCTGCTCTCGGCCCCGCCCAGAGTCAGGCGACTTTGCCTGTCTTCCTGGTTGGGCGCGAGCGGCGGCTTCTTCTCAGGTCACGACGGTGATACGCAGGGTGGGCTCCCGTTTCAATTAAAGATGATTGCGGGGTGGGCTCCCGCCATCGAAAGTTGGCATAAAGTGGCCATGCGGGGTGGGCACCCGCTGATCACAGGTGCATCAAGCGGGGTGGGCACCCGCTCCTACGCCACTCGGGGGAATTCCTACACGGGGGATTCTCTCTCTCCATGCAGCGCAGCGCTGCAAAACCCACGCGCTCCTCTCTCCTGGAAGTTTAAATATTGCGCTCACAGGGCGCAAGGAAAATGAAAGGTGTAGCGCTCACAGGGCGCAAGGAGTCCTTCAAAGTCCATGGGGCATAGCTGGGCCAGCACACAGGGCCCTCCAGCAGGGAGGCAAGCCCTCGTGGCGGTTCCTCCTGGGCCCCAGCAGCACAGGACCAGCCCCAGAAAAGTACAGGAACAGCACACCATACATGGGGTCACAGCCCCTACATTTATACCACCATTCTCTTTGTTCTGCAGAGCACAGGGCTTGGGGGGACCAGCTAGAACTGGTTCTGGATCACTCTGTTTACAGTGCTCACACCCTTCTTTGGGAGATGAGGGCTCAGCCATCAGACACACCACAGGGGGGCGGAGCCAGCATTGTACAGGCTAGGCACAGACCTATTCAGGGTCAGGGGATTACTCCTCCCACTACTCCCAATGTAGAAGTGCCATTCAGCCTAGTGCTGACTCACCCTGCCCCTCCTGGAGCCACACACACCTCCCAGCCCCTGTCACTCAAAAGCCAGACATGCAATTCTCATCAGGCAGGCAGACACATAGCACACAGAAATGCCAACTTCTAAAATAGTCATAATAAATCTGCGCACACCATTGCGCAGCATTTATTATTACAATTCCAACTATAACAAACTCGACCACGCTGCTCCTCTCATCTCAGGGATTACCACTGACACACTTATCAGGGAATCCCCAATGCATTCCTATGGGAGGGCAGGCCAATCTCACCATACATAACACAGAGAGCGCACGCACTTTACACTGGACAGCAGTGCTAAAGTGCCCAGAGGCCTAAAACCACCAACACCATGTCAGAGAAAAGGCTAGGGGAAAGGCAAAAAGTTTAGGTATGACCCTGCAAAAAGGGCCAAGTCCAACAGTCAGTATGTTGCTGACTAAGGGCCTCATTACGGGTTTGGCAGTACGGAGCGGGGCAGTGGTGCACCGCCAAACCCGATGGCTGATGCCCACCAGATTACAATACAAATCGTAGTCTGGCAGGCGGGCAGTGTGGCAGTGCAGTAAAAGGTTCAATGAGCCTTTAATACTGCCTGCCATGGGACCGCCACAGCGTGTTTCAGCACGGCATGGACTATAAAGTCCATGACGTACTGGAACTGGGGTAGTGCTTGCACACAGGGGGCACAACATGTGCCCCCCTGCATGCACCTACCTGCATGGGGCAAAGGGGGTCCTGTAGGGCCCCCTTTGTTACCCCACTGCCAGCTTTCACATGGTGGTGCTGACCGCCATGTAATGCTGGTGGTCGGGAAACTCAAAATATGCATGGTGGTGCCGCAGCAGCACAGCCAGCATATTCTGAGCCCCTTGACCGCTGCACCACCACCAGGGAATGCAGCTCCCTGGTGAATGTGGCGGTCAAATGGCGGTCCAACTGGCAAAATTATAATACGGCAGCAGGACCGCCGGTACAGCAGTGGCTGGACCACCACTACTGCGCCCCCATGAGTCTGGGGGTCCATGGACCACCAGAATCATAATAAGGCCCTATGTCTTCTTTTTTGAGAAAGTCCTGCACAATGAGGTTGATGCAATGCGCCAAACACAGGACCCTAAAATATTTCTCATCTGCCATGTCCTTAACTATATTACTGCTATTGTCTGCGGCTGCAAATCCAATTCTGAGACCTCTGGATCACAGCCATTTAAACACCTTGCTGTTAAAGTCTTCAAAGATGTTTGCAGCAGTATGGGATTTCTCCATGGCAAACATGGCTACTGTTACATGCTACCAAACGCTCTTAAAACTTTCTTCAGCTCTGAGACCTACAGCTACTTGTTGCTTAACTCCCACAAAAGAGAACCAGTGTGCAGTGATACACATGTAATCAGTGGCTTGACAACTGATCCACAGGTATTTCGTCAAGTGGATAGTGTCAACAGCACTCTGCTCCAAAGCTTGTCCAGCCAACTGCAGCACATCATGATGGTGCGCTGGAACAGCAACGCTGACAAAATAGGTCCGGCTGGGAGCCTTCCATTTTGGGCAGATGGCTGCCACAAATTTTTAAAAATCCACTCCTTCCACAAACAAAAAAGGGAGGAGGTCCAGTGCTAATATTTTAGCCAGCTTCCTGTTGTACAAACATGCCATTGGGTGGTTGTGTTCCTAGGGCTCCTCCTGCCTAAACATGCCCAAAATAGTAGCCTGGATTTTTTTCTTTTGTGGTGCCACTGATGCAGGCAACTACTGGCAAGAACCTGGAGGTGGTAGACTAAGGGGTCGATTCCGATCTCGGCCGGAAGCGCACCTAACAGTATTCGTCCGGAAAAAAACCAAGCCGAACGCGTGTTTCCCGACCGATTCGAACAGTCGTCCGAACGAACAAGTACGATGCGCATAACAGCCCAGATTCTGAGCGAGCCATACTCACCAATTCCAGCTCCTGTTCCCCGCCCGAGCCGGATCCGTAAACGCCGAATCGAGTCGCACGGAAGCAAATACACAGCACCTTCCGGCCGGACGAGTACGATGCGCCTTCCGTACGCGCCGAACCCGTCGCTACGTCCGGCACGTTTGAGCATCCGGGAGAGCTGTACATAAGCTCCGATTCGCGCCACAAGACGATCCACGGCGACGAGACGAACAAGCCAGCGACGAGTACGAGTCGAAGCCACGTGAAACCCGAACGAGACGAACCAACCATGAATCCCATCGCGCAGGCCCTACCAATACTCTACATCTATTACCGGGACCGGTACGGACGCGTACGACGCAGACGGTAAGTCAAACACCCACAACACAAACAAACGACACGTACCCGAAATATGTCACACACACATAGGGATGCAGAAATGACGTACACTAGCAACAGCAGAACCATAGGGGCGGGATGGCTATCACCAATGCCATACACACCCATAGGGGGATGGATGCCTACCACCAACACCACCCCTACTCATGGGGGCCTGGATGCCTGTCACTACTACCATCCCCACTCATAGGGGATGGATGCCTACCACTACCACCACCCCTACTCATGGGGGCCTGGATGCCTAGCACTACTACCATCCCCACTCATAGGGGATGGATGCCTGCCACTACTACCATCCCCACTCATAGGGGGATGGATGCCTACCACTACCACCACCCCTACTCATGAGGGTCTGGATGCCTGTCACTACTACCATCCCCACTCATAGGGGGATGGATGCCTGCCACTACTACCATCCCCACTCATAGGGTGATGGATGCCTACCACTACCACCACCCCTACTCATGTGGGCATGAATGCCTGTCACTACTACCATCCCCACTCATGGGGGGATGGATGCCTACCACTACCACCACCCCTACTCATGGGGGCCTGGATGCCTAGCACTACTACCATCCCCACTCATAGGGGGATGGATGCCTGCCACTACTACCATCCCCACTCATAGGGGATGGATGCCTGCCACTACTACCATCCCCACTCATAGGGTGATGGATGCCTACCACTACCACCACCCCTACTCATGGGGGCCTGAATGCCTGTCACTACTACCATCCCCACTCATAGGGGGATGGATGCCTGCCACCACTACCATCCCCACTCATAGGGGGATGGATGCTTACCACTACCACCACCCCTACTCATGGGGGCCTGGATGCCTGTCACTACTACCATCCCCACTCATAGGGGGATGGATGCCTACCACTACCACCACCCCTACTCATGGGGGCTTGGATGCCTGTCACTACTACCATCCCCACTCATAGGGGGATGGATGCCTGCCACTACTACCATCCCCACTCATAGGGGGATGGATGCCTGCCACTACCACCACCCCTACTCATGGGGGCCTGGATGCCTGTCACTACTACCATCCCCACTCATAGGGGGATGGATGCCTGCCACTACCACCACCCCTACTCATGGGGGCCTGGATGCCTGTCACTACTACCATCCCCACTCATAGGGGGATGGATGCCTGCCACTACTACCATCCCCACTCATAGGGGGATGGATGCCTACCACTACCACCACCCCTACTCATAGGGTGATGGATGCCTACCACTACCACCACCCCTACTCATAGGGTGATGGATGCCTACCACTACCACCACCCCTACTCATGGGGGCCTGGATGCCTGTCACTACTACCATCCCCACTCATAGGGGGATGGATGCCTGCCACCACTACCATCCCCACTCATAGGGGGATGGATGCCTACCACTACCACCACCCCTACTCATGGGGGCCTGGATGCCTGTCACTACTACCATCCCCACTCATAGGGGGATGGATGCCTGCCACTACTACCATCCCCACTCATAGGGGGATGGATGCCTACCACTCACACCACCCCTACTCATAGGGTGATGGATGCCTACCACTACCACCACCCCTACTCATGGGGGCCTGGATGCCTGTCACAACTACCATCCCCACTCATAGGGGGATGGATGCCTGCCACCACTACCATCCCCACTCATAGGGGGATGGATGCCTACCACTACCACCACCCCTACTCATGGGGGCCTGGATGCCTGTCACTACAACCATCCCCACTCATAGGGGGATGGATGCCTACCACTACCACCACCCCTACTCATGGGGGCCTGGATGCCTGTCACTACTACCATCCCCACTCATAGGGGGATGGATGCCTGCCACTACTACCATCCCCACTCATAGGGGGATGGATGCCTACCACTACCACCACCCCTACTCATGGGGGCCTGGATGCCTACCACCCACACAACCCCTACTCATAGGACGGGTAATGCATGACACAACCAGCATACTCCAAAATAAGGAATGTCTGAAAAAACATCCCC